>OY757905.1:61377551-61417551 GCA_963585895.1 Sepioteuthis lessoniana | reverse complement strand
GTTTTGGTCCAACCCTTCTTTAGTCAGAATCGTCCTGATGATCCGGTTAGATGAAATCTAGGTAGATTTTTTATGACTCAGGGGGAATTTACATATATATATATATATATATATATATATATATGTTATGGGGACATATCCTACCATACCCCAATGATGGACTCGTACAACCTAAATATATTCTCCAAGCTAGCTCGCTCGGCGAAGACAACTTCTCGTTCCAGATTGCTCTGGGGAGGTGCAAGGCCGATGGTCCGTAGGCAGGTCTGTATCCAACGTACACGCAACGGGGGTCTGGGTATGCCTGATCTGGAGAGCCACTGGCTTGCTGGGCTGGTCCTTGGCGGGGGACGCAGTGTGGAGACGAAAGGCGAGTCGGACTTTTCCTCGCCTCCAGTCAGACCCAAAGGCTGAAGGTCGACGTAAGCCTTTGGGCGAAGCACTGTTTGTCCGCGAGTGCCGAAAGGCCCTTCGTAACCTTCTTGGGTCCAGTGACCTTTCACGGCCTCGGAAAGAGCTATATCGGGAATTAGTGGTGGGTTCCGCTTCTGATCCTCTTAGCGAGCGGCGAGGCTGGACGGCGGAGGAGATCCGCTCTCACTAGAATTGGGCGCCAGGATCGAGCTTCTTGAACAACTCCGAGTTCTCGCTCACCTGGTGACTTGCACGGAATGCGTTACCCCTTCTCGGCTTGAACTACAAGGCGGGCCTGGCAGACATGCCTGATTGCCCTCGCTGCAGCAGTGGCTTAGAAGAAACGGCTGAGCACGCCTTCTACTACTGCGAGCGAGTTCGCCCGTTTTGGGATCACGTCGGGGAGTGGACGGCTCGCATCGAACCCAAGCAGCTCGTGCTGCTCGACGTTGGTTACGTCGTGGACAACGTTCTTCCTCCGTTTCAGGGTGAGAAGCGTGTGGTGTTTCTCGCGATCCTGGCTGTAGCTCGAATGGTGATTTGGACTACGCGAAAGAAGGGATTGTATGATGATGCAAACTTTTCTCATCGTGATCTGGTTTTGTACTTTAGGCATTCGCTTAGGGTCAAAATCAGATGCGATAGAAAACGCTTGGATCGCATAACATTCAGCAGAAGGTGGGTGAATGCAGCGAGCCTGGTCGTAAGAAAGGGGGCAATGTTGGAGTCATCCTTCCCTCCTCTGCCCGCTCATGGCGTCTACGGTACGGGTCCTTCGGGACCCCACCCCCGGTAAGTAGGCAATGTTTTTTCCCTTGTAACCTAGTTAGCAGTATGTTGTCAGTCATTGTCCCCGTCATCTAGTCATTAGTATTCAAGATCTTCCCCATCCCCATTATTTTTGTACCTTAACCCGTATCCCAGCCCACCCTTACTGAAGATCTTGAACATTCATGTGTATAAAAATCATATTACCTGTTTGAATCAACCCATACCGCGCCCGACCCCTTATTTTCTTTTACCCCTGTAGATTAGGATCCCTGCCCCACCTAGGGTAGGTCCGGCTTGTTTTCGGTTCTTTTCGCCCCGGAAAACAGTCGACCTCCAATTTTATAGACGGGGGGATGGGAGGGCAGCCAAACGGGGGATTTTTTCCTTTGTTTCTTTGTTTTTGTATATATTTCGGGGTTTTTCTCCCATCCCCATCATATGAATTCATTTGTAAAAATCACAATAAAATCATGCACCACTCTCGGGGTTTTAAGTAGGTTCTTTCTTCATCGAGCAAATGTGGCATTTTGGTGGTAGCAGCGCGCATGGCGACGGATGAATGACTATATATTGTATTGTTGAATGGGTCGGCGAATGTGGCTAGCTAGGTCCCACTAGTTAAAACATAGTTATTGCAAGACCGCACCCTTCCCCTTCCCCACAAAACTTAAGGCCTTGTGCCTTCCTGTAATTTGCAGGAAATAAAGAAGACAACTTCTCGTTTCTTACGAGACATTTGACAGACAGACTGCAAGCCAAGAACGGCTAGTACTTCCTTGTATGACTTCCTTTTTCTGCTAATACAATAACGTTACTTATCACCCGTTGTTTGAGTTGTTCTTCCATCGGTCTTATCTGAAGACCACAACAATATATATATATATATATATATATATATATATATATATATATAAATATTGTATATATATCGAATATATTTTCTGAAACTCTCTATTATATATATATATATATATATATATATATATGTATATATAACTCTTTTTAAAATGTGAACTGAAACTAAAGCTTTAAAAATAGAAAAATCATACTTGCTTGAGTTAAAGAAGAAAAAACATGAGCTGGCGTCGTCCCGTTTGATGAATGAAATAAAAATTAAAACTTTTCGCGCATAATTTTGCTTGGTTTCCATTCGGAAGAATTTCCTCTAATCAGGGAGTTTGTCATATTTGAAATCAATGGATGCTTTTATGGGATTAGACGGTGGGTGGGGGAGCTCTAAACCCTCAATTCAATGCCAAAATGGTTACTGACTTTCTACGAATTCCACGATACAAGTACGTGAGTTTTGTTTTTTGTTTTGATTTTTATTTGGAGTTGATGCTGACAATACTTTTATGTTAACATTATCTGTGAAAAACTTTTATGGTACATTTATTTATCAATAATATTCCCAGAGGCAGAGAATGTTATCCAAGAATGATAAAATGGGTGCACATGTCAATAATATTCTCTAAGAGGAGGAGTAAAATTACCAAAGATAAGTTGTGCATATGAATCACGAAAAGTCTGGGATCATTTCACCATTGTATTACTCTAATAGATAGGATTCTCCGTTTGATTCCTTCATCATCATCATCATGTCGTGCCGCTAGCACGGATATCCCTGACCCTCTCTCGTCACTTCTCCCTATCGTTTATCGCCTCTGGCAGGTCTTCGGGGCTACATCCCGTATCCTCACATAGCTGCTGAATGTATGTTCGAGCTGGTCGTCCTGCTTTCGCCCGGCCATATGTGGGGGTCCATTGGAGTACATCACTTATGAGCTCGTCCCTGCTTCTCCAGCAGTGACCTGCATGTCTGGTTCGTCTAACTTGGATAGTTTTCGTGATGGGAGGCAGGTGGCCGTATAGTTGGTGCCTTCTTGGGTGTTGCCGCCAGGACTTGTTCAATATTGCTCGCAGTCAATTAATTCTAAACTTGACTATTAAAGTAGATGAATTTTTTTTCTGAATGGAAAGTAAGCAGAATTATTCACGATAAACAAAGTTATCATTTTTAACGAGCTAACTAGATCACATAAGCTCAATTGTGCCCCTCTCCAAAAAAAAATCAAACCTTAAAATTTTCAATCAGTTGGAGAAGTGGTAGGGATAATAAGAGTAGTGTTATATCAGTTTTGGGTCATTAAAATTCATCTGTTTCTCATTAGGTTAAGAGAAGAAGAGCCTTTCTCTGACTAAACGAATCAAGCTCGTGTCGGGTCTCGTAATTTTGGCGCTCATTTTAGACTGACAGAAAAGAGTCCAAGATGAGCAAAGTTCATCCCCAAGAGGAAGGTTCAAAATAGCAAATAAAAGATAACACTTATCGTTTTCCCTCTGCAGCAGATTGATAAGTCTCTCAAACTGACTCTTTATATAGAAAGGACATTTGTATTGTTAATCATTTTTCTGTTTCGTTATTCTATGAAACATTACGAATCGAGTGAAGTCTTCATTTATTTATTTGTTGCTATCCTTAAAAGAACTGCGAGACGTACACAAACCAGCGAACACACAATCAGACGAATCCTTGCTTTATTCACAGCAGAGAATGTTGCGCGTTCGAGTACTCTCTTCGTCTCTTTTTGTTTGCCTGGGTGCGACCCGTTCGAGAAAACAGACAAGATATACACAGTGAGCATCAGACTCACTTCTCTGTTGTAAGGATTACAACAAGGCACCGCTTTTCACTCAAGTATATGTCATTACGTGTCTATATTTTCTGGCTGTAAGTATTTACCTAACTGCTCCGTCTCGACACAAGATCAATCTTTAAGCAGAGAACAGCTGATTTGAATTCAGATTTTTTTATTCTCCTTTTTTGTTTGCCAACCCACGGTCAAAGAACCCAATTGCTCTACTATCTACCTATAACTGGGGTAAAAAGCGATGGATTCATTACTTTCTCAATAGCATTGGCGTGAAGTGAAGCACAAATAGCTTCGTCCGGGATTTGAACTCGGTCGTCGATTCCATTTTGTATAACAGTACCCGTCACTTTAAGCTTATCTCAAATAGAAGTACGGTGCTTCGTGATTTCAACCTTTTGAGAAGTGTATGTTGGTTGGTTGGTTGGTTGGTTGGGTCTTATAGCATATCAACCATTGTAGATTATTTAACGCCAAATCCATTTTTATGCAAATAGTCGGTTCTATTTCAAACAATTTTAGCATTTTAGTTTAGCATTTTAGTTTAACATGAGTACACAGTTTAATTGTCAAAAACATTTCAATTTCAAGCTACTCAGTTTATTCAAACAGTTCTAATTTAACTAATTCAGTTTAGTATAAGTACAGGTTTTGTTTACACACAGGTAAATGTCAAAACAGTTCTATATTAAACAATTCAGTTTAATGTAAGTAGAGTTTCAATGTCAAAAACAGTTCCATTTCAAATAACTCAGTTTAGCATAAGCACGCAGTTTAAATCTAAGTACACGGTTTAACTGTCAAAAACATTTCTATTTCAAGCGATTCACTTTAGTCAAACAGTTCTAATTTAAACAATTCAGTTTCGCATGAATGTATGCAGTTTAGTTCTATTTAACCTATAGATAGGACCCTATCAGGTGCCACCATTCCAGGCCAGAGTGGACCTGGGAGCGACAGCAATAAAAGGGTGCTTCGCATTCCCCAAAGCCCCAGCATTACTGGAACCTCACTATCAGATTGTTTAGAGTCATACCAAGACACTCTTTGGAGAGTCTTACCCCTCTGCAGAGAAGCAGTCGGTGTATTCTACAGCCCCAGCCGACTTGGCAAACACTCTTTGAATATTGTTTTGAATAAGTAAATGTAGATGAAATGATCCCTGAACTTGATTTGAAGAATAGATTATTTGGGATGTATTTTCAGCGTGGAAATAGATTTGGATTATGTAGAGATGTGCATATTCTGTTATTTTAGGTGTTGAGTTGATGCTTCGACTGCAAAGCGAAATGATCGACCAGTATTGAGAAAGACAGAGCACACACGCAGTTTCGATAGCAGTCGGCTGACTCACATACCTACGCACACATCAGTTGCTAAAGTTAACTTATCAAACTAGTTAACTTATCAAACTAGACGATCGATGAATGAAACTATCTTCGGGAAAGTTTCTAATTGTAAACATCCTACCATTCCGACAGCTGTATAGAGAATGAGATTTCACTCGGGGTTCGAACTAAGCTACGCCTTGATCAGAAATACGACGTGTTTGGAGTGGAAAGATATTATAGTCAAGGGGAGGTTGAAATGATAACACGACTCGGAAATGAGTGATAAAAAATATATTGAAGGAAAATAGTACATAAATAAAAAATAGCAGGGAAAAACCTCTCCTCAGCTTAATACAATCATGAACATTACATCTGTTCTTGGTGACGGCTCGCTCGAGACTGTGCAGAAGTGCGCTTAACCGATATGTGTCACATGAGGGCGAGTCCATCTGTAGGGGAGACACCCCAACAAAAGGGTTGAATTTATATAGAAGTCTTCCAGTGAATTAAGAGTTAGCAAGCTCACCTTGCAGACCATTACAAACAAGGGATCTCTATTCCTATGGCCTTATGCTAGATAAAACTAAATACTGCCTATCTATATATATTTACAATATAGGAAGTGCGCTTAGTGTACCGTTTATCATCTAAGTCAATGGAATCGGTGATCGGAGTTCAAATCCTGGACGAGTTTGTCTACTTTTCATTTTGCCTTAAAGCCCTTGAGGAAGGCATAAACCCACCTGTCCTTCCTCTTGCTATGTATAAACAGTAAAGCAGACTGGGTTTTTTTTTAGCTTTATTTAGGCAATCAACCGGGGAAGGAAATCATTAAATTCAAAGTCGCTATAAAGAATTGACCTCGTGTTACATCCAACTCGTGGCGAAATGATTAGGTAAGTACATCTACATACGTACATCAACATGCATAAATAGTTGAATTCACACGCATACACAAGCACACACAAACCTAAATATAGTAAGATACATACTTCAGTGCACGCACTGAAATGCATCCGCACACGAACGCACATGCACTTCCTAGCTATGTGTAAATAGAAGGGCAGATTGAGTTATTTAGCCTTGGTAAAGCCACCAGCATAGGAGACGGAAAATTCTAAATTCAAACAAACTTTACTCTGCTGAAAGATTGACCTTGTGTTATATCCTGCTTCTGGCGGAGGGTTTGTATATATATATATATATATATATATATGTCCGCCACAGTTTTATCTCGATGGAACTTAACATTCCAGAACTCAAAATGATGCCTGAGATTTCTCAGGGTCTGTCCGTGGTGCCTGCATCTCCCGTCTATATACGTGTTTATATCCAAACCCATTTTTCACTCAACCGAATTTGAGGTTAATCAGTCATTTGGCTTCTTTTTTTTATCCCGAACAACGCGGAAAGTAAACAGGGTCCCTTTTTCTTCTCTCTCTCTCTCTCTCTCTCTCTCTCATAATAACACCAAAACAAATTGTTTCTGATCGTCTCAAACGCTTTAAGAGATAGAGGTGTTACCCCAGGAAGAAAAAAGAGAATTATTATTCTGTATAACATATTGCTTCTTACACAAACAGAAAGTCAACACAGAACTAATTAGTTACACCAGCCCAGTAAACGACGAAACGGAATATAAATCGTCACTTCACAAGTTTGTTTGTTTTTTTTTTTTTGTTTTTTTTGTTTTTTGTTGCTTTTTTTTTTTTTTTTTTTTTTTTTTTGGTGGGGTAGTTGAAAAACTTGTAAGATGTCACTAATTATTCCACGTCTCAAAGTCTCCAAAAACGCTCTCCTCTTGTGAAGATTTTTTGTAAGTTAGGCAGTCAAGCGTGATAAGATGTTATCTGCGTGATAAATCATGCCAATTTGGAGCACCCAATGAGGATCGACAATCGCTGACGGGACTACTGTCGCAAATGAAGTATTAATTTTTAATAATATCCGAAGAAAAATATGAGTATAATAATGATTATGTATATGTATGTAAAGTATGGGCCATTGGCCTAATGAGTAGACTGTTCGCCAATGGTCCAGGAGACCGGGGTTCAATCTCAAGTCGAGTAATACCAAAGACTCAAAAAGTGGTACTTGATGCCGCTTTGCCTAGCACTCAACATTTTAAGGTGAGGGCCAAGGATATAGGGAAGCAATCCTGGGAATGGAGTAGCGCCCTTCCCCTACACCGCCGTGTAGTAGCTATTGGAAAAGGAGCCTTCGGGTCACCCTCGACTAAAGTTGCCAATTTTACCTTCTTATATGTATGTATTTGCCAACCCCACAGCCACGGACGGGATGTGACGCAAGATCCATTTTTAAGTGGAGCTTTTAAAATATGAATTCATAGTTTTCTTTATCCTACACTGGTTACCATACCAAGGGTAAAGAGCCCAATCTGCTCTACTCTTTACCCATAGCTGGAAGGAGAGTCAGAGTCATACCTTTCCCAAGGGTATAAATCCTATGTGAAATGTAAACAGCCTCGTCCAATATTTGAACTCAGCGTGTTTATTTCTTCTGATGATAACCATTTGACTACGAGCGATTTTCAATATATATATATATATATATTATATTTCTCCACGGTTTTTGATTCCATACACCGAGGGAAGATGGAATAAACACTTCGGACATATAGTTTTCCCAAATAAACTATTATCGCTCTACAAAGACACGAAAGCAGAGGTGCGCCCTCCTAACGATGACACAAATTTCTTTGACATCATCGCTAGAGTCTTACAAGAAACGCTACCACCATTTCTTTTCATAATCTACCTTGATTATGTACCAGGAACGCCAATAAATCTAATAAAAGAAAATGGTTTCACTTTTTAAAAAAATGGAAATCTGATCTATTTAATAAAATAAAATAGGAATTCTCCCAAGGTTTGGCTGTATCAATACTACTGTATAGTTGCACCATTTAGACTCTAACGAAACGCCAGAAGAAAAAGCTAGATGTGAACAACACATATATGTTGCAGGCTGTTTTGAACAAATCCTAGAAGCAGCATTTTAAAAAACAGTAGCTGCGTGGTCACTTGCTTCCCATCTCACAAACAATATAAGTAAGACGAACAAGACATTGCCGTAGAAGCTCTGGAAAACTCATAAGTGACATAGGTATATATATATATATATATATATATATAATGGTTTGAGTGCTCGCGAATGGTCCAGGAGACCGGGGTTCAATCCCTGGTCGAGTCATACCAAAGACTCAAAAGATGGTATTTGATGCCAACTTGCTTAACTCAGCATTATAACGTATGAATCAAGGGTAAGTAGAGTAATCCATAGAAAGAGTTAGCTCCCTCCTCTACTCTTCGGAGTAGTAGCAATTAAAAAGGGAGCCTTCGGATTGCCCTCGACAACACTCAGCGAACTTATATATATATATATATATATATATATATTACAACAATGTCTGGTTGTCACTATCTCACTTAGTGAGTTTGTAGCAGACCAAATGTGATACAATTTGGGGAGTGCTGAATATCTGTGATAGAGCTATTAAATAAATATAATGATAAATAGATATATATTAATTTTTATATATATTTGATAGCATGGATACTTATCTGCGACCACTGGTTTCATGCCGTCTTTATACGACAATCATCAGGCAAAAAAAAGGAAACGTTTTGGAGAAATCGAAAAAATCGAAAAATACAGTTAAAAGAATGTTTACGTTATTAGAATAACGTATAACTCTTTGTGTGTTTGTGTGTGGATTATATTTGCGTATTGTTGTGTGTGGTCGTATATGTGATTGTTAGTATGTGTGTGTGTGTGTGTGTGTGTGTGTGTGTGTGTGTGTGTGTGTGTGTGTGTGTGTGTGTGTGTGTGTGTGTATGATGATACATGTGTTGCGTGGCAGATTTGACATTGTCTCATGAATTTATGTGTATCGACCAGTTACAAAAGTAGCGGAAGTCTAGAGACGGTTGCAGGTTTGGCCAAATAAAAAAATTGTGTAGTAATGATTTTAACTGAGGGACGAATTTATCATCATCATCATTGCAATATGAAGAAAATGAATTTTTGATTTGACATGTAAGTATAGAGACGAAAATGGATGCTGGATTTAAAACGTAAAAATAATTGGTGAGGTGGGAATATCATGGCATATTGTTTTATGCTATGGTGTATTATGCAGTACTAGTATTCATATGTTGGAATACGTTTTGTGTTAAATTGTAATATAAACGTTATAATAATTTGTATTAGTTACCTATGTCGTGTTTTTGTTATATTATGTATACGTTATTGCAATCTATGATGGTATGTACGTAATGAATATAATAAATATACTGTATTAAGACGTATACCGGCCCACTGGCCTAGAGGGAAAAATGTTTGCCAATGGTCCTGAAGTCCTGGGTTCAATCCCAGGTCGTGTCATACCAAAAACTTTTAAAATGGTACTTGATACCTCCTTGCTTAACACTGAGCAATATAAGGTACTATCAAGGGGTAAAGTGGAGCAATCCAGGAAAAGGAGTAGTGCCCTCCCCTACACCTTGGTGTAGTAGCTATTAAAAAAGGAGCCTTCGGGTCGCCCTTGATTACGGTCGCCAACAACAACTATTAAGACGTACAATCATGAAACTGTGGCGAACATTCTATCAGCAGGTAGTGAGGATGTTTGGAGATGGATATAAACGTTCAATGTAGGAAAATAGTATATGCCCACAAACTTTCCTTTTCCAACAGAAGATATTCAACTTCTTTATCCACACATATCGTGCACCTGAAGGACTCGAATGTCTCACCCACCATTACCTGGGAAATACAAAAACCTGCACCCACTTACAGTAAGACATAAAAATGCTTTCTTTGTCTCTAAGAGAAACTCGCAATTATCGCTCACCCATCACAAAACGCCCCACTAAACAAAAAATCCGAAATGTTATCCAAATGCCGACATGAGAACAAATATCTACTTTCGCATTTCGACCAATACACATAATCTATCACCACCACCATCATCTGCTATACCAATACTACTTCCACCACTAAAAACGTCCACACCCCTTCACTAAAAATCCTATAACACACTCGTCGGGACTGAGGCGCATATATCATCATACACATACACATACTAACAATCACATATACGACCACACACAACAATATGCAAATATAACCCCCACACACGCACACACACATGAAAGAGTAATACGTAATTCTAACGTAAACATTCTTTTGACAGTAATTTTTCGATTTTTTCGATTTCTCCAAAATCTTTCTTTTTCTGCTTGATGATTATCGTATAAAGACAGCATGAAACCAGTAGTCGCGAAAAGTATCCATGCTATCATTATATATAAAAAAAAAAAAAGTAAATAATGGAAGATATCCGACAATGTGTGGAAAAATTGAAAAAAGACCTGATGATAGTTTATTGAAATTGAAGCGTTAGAACTTCGACTCTTTTTCATATTAAATTCTTCACTTTGGATTACTTTGTTTTTCAATTTCTCTCTCTCTCTCTCGACATATATATATATATATAGTGACACGAATAAGAATTGGATACATGTTATTTTCTGTTATAACTCAAGTTTATGTTCGCCATTTTACCTGATATTTGGTAAGTAATATCTCGTAAAGTTGTTTGTCAGGAGACTGACTTGAATCCAATTGAGAGTACTAATACCATTATCTTCAAACCATTCCTTTGTAAGTTTTGCGATATGCTTGGGATCATTGTTGTGTGGAAACACAAAATTCCGACTATGCCCTATAGAAGTTGCAGATTTCTGAAGGTTCTTCTCTAGAATCTCCCTGTACATGCAACCATTCATTCAACCATGGATAACTTGTAACTCACCAGTGCCCTTAGATGAAAAGCATCCCCATATCATAATGGAACCACACCCAAAGTTAACTGTGGGGATGGTATTGTGTTCCTTGAAGGCAGTGCCATTTTTTCGCCAAACACTTGTCGCTGTGTTCCCTCCGAATAGTTCAATTTTCGTTTCATTCGACCAGATTCCATTTTCCCAAAACTGCATATTTTTCTTTTCATAAGTTTCGATAAACTTTAATCGGTCTTTGACATGTTTGGTTTTCAGTAAAGGCACTTTTCTTGGTGATCTTGAATGAAAGCCTGTGCGATACAGAACTCTGCTAATAGTATCCTTACTTACATTAATTCCAGCACCCTTAAGATCAGTTTTAATTTCAGAATGAGAAATGAAGGCGTTTATTTGCACATTTCTGCTGATCCACCTTGAAGTACATTCATTTATTTTTCTCGCTCTTCCATTTCTCAGAAGGTTTGCTGTACCATCACCATACTTCTTATACTTTCTTATGATATTTTCCACTGTAGTTAGTGCTAGATTCATTTCTTTGATGAGTAGCACTATCTTGTTAAAAATTATGTGCTTCTCTTATTGATCAGAGATAACATTTAAATGCTATCAAAAATTTGAATATTTAAATTCTTTTAAAATACAAATTTTCGATTGGAAATTTGAAAAAAAGTGTCATGTATCCAATACTTTTGCATCGGGTAATTTTGAACTTTGATAAAAAAGAAAAAAGAAAAAAAGGATTCAACCATGAGTTTTTAATTTTCCTTCCACATACAACTAAAACAACTTTACGAGATATTACTTACTAAATATCAGGCAAAATGGCGAACATAAACTTGAGTTATAACAGAAAATAACATGTATCCAATACTTATGCGTGTCACTGTATATATATATAACAACATATTTCCTCTCATTTTCAGGTATATTTTTACTTTTCTTGTTTCCGTTCTTTTTATTTGTCCCATTCCTTTCTTTCTTCCTTCCTTTTCCAAATACATTCTTACACCCCCCCGCGTCTTCCATTATCCCAAATCTTCCGTTTCCATTTAGTTCCCTTTTTTCCCTTTAAACACGATCCTGTTTATTGCAATGCTCTAGTGTAAACAAAATTCGCTTCTACAAATACGCAGTTTACATAACGTCCTCTTAAAAATTAGCATTTCTTTCATAGATGCCAAAATCTAGGATAGTATACCGATAGATTTAAGGAAGTCTACCTTTTTTTTTTGTTCGCCTCAGATCAATAAAAGGATTTAATAGTGACACTTAATCTTTAGATTTGTCCACAACAAATAAAGGAGGTAAGATCATAAAGTATCGATACTGAATCTTTGAATATTTTTTTCTCTTTTAAAATGTAAAAGTCAAATGAAGTCGTGTGCACATCCGAGCAACTTACACAATAAAAGGACGATGCCTAGAAGTCTAGACGAGTTAGTTGTAGCTTTCATTACTTTTTTGATCAGCAGTCTGAGTTTTTTAATAACAGATTTTACGAAACACAAGATTATGCAATGCACTATCACCAGACCTAGCTTCGTGTGACTTTTTCTTCTTTTCTAAATTTAAAATTTACCTAAAAGGTAAGATTTCAGAGCATGGAGGATATCAATAGTAATACAACTGTATAGCTCCATATCAAATAAAAATATTTACAAATCATCAATTCTTATTGATAATTAATAAATCAATACGAAACAGAGAAACAAATATGGTTTATTATTTACCTAATTTTTGAGATGAAGCCAGATAATTTTTATCACTTAAACTATTCCAACAGGACACATGGTACAGTGGATAAAGTGTGGGTCCGAAAGTGCTTCTGAGTCAAATCATCTGGAGGCTCCAGGTTCCATCCCACCAACAGGTAAGATAACAAAGTATCCTTAGAACAGCTTTAAAGTAGTAGCCGGCCATGGTAAACAGAATAAGAACAATCTACCTCTATAGATTAAATAAAGGGTTCAGTTCGAAGTTCCGTGTAGGCTCCCCAGTTCGACATAACACTCCAGAAGAAGGGTGTATCGGCCGAAACGTTGTGAGTATAACAATGAAGACAATAGTTCTAAGTGTGAAAAAACATTGGTCATTCAGTTGGTATTGTTATATAATTGGGGAACGATTTGTTTTAATAATTTTTCGTTGGTTATATCTTATCATTCGGTTTAGTTAGGCTGAGAACTATTCAGCTTAGTGCACGTGCAAGTGCACACATTGAATGCAGGTGTTCACGCGCGCGTGCGGAGGATGTGACAATCACAAATGTCATAATAAAAACCCGAGATAGAAAATGGACTGGGGTATGAATGACGTCAGGCCCGGAAGCAATGGGCTGGGAATTGTGGTGATTTTTGAAAAAAGTAGTTAGTTGAGATCCGAAGCTGGGCGAGGCCAGTTGAGATTTGAACCTAGACGTAGCGAGTTGATTTTTGAGCCTCAGCGAGGCTAGGCCAGTTGGGTCTACGAGATGCGCCGCGCGTGGCGGAGTCAGATGGAACAGTCAGCATAGTAAAGATTGCGTCTCTCTCTCCTCGTGTTGAAAACCTAAAAGTTAAGAAGGTAATAAAAGTTTCGTACCTGAACAACCGAGAGTCGTCAGTGTTTTACAGATCCGAACGTTTCACGTATCAGTATGTTTCGCATATTCGTATTTAGCTATGCTACAGTATCAATCTCATTACAGGAGCATTTGCCGGTATAATAAAGAGATGATATCTAGAAGTTTACACAGCAAACTTGAAGAATCATTACTGAGTCCCAAGACTTTCTGAAGAGCAATCTCGATACTTTTCGAAAACCAATTCTTAAATAGAAAATTCATCTCAAGAATAAGATTTGAGGAGTGAAGGGCATTAAAATAAATACGATGGTGCAGCTTCACATAATATGAAAAGAGTAGGTTCAGGGGCGATTCGACCAATGAAAGACTCGCTGAAATGAGGAGGAGAAGGGCATTAAAATAAATACGATGGTGCAGCTTCACATATGAAAAAAGTAGGTTCAGAGGTGATTTGACCAATGAAAGACTCGCTGAAATGAGGAGGGGAAGGGCATTAAAATAAATACGATGGTGCAGCTTCACATATGAAAAGAGTAGGTTCAGGGGTGATTTGACCAATGAAAGACTCGCTGAAATGAGTATGTCGATTAATTCGAAGAAAACTAACTTTTCCTTCATTGATTATATCTCTCTTGGAAGATTCAGCTTCTGTCTTGATACTTTTGAACACACCTTGTATATAGTTGCCCTATGCCTCATGCTATTAATAAAGGAGTTATGACCAGACAGATATTATTTTTAAAACAACCCTTATAAAATCCTTCGCTTTTACCGGTGTTTTTTCATATCTATATAATTAAACTATTGATTAAATAAAATAAAAAAATAAAATCATAAAAGTAAAAAAAAAATCATATCAATTATCACGAGGGATAATATGCTGCACTGTAAAATCGTCATACGCGAGTTCGAACCCCAGTGGCGCTAGTGAGTGCACTTTTAGACTAATACCTGTAGGAAAAGAATTAACTCCCTTATCTCTTTAGTTATAGGTTAAATAGTACCATTAATGTTTTTCTGTAAGGATGGCTTTGACATTAAGTATCCCATGAAAGTTAATGTCATTAAACAAAGAAACCAAACTAAATCATTATTTCAAATAATTATCAACTAATATAAATAATCATAACAAATAATCATTATATCAATCATTCCAAATGAAAATGATTATTACATTATTTACATGAAGATATATTTGCCCCGGCTGAGGAAGTAAGGACGAACTCATAAGCGACGTTCTCCTATGGACTCCTACACATGGATGCACAAGTGTTGGCCGACCAGAAAGAACTTAAGTACATCAGCTCTGCGCAGATACTGGGTACAGTCTCGAGGACCTATATTTATATATCTACGTATGTATCTATGTATCTATGTAAGTTATAAGCGAATAGTTTTAGGTAACTTTATTTTTAAACGACTTAGAGCTCATTTGTTTATGGTTTCACGTATTGTTAATTAACATTTGTAATTCTATTAATCACAAATATTTTCATCATGAAAAAACACCTGAATAGACAACTTTGCTCCTGATATTCCTCTTTGTTATCTTCCGTTCTCCAGTTTGTTTGAGCTTTCGGTGAGGAGTTGCAACATCTCAGGATTTCCAACTCTGCTCATCGCTACATAGAGCTGACCATGTGAATAGACTTTTTTTTTTGCTTTGTTTGGTTCTTTTTGTTTTTTTGTTTGTTTGTTTGTCTTTTTGTTGTTGTTGTTGTTGTTGTTGTTGTTGTTTTGTTTTTTTTTTGTTTTTTTGTGTGACGCCAATCTAGGAAATCTTTGTCAGTGTGCTTTGTTTCGAATCATTTCAAAACAGGATCAAACTGGAAACTTTCTATTGCATGTCAAAGGGAAATAGTTTGTCACTTGGAACAATGGGAATGTGTGGAACGGACACTTGTTTTTACAGTGAGAGGGATATTAAGACATAGAGAAGGCGTATTTGTGTGTGTGTGTGTGTGAGAGAGAGACAGAGAGAGAGAGAGAGAGAGAGAGAAATCCTGCTCGAAAGTTAATCCATGCTAGATTTCCAAATATAGTTTTGAAATCGATCCAGGTATAACCATAAGAATCCCCGATCATTTCGTTGAAAGTGGACCAGAAATAACAGAAAATTTGCTGGACAAACAGATGAATATTTGATGAATTGGTATACGATTTTTTACTGGCGTTATCTTTCTTCTTTTCTTAGTTGCTTTTTATTACTCAAGTAATGTGATTTAATAAAATGAGGTTTTTTACTTGCATTATTTTTCTTCTTTTTACCGTTGCTTTTTATTTCACAAGCAGCTTAGCACAAGACTAGAAACAGAGAGCACCTAGTAAGAATCGAACTCACTAACAATCGTTTGTCTAGTTTGCTAACCATTACACCGTTTCATAACACTAGTAGTATTAAGTGTATACATTTAACAACCCTTTCGACCTCAGGAAAAATGTGACATAAGGTCATTTTTAAGCAGTTTTTTTTTTTTAGTTTCTTAGACTGCTTGCATTACCAAGGCTAAAGAACTCCGTCTTCTCTATAATTTACCAATAGCTGGAGGGAGAAGCGATAGATTCATGCCTTTCTCGAAAGACATAAGCGAAAAGTGAAATACAAACAGCCGTGTCCAGGAGTTGAACTCGGATCGTCGAGTCTATTTAATAACGCGATTGCCGTTTCACCATATGCCTCCAGTTAAGAGTAGTATCACGTGTAATTTTATTCCTTCCTGTTGATTAGGGCTACAGAATATGCCGACTGCACCCTTGCCGAGAGGTAAGACCCTCTAACCACCCATCGAGTGTCCTATGTATGATACTAAACCAACTGATGATGAAGCTTTGTAAAATGAGGAGTACATCTTCATTGTCACTTCCCACGTCCACTATGACCCAGATTGAAAGTACCTGGTAGAGTCCCATCTATGGGTCAAATAGAATTTTTCGACAAAGTATTATAATCATATTATGATACGTTATTTTAAACCATACAACTGTGCGGAAATTATTTATATTATATAAGAATATTGTAATATATTACGTTAATCGACGATGAACGCAGCGGATGTAGTTCACAGATATATCCGGTCGAAGATAAAATAAAGTAACAACCGGAAAATAAGCAATGCGTGAGCGTGATACCCGAGGTATAAAAAATGCGAGGGTGTAAGCCGTTACCAATCGAGAACAAGCATTGCGTGGGTGTAAACCATGGCCAATGAAAAACAAGCATTGCATGGTGAAGAGGCGTGGTCCTGTGGGTCACGTAGGAGTTTTAAGACTATATAAGTTCTAGAACTTTGGCTGAAATTCAGTTCTCGCTGGCTGTTCCGACTCCCGACAGCTTCTTTGTGTGTGCGAACTCTCCGACTGCTCTTCCGCTCCACACAAACGTCTCTGTCGAAAAATAAAAATATAAGATTATATTTTTATATATACATGTTGCTCGTTAGTCAAGATCCAGTGGTAGTATACAGCAATACTTAATAAATAGGAACACAAATGTTAAATAGCCATACTTGAAACCATTTAACCAAATCCAAACAAATAATCAATATTTGATAGAATTATGAATGTTAGAAATAATTGAAACCATTTAACCCTGTGCAAACAAATGAACTCCTACAACTCATTTAAAACTATTTACTAACAAACTATTCTTTTACAAATCATATATATATGAAAAGTAAATTTGGCAAACGTAGTCGAGGGCTCCCTTTTCATTTGTTACTACACCGAGGTGTATGAGAAGGCGCAACTCCTTTTCCTGGATTGTTCCACTGTACTCTTGATCCCTACCTTACAATTATCAGTGTTAAGCAAAGAGGCATCAAGAACTATTCTTTGAGTCTTTGGTATTACTCAACCTGGGATTGAACCCCGGTCTACCGGGCCATTAGCAAACACTCTATCCACTCTCTAAGGATTTAGCAATAAATTACCAATAAAGGTTGATATGCTGTAAAACACAAGCTAACCAACCAAGTTGTAATTTTATTCGATTTTCTTAGATAACCAATTATTAGTGTACCATAGGACCAACGTTTTCTGCTGTAAAGAAAGAAGTCCACAGAAAAAGAAATACTTAAACTCGAAGGTAAGGGAAGAAAATATAGCAGTCATTTATTATTCAGCTATGAACGCTGCGACTCGAAAAGTTCATTTTAGTTGCGTCCTTCTTCTCCCTTCCTCTCGGTGGTGACGGGGTGTGGGTGAGAGCTGGCTGTTTGACACACGCCTGACAGATAGGTCGTAGCAAACTGGGTTAGGACGGGTCGGGACCTCCGGAACCTTTAACGCACCCGTTTTGACAACTGCCTTCGACTCTGCCAAAATCTCGTTACTTGTTTTCTTATATAGAGATTTTGGAGAACAAATCGAAGATCCTCGAGTGTTCGATGTCACCAGTGAAACACGTGATAATACATCTGTGATTATTTTAAAATCACGTCTAATTTTGCTGGTCATTCTCCCCGCACGCGCTAGTCTCGTGACACCTTCACTGATTGACGACAGCGCCCGTCCGTAATATTACATTAGTAAGCCTTATGGGTTTTTCTTTTATCGTATTTCTCTTCCTTTTTGTCATAATTCCAGATTGTCGTTCTATAATTGTGAAATAACTTCTCATTTTTTTTGTTCTTTAGTTTATGTATAGAGCAGTGGCGACTCTAGCCTATTTTTGCTACTCGTGCCCCGCCCCGCCCTCTGTCAACTTAAGTTCCCAACCCGTGGTCCGTGGACCCAAAGTAAGTCATCATAGTTGCTATTGCGTGATTCTCCATTGTATGGCACAGATTGACAAACGTACCTTGCATAGGTATACTATACTATAGAGTCATTTTACCTTTGCTCCAACAACACCAACACATTTCGGGGGAGTCCCCGTGGTGTAGAATCTAATGTTCTAAAATGTGACACAGTAGTAAGTGCGTCTGAACTCTGCTCGCTCTATCACATTCCCTTACGGTCTAATACCCTTTGGAAAGGTAAGAGGCCCTTTATTCCTCCAGCTTCAGATTAAACAGTACCACTATTTGTCTTTTACAAGGATGACTTCGGCATTAAATAAGCCACGAAGCTTGATATGCCATTAAACAAAGAAATGAAACCAAACCAAAACCTAAACATCCCTAAAAAAATAAAACCTTACCTGAGAGCAAAAATTTCAACTGGAACAAGCGCACTCAGAATAACGGTTATCCTGGCAGGAAATGGAATCGGTGACCCGTTTCACTTCATGCTAATGTCCTTGGGAAAGGTATGAGTCCATCTATCCTCCTTCCTCTCCAGCTTGGGTAAAAAGTAGGATAGACTGTTTCGTCAGCCATGGTTAGGCAGTCAGTCGAGACGAAAGGAAAATTCGGAATTCAAGCCCCTTTACTCCGATTAAATACTTGACCTTGTGTCGCATCCTGCACGTGGTATAGGGGTTGGGTAAATACAAACATCACCTGGAACAAATAAGCACGGCTTTCAACCTCTTCTCATTACCTTAATAACAGGTGAATTGCAGTTGATGAAGAAACTGTGAAAATTGCTGTCAAAGTTTATTAAGAGAAGATCAGTAAAACGTGCTGTGAGTAATGATCTTGAGAATCTTATTTCTTTCTCAAATATATTGCAAAATAAAACTTATATAAAAAAAAATTCAAAATAATTATTAATATAATTATATATTCAATTTCTTATTTTATATTTATTTGTGTAGAGAAGTATTAAATTTTATACACTTGATAATAATGTTTTAATCAGCAAATCGCATAGTTTTTTCGGGTGGTGGGTTACGTTTGGAGGGGAGAGGGTTTTTTGGTGGGGTATTCTTTATTTATACATTGGCTCTTAAAATATTAATATTGCAATTAATTATGAAGTGTACATCTGTTTAAAATGATTTTGAATTTACAATTTTTACCAATCGAAATAGGTGACAAAAATAATTAACCTGAATTCGGAAAAGAGTTGATTCGCTATAAAACCAACCAACCGACCTACATCATTTCTGATAGCAAAAATACTTTAAAAGCATTTGGATTTGGAACCTATGCTTGTTTGTTAGTTTGTTTGTTGTTGTTTTTTTTTGTTTTGTTTTGTTTTTTTGCGGGGGGTCAGTCCTGGGCTTAACACGACTCCTGCATGGCTAGTGTATACTTGAAATAAGTTTTGGGTTAAAGTCTATAACGTGGTGCGATAGACAACTATGGAAGGCAGTAGTTACTGGGGATACGGTTAAAAGACTCAGCATTCCTATCCGAGGTCGCGGTTAATCACCTGAAGACAGCCAGAGGTGAAATTTGGCCAAAACGTAGTGAGAAAAACAACAAAAACCACCAAGATGAGGACAAAAGTTCGCAATAAAATTTATACTCAGATTAAGAAGCCTCATCTCAAAAAGGATTCCCAATAAAGAAAATTAAAGTCTATAGTCAACGAAAATGCATTTGATACCCTCTACTATACAATTTACATTCTTTTCTCATTCTGATTCTATTAAGATGCAAAACCTCTGTCTGTGCATTTTAATGGCAAGATATTTAAGTTTAAAACACGATTGTTGAATAGATTGAAGTATACTTTTGTTGGAATAGGGCACTTCTGGTGGTGTAACGGTTAGCAAGTTAGACTAGCAAACCCACACGAGTGAGTTCGAGTCTCATTGGGCGCCCCATTCATTTGGCCTTGTGCTACATCAAAGCAAAGAGCTTTGTAAATTACTATACTTTTGTTGGAATACAATAGAAAATTATCTCCCCTTAGAGAACGTTGGGGAGCTTCCATGGCAGTCAAAGAAATCCATTCTCGAACTCTTTTTGCTTCTGTTTTGCTTCTGTTAAAGACTTTGTCTCTGTCCCTGCCAGGGATAGGTAAAGCCACTTGGCTTTATTACTTATTTGCTTCTTCATGGAACAATATAAGTATAATTCTACCACATTTGTGTATTCTTTCTTGTAATACTGCTTGTCTATATATATTGTGCACATGAAATGTGAGTATATTAAGTCTCTGCTTCTATTCTTTCAGTAAAGGAGACGTTGTCTCTGATGCTGTCAGGGAACGGTAAATTCATATAGCTATACTACTCACTTGTCAAGTTAGCCTTTTTCCATTTTGTATTCCTTCTACATAATGCTAGTTCAAGTAACAATATGTGTATAATTCTACCATTGGACACGTTTGTGTATTCTTTCTTTTAATGCTATTTATATGTATATTATGCGCATTAAATATCAAATGTTCTACTATGTGTAATTTAGTTTCTTTTGTCTTTTCGTCTGTTTTGTTCATTGTTAGTATATCATGGATATACTGTTGCAGAGCGGTCACTGTGACACTGGTGGATTCATAAATAAACTGAACAAAATTGAAAAACCTAATAGAATTTATAGATAGAAATGTGGACAATTAAAGAGAGAGAACAAATATGTGTGAATGCAATAAAAGAGAGAGTTCTTTGGTAAAGTACTCTATGATACTCATAAAAAACGAGATGAAAATGTGTATGTGAGAAAAAAAGGAAAAATGTCCTTTGATGAAAGTCCACGTGTGTGTGTGTGTGGTATGTGAAATCCAACTACCTTGTGTCCATTGAGAACTGCAACCTGGCACGTCGTCAAAGCACGTGACATTTTGGACTGATTCTGGCAGGAAGAGAATTTGACTTTGTCGCTTTCCTTTTGAATACTACATTGAATACGTCCTCTAGTGGTCATTAGCAGAATCATTTCAGTAGATACAGGAGATAACGACCTTTTGTATCACCTAGCGCCAAAGAGAAATCAACGTCAGGCAAGAGATGTTATCCCTTCAATACTAATGCTATTATTGATTCCAGAAGAGAGGAAACTAGACTAAATATCTTCTACCTTGGTCTTCCTTTCGTTTTGTTCAATATTTGTATATCAAGCATAAAGTTGGCGACCTTAGTCGAAGATGACCAGAAGGTTCCCTTTTCAATAGGTGTAGGAGGGGGCGCTACTCCGTTCTCTGGATTGCTCCACTTTACCCTTGATACATACCTTATAATGCTGAGTGTTAAGTGAGTCGGCATCAAGTATGATTTTTTGAGTCTTTGGTATGACTCGACCTAGAATTGAACCCCGGTCTCCCGGGCCATTAGCGAACACGACTCATTAGGTCAATGGCCCACTTAATATCAGGGATACAGTGATATTTGGCCTTGGAAAATGGGGATTTACTAAGTAAAGTTAAGTAAAGTTAGTGACCTTAATCGAGGGTGACCAGAAGGCTCCTTTTCAGTAGCTACTACACCGAGGTGTAAGGGAGGGAGCTACTTTCCCTGGATTGCTCCACTTTACCTTCGATACGTACCTTATATTGCTGAGTGTTAAGCAAGAAGGTATCAAGTACCATTTTTAAAGTCTTTGGTATGACGAGACCTGGGATTGAACCCAGGTCTCTCGGACCATTGCCGCACACTCTACCCACTCGGCCAATGAGCCGGTTACTAGATTCCCACAAATGTTTAGATTTTTTTTTCCAAAATCGTCGACTTAATTTTTTCTAGATGAGTAAAGGTTACGAATCTACTGTGTCTTGTAAATCAATGTTTAGATTTTTTTTTTCCAAAACCGTCGACTTAATTTTTTCTAGATGAGTAAAGGTTACTAATCTACTGTGTCTTGTAAATCAACCTAATAAGATTCTCTCCAATGCTCTGATGATTGAACCACTGACCTTTACACACGTTTACATATTTCGATGAACTCCTTTACGATATTAATCTTTGCTAATAAAAGATACGTTTATTAGGAGACCGACGCCATAATGAACGAATGTTAGTACTGAACTAGACAAGAACGGTCGCTTGTTACCCGTTTGTTTACGATATAAAACACACTAAACCCAAGAACCATTCAGTGCTATTCATCTCTTAGTCTTAGGAAATACAATACACAAAGGGAGTGCCTTCGTAATGGAATGGTTAAAGCGCTGAACAGCGAAATCATAGTAAGCGAGTTCGAACTCCAGTCGCATTATTATGTTCACTCTCGGACAAATATCCTCCTAGCTATGGGTTAAATTTCTAGAAGGATGGCATTAAATAATCTACATAAGTTGATATGCCATTAAACAAAGAAACCTAAAACTACAATACACAAAGAGAAGAGAAACATTTGCTTGATATGCTCATGATGAATTATTTTCACTTTTTAAAAATCAGTTGTACTTTTTTTTTCTACAATGACGGACAAAAATCAGAAGAAAAGAAACGGCATTAAGTCTACGATACCTTTGCTTAACTGCGGAAGCTCTCTAAACAATCAATTAATATGTTGCTGGGAGTGAAGGGTAAGTTTATTGGTTTGATTCGAGCTTCTGCAAAATAATGGTGCCTCATAGGAGAGATAATAGAACAGCTGGTGCGTTTAATCACGCTTCTATGATGCAACAAGGAGCTTGATTTCGATTGTCACCGAGAGCTGATCCTTTATCAATTTGGAACCGTGTTGTGCTTCGCTGCTGTAGGATGATGACCCGAGTGATTTGCAATTTTTAAAAGATACAATGAAAGGAAATCAAAGTTAATAATAAATGTTTGTAAATTTTGTCTACAATTTCTTTCATTTCTAATTGTTAGTTATTGTTTAACCCGATTGTGGGAATACTGGGGTTGTTTTGTTTGGTTTTTTTTGTTTTTTTTTATTGTCATTTACTCGGATTGACTATCTACGGCAATAAGAAGATCGAGGATTGGAATTGATAAAGGTTTGCTTTATTTATTTAACAGCAAATCAACTCGTTATGGGTAAATTTGATTAATTAATAGATGTTTATGATCATAACAACGAGGATCGGCTGAAAAGTTAATAGGATGACCAAGATACTCTCATGGAATGTAACCAAATGAGGTTTATGCAAAGGTCGGCGGAAAAGTTGATTGGCTGACCAAGATACACTCTTGGAATGTGACCAAATGAGGTTTAAGCAAGGGTCGGCAGAAAAGTTCATAGACTAAGTTGTTTTAAATTCAGAGTTTTCCTTCTCCTAGACCGGTTGCATCAAACACGGCCAAAGAATCCAATCTTCCCAACTATTTACCAATAGCTTGGGGAGGAAAAATAGATTCATGCCTTTCTCAAAGGTATTAGCGTGAAGCGAAACGCAAACAAACTCGTCCAGGATTTGAACTCTTATCGTCGATTCCATTTTCCACGACGATAACCGTTACGTTATGCAAGCCTCCAAAATGTTATCAAGTATCCCTATATAAAGAGTATATTTTAAATCTATTTGATTCATAGATGGAACCCTAACAGGTACTTCCACTGCATGTCAGAGCGGATCTGGGAGTAATGGCAATGAAGCTGGACACCACACTCCTCAGAACTTCATAGCTGGAACCTCACCACCGGATGCCGTTTAGTTCCATACCCAGAAGACTAGAATTAATAAAGGATATGTTTTGAGAATTTGATCTTAATTATTTCCGACCAGAGCTGCTCTTCTTTATCGTCAAATGACGATTCGAGATAGTTGCGATAAACAACCAAATAAAAATCAAACCGGAAAGAAAATACAAGTCAAAGGGTGATGAGGGGAATCTCCATGTTGTAGTGGCTATCATACCGAACTGTGGTATAGTAGTAAACGAGTTCGAACCCCAGTCGCACTATTACGTTCACTTTCGGACAATTGTTCTCAGGAAAGGAATGCACCCCTTACTTCCCCCAGCTGTGAATTAAATAGGGCCGAATCCATTCTTCTACAGGAATGGCTTTAGCATTAATCAAACCGCGAAGATTGATATGCCATTAAACTAAAGTCAAAATGTATGGTTGGTTGGTTGGTCGGTTGTTTTATTTTGTTTTATGGCGTATCAACCCTCTTCGAGTCATTTAACGCCGAATTAAGTCATTTTGATAAAGGTTTCAAACAATTCAGTTTAGTATAAGTATAATTTTTTTATACACAGTTAAATATCAAAACACTTGTCTTTAATTGGAATCATTTTGAGATGAGGCTTCTTAATCTGAGAATTAATTCTTATTTATTGCGGACTTTTTTGTCCTCATCTTGGTAGTTTTTTAACGTAGTGAAAGAAGAAACAAAAAAAAAACCTACCAAGATGAGGACAAAAAAGTCCGCAATAAATAAAAATTAATTCTCATCAAAACACTTCTATTTCAAACAATTCTGTTTAGCATAAGTACACAGTTTAGTTCTATTTGACCCATAGATAGGACCCTATCAGGTGCTACCACTCCGGGCCTGAGTGGACCTGGGAGCTATGGTAATAAAGAGGTAGTCCGCCTTCCCTAAAGCTCCAGCATTACTGGAACCTCATCATCAGATTGTTTAGTGTCATATACCAAGAGGAATCTTATCCCTTTGCAGAGATGCAGTCAGTGTATTCTACAGCCCCAGCCGACTAGGCCATCAAAATGTATAAAAAAAAAAAAACATTTAAGAATTCTTCATCTCAAAATTGAAATATATGAAAGGCGTGATCATATGTTTTGTAGACTGGCACAGAACTATAATAATGGAGCACCTATGAACACTGGACTTTATAGATTGTACTGACAACAGTCTGGTAAATAAGTTAACCATCTAACAATAGCAAACGTCCCAGATAAATAATGTCTTTGCCAAGACAAGCAAGTTAGTCATTAATTTTCGCTTTTCATTTTATTTATCTATTTATTTATTTTGTTTTCTTCTTGAAAATGTTGTTGTTTTGGGGGGTTTTTGCCTTGAAAATTTTGTTTTTTCTTCTTGAGAATTTTGTTTTTTCGTCTCGAAAATTTACAGAAACAATGGAACTATAATTTTCTTTCTTTTTATTTATAAAGCCTTGCTAAGTTTTGTAAACTGGCCTTAGATTACTTACAGTACATGCCGTAACTAAGTGGTTACCCATTTAAGTCTTAAGCCAACACAAATCAGCTTAACCTCAGAACTGGGGGTTTAAGTGAGAACTAGCCGTAAGTCGTTCTTTCCTTCCTTTTTTTTTTCTGTTCTTTCTCTGAGTTTAAAGTTAGATTCTTTCTTTCTTTCTTTCTTTCTTTCTTTCTTTCTTTTGTGTCCTCAACTTCCAATTCTTTCTTTCTTTCTTTCTTTCTTTTGAATTCACAATTTCTAATTCTTTGTTTCTCTCTTTCTTTTTTCTTTCTTTCTTCGTTTGTACTCTCAACTTCCAATTCTTTCTTTCTTTCTTTCTTTCTTTTTTTCTACTTCCAATCCTTTCTTTCTTTCTTTCTTTCTTATTCTCAACTTCCTATTCTTTCTTCCTTACTTATTTTCTTTCTTCGTTTGTATTCTCAATTTCCAATTCTTTCTTTCTTTCTTTCTTTCTTTCTTTCTTTCTTTCTTTGTGTCCTCAACTTCCAATTCTTTCTTTCTTTCTTTCTTTCTTTCTTTCTTTCTTTGTGTCCTCAACTTCCAATTCTTTCTTTCTTTCTTTCTTTCTTTCTTTCTTTTATATACACAACTTTCAATTCTTTTTTCATTCCTTCTTTTGTATTCTCAACACCCTATTTTTTCTTTCTTTCTCTTGCTTCACAACTTCTTATTCTTTCTTTCTCCCCCCCCTTTCTTTCTTTCTTCTTTTGTATCCACAACTTCCAATTCTTTCTCGCTCTCTCGCTCTTTCTCTTTCTTTCTTTCTTTCTTTCTTTTGCGTCCTCAAATTTTTTATATTCCTAATTTTTCGAGACTTCTAATGCTTTCATTTTTACATTTTTCTATCTAGATTGTCTGTTTAATTTTAAAGCTTTCTTATAATCTCTCTCTATCTATCTCTCTCTTCCCCCTCTCTCTCTCTCTCTATATATATATATATGCACACACACACACACATACACACACACACACACACACATATATATATATATATATATACTTCCTTTAACTGAGAACTAACATGAAAATCCCTTCAAGATATTCACAATAACAACCAGTAAACGGAAATTTCAAATAACAATGAGAAATCGCTTTTTCACATTGCTGATCGATTATCTAACAAGATTTTAGAAAAATATTAAAAAGAAAAGAGAAGTTTTCCTTAAGAAATTTAATTATATTGAAATAAATTCCAAAAATTTATAATTTAGAAGCACAAGCAGGACTAAATTGCGCTCTTTGTCAGTTTGATTGCGATAAAATTTGGTTCGATTTGCGGGGTTTTCCTATTTTAAACTCTCAAAAGAAAATAATTAAAAGTAAATTGTCTGTTTGTTCAGTAAATAAACACTATTATCTATATTTGGCCTTGGTGAGGCAACTAGTCTAGGAGAAGGAAAACTCTGAATTCAAACCTGTTAAACTCCGCTTAAAAATTGACCTTGTGTCATATCCTGCTCGAGCGGAGGGGTTGGTAAATATGATTATATATATATATATATATATATATATATATATATATATATATATATATATATCAGTAATATCCTGTCGACGTCCGAATACAATGGGTGTCTATTATTCGTGTATAGAATATGAGATATTTCATATAAATCTATGGAAGTTCTCGATGTAAGGCTATTGTTATATATTCCTTTTCAGGTTTATATGATAAAACTCATATACAGAACATATACAATGTAACTGAAAGAAAACAAAAACCTGGTTAAATTGTCATTATAAATTTATTTCGGTGAAGAATAATATGTTCTTCGTTTCTTCAGATGGCTTACACGCTTAATTTGAGGGTGAAAAATAATACCCTCAAATTAAGTGTGTAAGTCATCTGAAGAAACAAAGATTATAATATTCTTCGCCGAAATAAATTTATAATGACAATTTAACCAAGTTTGAGTTTTCTTCCAGTTATATTATATATATATATATATATATATATATATATATATATATATAGATGTGTGTGTGTGTGTGTGTGTGTGTGTGTATGTGTGTGTGTGTGTGTGTGCACGGTTTGGTGTTAAGTAAGATATTTAGTTTCAAGATATTTGCAATAATCTCCTGTGAAAGGAATATTTCAAACGATTTCATGTTGACACAGATCTGCTGACAACACGAAAATTCTGTCCCCTAAACTTCATCAGTGTGTTCCCAACTTGTTAAATTCTTAACAATATTCACTGACAATGACACTAATATAAACAAAATATCTTGCCTCTTACTTTTCTGAACGAATATATTTATCCCCAAAAAAGGAAAGAAAGAAGAACTGGTACAAATCGAGAAGCCACATTTGGGTCTTTTTTTTATTTTTAAGTAGGGAGGCAAATTTACAAGACAGACAAGAATTAGGGACAAAAATAAGAAAGTAACTTAAACGGAAATATAAATCAAAAGTGAAAAGGAAATGGATTAGGGTTAAAAGTTAAAAGTATCGGAAATGAACAAGATGGCGTCCTGAATTAGTCAGAAACTTATAAACGGACCCACCCGAAAATGGTTCCACCCTAAAAATACACCCCGCTTTTGTAATTTTTTTTAAATTTCTCCACACTCCATGGTATTTTTCGTTATTTTATTTTTCTTGTACGATTTCGTTCTTCAGTTTAAGTTAAGCATTTTCTCTTTATATATATATATATATATATATATATATATATATATATATATATATATATATATATATATATTCATTTTATTTTTTATTTTTGTAAGAGTAAATGTTTCGGTCTAAATCTTTCAAGTGAGTATTTTCAATATTTGTAAAATAAGATTGACAGGAACTTGCACACACACACACACACACACACACACACACACACACACACACACACACACACACACACACACACACAAATACACACGCGCGCGTGCACACACAAGATTTTCAGTATCCATTTATTAATGAATGAATTTTTTAATGCATTAGTTATTTCATATAAAAAAGCTTACAAATTTTTTTAGGTTACATAACTTGACCCCTCTCCCCTATTTGTGTGGTGATATTTAATCGGTAGGGATATATGATATGATATGATATAATAAAAAGAAGAAAATGTCTGAAGATGTGAATGAAATAAAGAAAAAAAAATGAATTGGGAATTGTGGGTAAAAATAGTACCCAAAATGTGAATAGTAAATTAGAAAAAATTCTAAATGTTTTCAGAACTTTTAATACTAGGATTTGATAGAAAATACCCTTTTCTTTTAAATTACAAAGGAAATGATTCTTTATCGATTATTGGGGCTTTAAGTATGCATTAGATTTTGACTTATTTTTCTCCCGTCACAAGATAGTTCTAAATATATTTAGTAAAGAGTATTTTTACTTGACAAAATATAAAAATTTTAAAGCAAGAAACTGGGGGCTGTATCTTTTTATATATATATAATTTTTTAATGATTTTTCTTAAATATAAAAAATGTTAGATAAAAAAAGTATGGAAACCAACAATAATACTCATTAATCAATTTCCCGTTTTGTCCTTTTTATTGAGGTTGAATATTTAAGTAAAAGTGTAAGGAAAAAATAAAAAAAATAATAGGGATAGGAAATTTTTTAAAGAACCTAAAGTTTAATGCTTATGGAACAATGGAAGATTTGTAGAATATTACAAGGTAAAATAAATTACATTAAAAAGTTAATTAAAAAGTATTATTATTTCAATATTTTAATAACAAATTAATAATTCAATTATAATGATTTCGTTGAGTTTTTTAATTGTACATTCAAAAAAACATGTTAACACGTTTATTTTCCTTTTTCAAGATTAGAATTTTTAAAAATAAACAATTGGTGATACGATTTTCTATACTATAAAAAATAACTTTTTTTATGGTTGGCAGTTTTTGCTTCCGATACTAATGATTTTAACGAGAAACTAAATGAATAAAGTAAAGCTGACGACCTCAGTACAGAGTGACCCGAAGGGTCCCTTTTCAATATCTACTACAGCATGGTGTAGGTAAAGGGTGCTACTCCATTCCCTGGATTGCTCCACTTTACCCTTGATCCTAAGCAAGGCGGCATCAAGTACCATTTTTTGAGTTTTTGGTATGATTGAACCTTGGATTGAACCTTGGATTGAACCTTCGTCTCACGGTCCATCGGCGAACACTCTACTCATTAGACCAATGGTCCGCACCAAAATAGTTGTTTTTGTAAAATGACGGAAAATGTCTAGTCATTAATTTTTACCTGCTACTTGAAAATAAATACCAGAGTAAATGATATATTTATCACCGTGTAAGTTATATTTTACATAAATCGATGTATCAATGTTTCTAGTAACTAATTTCATTCTAAAATATTTTTAAAAGTATTTGAAAATTTTAATAACAATTTTTAATTTACGTAACCTCGAGTTGGGCTAAGTCTTCAACTTTGGGGGAATTTATATTTTTAAAAGTGATAAAAATTATTTTGAAATGTTATTTTGACTTTAATTCTGATAATTATGTTACTATCTTTCGACTAAAACAAAAGTTCAACTTAAATAACAACTTTTATTATTTATTATTTATTTATTTCGTTTTAACTGAAAAAAAAACACGAAATATTGTTAGTCCCTAGCATATATATATATATATATATATATATATATATATATATATATATATATATGGTTTGGTTTCTTTGTATCAATGGCATACAACCTTCGTGGCTTATCTAATGCTAAATCCATTCTTGTTGAAGAACAGTAGGGATACTAACACAGAGCGTGAACATGATAACGCGTTTGTAAATATATATATATATATATATATATATATATATATATATATATGTATGTATATATATATATATATATACATATATATATACATATATATGTATGTACATATATATATATATATATATATATATGTATGTATATATATATATATATAATTCATACACACACACACATATATATATATATATATATATATATATATATATATATATATATATACTCTGCATGTGTGTTTTATATTAATTACCCCTGCATTGAGCACTGTATTTGGATTATTCACTTAAATGATCTATCTATCTATCTTTCTATCTCTCTCTCTCTCTCTCTCTCTCTCTCTCTCTCTCTCTCTCTCTCTCTCTCTCTCTCTCTCTACATATATATATATATGATATACGATATAATATATTATTCCAGGAATTAAAAGATTCCCCGTACTGAGGAGTCCGTACCAATTCCCTCAGGAATCTGTCCTGACCTACATAGATGGCCCGCGTGACACAGTTGGTATACTGGTGAATTGATATGGATGCCACCTATTCGAAATCCTCAAGGGCCCGTGCAATCTTAGGCAATAAAAGGAAGACAACAAATTTTGTGTCTGTTCAAATACTTATGAACAGTACTTTCTAAATCTTTTTATGAGTATTACCCTCCAGAAAGTGCTGGTCATAAATATGTGAACAGGTACAAAATCTGGCTTTTTATTGTCTAAGATTGTAGAAAACATTATAGATTTTGAGCAGTGGGGGTATGAAAATTAACTCACAATTTGGAAAGAAACTTCCAAATAGCAATGTGAATTTGCTTTTTCAATCTCCTAGACTGATTTTGAAGTAGATTTTAGAAGTATAAAGGACCTTTTTTTAATAACTAAAATATTTTCATTAAATTCAGCATATGATGAAGTACATGCCTTATTATGTTGATTTTTAATTCAATTTGTTCTTCTTCAGCAAAGTTCCTGTTTTTAACTCGGCAGACAATAAATGAGAAGCAAATTAATTTGATGTTCAAATACTTATGATCAGTCTTTCGTAGCTCTTTAGAAATGTTCATAAAGACTATAGAAAAAAAATGGTCATGATTATGTTAACAGGCAAAAAAGTTTGATTTTATTGTTAAAATTCAAGGAGTCATTAGAGATTTTGAGGAGTAAGGGATTCAAAATTAACTCACAAGTTTGGAAATTCATCCTAATAGCTTTGTGAGGACAGTTTTTCACCGTTTTGATCGATTCTGAGCAAGATTTTAGAAGACTATATAAAAACAACTGCTTTCTTTTTAAAAATTTGATTACATTTTTTTAACTTCCAGAAATTTAGCAATAAGACCCGCGAATTAAATTGCATTTCTGATTATATCGATTGCAGTAATGTTTGGTTCTTCTTGCATAGTGTTCTGGTTTTTAACTCTGAAAACTAAACAGAAGGAAATTGTCTGTTTGTTCAGTGAATGAGTAATATATATGAGTAAGTTGTAAAGTTGGCGACCGTAGTCGAGGATGACCAGAAGTGTAGAGGAGCGTGCCAATTCCATGGATTGCTCCACTTTACCGTTGATACGTAATTACCACTTAGCTTAGTTGCAGCACAAGGCCAAGAGGATCGAGTACCCAGTAAGAACATACTAGTAATAATTTGATACTATTTACCAACCCCTCCGCTCGGTTAGGATATGACACAAGGTCAATTTTTAAGCGGAGTTTAACAGGTTTGAATTCAGAGTTTTCCTTCTCCTAGACTGGTTGCCTCACCAAGGCCAAAGAACCTAATCTGTCCTACTATTTACCCATAGCTGGAGGGAGAATAATTGGATTCATACCTTCCCCAAGGGTATTAGTGCTACATATCGCCGGGCAAAAGCAGGACGACCAGCTCGAACATACATTCAGCAGCAATGTGAGGATACGGTATGTAGCACTGAAGACTAACCAGAGGCGATGAACGATAGGGGGAGAAGTGGCGAGAGAGGGTCAGGGATAACCGTGCTAGCGGCACGAAATGATGATGATTATATATATATATATATACATATATATATATAGGTATATATACATAAATTTATACTTTATATATATATATATATATATATATATATATATATATATATATATATATATATATTTAGATTTTAATACCTTATTTAAGGTGAAACGTATTCCCCGATGTTAACAGTTAAAAAGAAACCCATTTTTGTTCAAATTCCATCTGATGATCCAGGTAACGTGCTAGTGAAATAAATTCATAATGGATTATATCTATTGATTTTTCTTGATATTAATGATATTTTTCCTTCTGCATGTGAACATTTTTATATATTTTACTATATATATTGATTTGCTTAAATGATGTGGTAAATATATATTTATATTTATAAACTTAAAATACAAAACTTTCGTAAAATTATATGCCGTACAGAATCCTGAATTGTTTCACCGAGTTCATAATAAAGGCTAATTTTGCAATTGATCATAAAGTTCGAAGTGAACTGCTTTAGAATAAGCAAGAGTTGTTTACACATTAACATACTGCTTGCGAATCTCTTCAACAAACATATTTATACAAGTTACGTGAAAAGAATGCTAAGAATGTGTTCTGCTGTAATAAATGCTTGTGGTGGATTCTTTGATGAAATGAAAATATAAATTTGCGTTAATCAAAATAATAATTATTTCATATTCGTTTTCATTTAGATTGTTGCATAATTGCCTGCAAACATTGAAACTATGAATTTGTTTCTTTAAAGACATGTAAATTTATTAATTTTTTAAAATTTAGAGGAAAGAAATCACAGTGGTCTCAAACTTTTGGTCGGTAGTGTATATATACGAACGTAAATATACACACACACACACACACACACACATACACACACATATATATATTGTCTTTTGTACGGCGTTGAATACTGAATATAACCAATTCGATGCACTGTATATATTGTCTGTACCATTTTTTTTATCTACTTTAATCTACTATAATGAGTGTGTGTAAACAAATATCTATATATATATATATATATATACATATGGAGAAATGGGGGATTTTGTGAAACCGACCAGATGAAGAAAAATAAATGGAAAAGTGGATAAACTAAACACTGACTACGGATTCCAAATTGATATTTCGTCTTTACTTCAAGACTACATCAGAATGATTTTTATACATATAAAGATAAACACACAAATACACGCGCACACACACACATACTCGCCCGCGTGTGCACCGCTTCTTTGAGTAAAATGGACTGTTTAACCATTTAACCAATAGACTATTTGCTTACAAATCATATATATTTAATATGAGTATGTATAAACAGGATTTGATATTAAATAACCTACAAGGGTTGTTATGCCATACAACCTAACCAACCAACCAACCAACCAACCACCCTCCACACACATACACACTCATCCATAAGGCCATTAGCAAACACTCTATTCACGATGGAGAACACTCTAACCATTAGAATGTTCGCCAATGGCCCGAGAGACCAAGGTTCAATCCCAAGTAGAGTCATTTCAAAGACTCAAAAAAGGCTCCGTGTTTAACACTCAGGATTATTTGAACAAATCCTAGAAGCAGGACCCCACAAAACAGCAGTTATAGATCCATTTACTTCCTATCTCACAAACTATCCAAGTAAAACAAACAAGACATGTGTGACACTCCTAGAGAAGCAAGGACAAATCCATACGTGACGTTCTTCTATGGACGCCTACACATGGACCTGTCAGTGTTGGCAGACTAGCAAGAAGTTATTTATATCAGCTCTGTGCAGACACAGAATGTAGTGTGGAAGACTTGCCATCAGTTAATAATAATAGAGACGGATGAAGAGAGAGAGAGAGAGTTAGGAAAATCCGTACTGTGATGTGGCGAGGGGGTTTCCCGCGGCGTAATGGCTAAAAGAACTGGACAGCGACCACGAAATAAGAGAGCTTGAACTCTAATCGTGCTATTACGTTTATTTTCGGAACAATACTCTTTGGGAAAGTATTGAACCCCCTTATCCCCCAGGTATGGGTTAGATAATATACTGTTGTTCTTCTGAAAGGATGGCTTTGAGATTAAATAACCCACGAAGGTTGATATACCATTAAATAAAGAAACCAAACAATATTCTCAAGATTCCTCGTTGAAAATAGGGCTGCAGCTCCACCACGTCAGTGATGGAGCTGTGGTTTCAATAACGAATCGGATGCATGGATTTCCTAGACCTACTTATCCTAGTTTTACATTCAAAATTTTCTTTTCTCAGATGGAGTCAACGAGACTTAGTAGCAAACATTCTGGACAGTGACATCATAATAAGCGAGTTTGAACTCCAGTCGCGCTAGTATGTTCACTTTCGGACTAATATCCTTGGGGAAAGTATGAAGCCCCGCATCCCCAGCCTAGCTAAGAGTTAAATAGTACCAAGTAGTTGATTCATTCCTTTCCTAAGGGCTTTAACATACAGTTCATTTCCCGAAACATTAGTCTCGACACCACATGAGTCCCAATATATATGCATATATATGTGTGTGTGTGTATTCATATATGTATATGTGTGTGTGTGTGTGTGTGTGTGTGTGTGTGTATATTATTTGTCTAAATTTCTGTGATGAAGTTTGATCATTTTTATCTACTACTGTATTCGGACTAGTGTCCGAATATGCTAAATAGCAATATAAATAAAGACATTGGTTTGAATCCAGTGAATGATATATATATATATATATATAATAAAATAAATGGGAAGACACCATGTGATGTGAACGTATGTTTCATGGAAAGGTAACTGAATAAATGGGCACGAATATAAATTTTGAATTTAAAATCTTAATTTTTAATTTTTAATTAATTTAAGATAAGTATTACTGTAATCTTTACGTAAGATTAATAAGAATTGTTGTAATTCCCTAAATTATTATTAAATCTAAAGATTTACGTTGAAATGTATTTAGAATTTAAGTTTTGAAAAGTTTTTAATTTGATTTACTGTAGAAAGTGAGTTTTGAATATAAGTCCAGTTACATTATTGTGATTCCATACCAGTAATAAAAAAGAAAAACCAGAAGTGGGTAAATGGGGAGGAAACTCTTCACCCCTCTTCTACCACCTTCCCACCCTTCGCTCCTGTGTCTATTCTGACTGTGATTATTTTATCCATTGGATCTGAAGAAGTCCTGTTATTTTTTATGTTATTGATTAATATCAATACCCATAACAGGATGGAAATAAATTTATAATCCTAATGTGACCGGTTTTTGTTTTTCTTAAAGGAATTATTGCTCTATGATGTCAGTTACATTGAGCTCTTTACCAGGAAAATTTAAATGTTCATAGTTGAATGATTTTATTGTCCTGACGGAATTATTCCCGACTCCGGTTCAACTGGACGGCATAATACACACACACACACACACACACACACACACACACATATATATATATATATATATATATATATATATATATCTGAAACGTAAATAGAAGAAAACCCAACCACAGTTATTGTACCATAATAAATTTATTTTGATAGGTTTTTAATTGCTGCCTCGTCAGATGGCAAATATTCTTTGTTTGAGAGTGAAATCAGCAAATATAGTTTACCTTATATATGTATAAAAAAAAGATGTGAGTTTTTTATATACATCCTGAAAGGTACGTATTATAATATTCATACATTGAGCACTCCCATATATTCTATATATAATCATATATTCTCCATATGAATATTCCATGCACATGGTCTTCTGGACACTAACTCGATATAACTGGTATATATATAAATGTATACCTATAGTCATGAAGAAAAGTGACAAGCCAAATAGGAATATGTATTTGGAGTCAAGAAAAATATAAAGAATAGTTAAGAAAAATATAAAAAATTCATTTTTATATTTTTCTCAACTAGTTTCGACCTTAGGTCATCATCAGGGAAATAACTTTTATGAAGAAAAGTTGTTTGTTTGTTGTTTTTTTTTTTTGGTGGGGGGCTAGCTTTTAAAATAGTTTTTAAATGAGTTGATATACCACAAAAAAGCAATAAAAAAATGAAAACTGGTAAGGTAGCAAATCCATCCGTTGAATGAAAATTATTGTTTCTATTCAAGTGTCTTCAACTGATTATCACATGACCTATGAGCTATCGTAAACACCTAGCACTGAACTCTTCAATTAAAAGATAGTTGTTATGTATTGGCAGATTGTATTTAAAACTAGCCTTGACTATTTTGTTTATTTTGATTTGGTTTGGTTTGGTTTTATGGCATATCAACCATTATAGGTTATTTAATGCCAAATCCTTTTTAAACATTTATATTAAATATATGATTTCTCAACACATTTTGTAAATAACATCTTTAAACGAACCAGAGCTCATTTTTGTCTGCACACAGTTAAATAGTTTCACTTATTTCTATCTAATATGAACAATTCTATTTTCTATAAATCATTTGTTTGCATACGGTTTAATGTTTTCAAGAATGTCTATGTATAACTAACAGTTCAATTAAACAGGGGACTGTCCTTGTGGTGTAATGGTTAAAGCGATGGACTGCAAAATCTTAGTACGCGAGTTCGTACTCCAGTCGCGCTATTACATTCACTTTCGGGCAAATACCCTTGGGAAAGGTATGAACCCCCTTATCCTTCCAGCCATGGGTTAAATAGTACCACTACTGTTTTTCAAGGAGAATAGCTTTGGCATTAAATAACCTACAAAACTTGATATGCCATTAAACAAAGAAAACAAACCAATCAATTAAACAGTCATTTGTTAAATTATCAAACAATTCTATTTCTAACAATTCAATTTAGCTTATCAACAAAGTTAAATAGTTCCAAGTATTACTATGTAACACTAACAATTCAATCATTTATTTACGCACAGTTAAATGTAAAATAGCCCCGGAGACCGGGGTTCAATCCCAGGTCGAGACATACCAAAGACTCAAAAAATGGTACTTGATGCCTTCTCGCTTAACTCGCAGCATTTTAAGATATGGATCAAGGGTAAGATTTTAAACAGTAAAATATTTACCGTGCTTTATGAACGAAAAACAATAATAATATCTCAATACTTTTCGAGAATAAAATAGAATGATAATAAAGCAGGATAAAAACTCCTGATTCGGTTTTTCATGTTGTCGAACATTTATTGAGTTTTTATCATATGTTGAATACTAGCTGACCTGATGATGGACATCGTGAAATTTTGAGTCACGAATTTTTATCCCATTTTATGATTATCCTATTCTACACTTAATATATATATATATATATATATATATATATATATACATACTTACATATATATATACATATATATATTGTCATCCACAGACAGACTGTTTCGTTCTATCAGAACTCTTCAGTGTGGCTAGACACGCAGGACGTTCGAAGCCGGGATCGAAACCCATCCAACATTACATTAGACTTAGTCTCAGACCGCTCGGCCAACAGGCTAATGGAATTTTTAAGGTATTATGTAGCAGCAGCAGCAGCAGCAGCATCCGTTTGTTTACATTTTTTTAATACTATATCGGCTACCAGAGTGCTCAATTCTTTCGAAGAGCTGTGCATTATGCGAGCGGCGGCCGAAAATTCCTTCGCTAGAGTGCTCAACCCCCATGGGGGAGCTTAAAAACACCGAAAAACAATACATATATATATATATATATATATATATATATATATATATATATATATATATATAAGTATTGTTTTTCAGTGGATTTTCTTTTGTGTTTTGGTGTTTTTGATTTATATCAAAACCCATAACAGGATGGAAATAGATTTATAATCTTAATGTGACCGTTTTTTTGTTTTTTCTTAAAGAAATATATATATATATATATATATATATATATATATATATATATATGAACGGGTATTTAACGAAACAAGATTAGATGTGAATAAAAAAAAGAGCTTGCTCATCTTCAATCTTATTTTTTTTATAGAGAACTTTTTTCTTTAAAGCAAAATTTGCAAATTAGTTAACCATATTTGAAAAAAAAAATGTGCGTTGGGAGGGTTGCCAAACATCTTCACTACAGGCAGGTATGACACAAGGTAAATTTTATGCAGCTTAAAGCAAGTTTGAATGCCGAATTTTCCTTATCCTAAACTCATTGCCAAACCAAAACTAAAGAAACCACTCACCCAAAGAGGATTCATACCTTTCCCAAGGGTATTAGTGCTATGTGAAATGCAATATTACATATATATATATATATATATATATATATATATAAGATAAATAAAAGTGATAAGACAAATAGGAATATTTCGTTTGTGTTATCTATTTTTATTGCTCTCTCTCTCTCTCTCTCTATATATATATATATATATAGTTCCCTCAACAACTTTATATATATATATATATATATATATAAAGTTGTTGAGGGAACTTATGTATGTTATCATATCTGTTCCTGTTATGCCTGCCTGTGCATTTATGTATATCACCTCGTTCCTTTTCTTTCCGCATAAACATTCGGTTTTACGTAACGATAATTTAATGATAAAGGTTTTTTTATTGAATTTAGCTATCATTAGTCACGTGATACACGGCACGTGGCCGTTCTACAATCTTCAGCTATGTTATCAAACTCGTTCGAGAAGATGAGATAAAACAGATGGCTGTTGATATGATGGATTTTTTCTGATTAGCTTAAAATATAGATTAATAAGTTGATCGCACGAACGAACAAACAAACGAATGAACCAACGAAGGAAGGAAGGAAGGAAGAAAGGAAAGAAAAAGGCCATAAAAAATGAAGGAACGTCAAAGAGAAAGGCTTCAACTCAAATAAAAAAAAGTTAGAAGAACGTAATATGAAAAAAAAAATGAAGAAGAAGAAGAAGAAGAAGAAGAAGAAGAAGAAGAAGAAGAAGAAGAAGAAGAAGAAGAAGAAGAAGAAGAAGAAGCATCCCCAAGGAAAAATAAAGTAGAAAAAAAGCAAATACAAGAAAGAAAGAAAGAAAGAAAGAAAGAAAGAAAGAAAGAAAGAAAATAAGTAAAGTGTGAAAAAAAAAAGAAATTAAGAAGATCAAAACTGAAAAGAAAAGAAAAGAAAGGAAAAGAAAAAAAAAGAAAAAAGAGAGAATCACAAAGAAAATTATAGGCAGAAAAAAAAAAAGAAAAAAGGAAAGAAAAAAGAAGAAAAGCGAGAAAGACCCAAAGAAAATAATAAAATCAGGAAAAAGAAATAAAGAAAACGAAAAATTAAAGAAAAAAGAAAAGAAATAAAATAGAAAAAAAGAATCCCAAAGAAAATAGTAAAGCAGAAAAAAAGTAATTAGAAAGAAAGATATCTTTGAGAATGACAAATGCGAGCCAAACAATAAGTTCGAAGAATCATTAACTAATGCCAATCCTTTGTCAACATAGTTTCAAGTAATTATTCTTAAATCAAATAATTTTATATAGTCATATGGTTTCAAGCAATTGATTATGACGATACTTCGTAAACAATTATATATATATATATATATATATACATCAACACCTCTGAATGAGCTGGATGCAACGCGAGGTCAATTTTTTAAGTGTAGCTTAACATGTTTTTCTTCTCCCAGACCGGTTGCCTTACAATGGTTAAAGAGCCTTGTCTGCCCTACTATTTTATCCATAGCAAGAGGGAGAATAGGTGAACACGTACCTTTCTCAAGCATACTAGCGCTATGTGACATGCAAACAGGATTTGAACTCGAGTCACCGTGGAGATGGCACCTAGTTTAAATCAAATGATATTTGTTTTATGTGCATTTACGTAGAGACCAATGCCTCTTTCTGTTTGCTCTTGGCTCTGCAGTTATAAAAGCAATTATTCTTAATATTTTAC
>OY757905.1:61352551-61372551 GCA_963585895.1 Sepioteuthis lessoniana | reverse complement strand
GTTCATAGCTTGACGCATGAGGCTTCCCAATATGGAGAATGCCGAAGAGACCAAGTATTTTTTGAAATAGCCACGCACGAGTCTCGATTTGTGCGTTACTCTCAACAATAAATTGACCTTGTGTCACATATAGGCTTGGTGGGAAGTCCGTTAAATCTCATTAATAAAATAAGCCTGACTGGCGTTCGAGTCAGGTGGGTGTTATCAAGCTAAATTGCCTGGTCCCAGGTTGGCGTCCCCCAAGCAATACCTACCAGAGGCGCCTCAAAATGGGGAATGCCGATAGGATCAAGCAGTTTTTATGACGGCCTCACGTGAGTCTCGACTTGTATGTGCCCCACCTCACACTATGATATGACCTTGGGTCGCATCCTGACTTGGTGGGAAGTCAGTTAAATAACATTAAGAACATTGACTGTTTTAAGTTTGGTTTGGCTGGGTTGGGTTGGGTTTTATGGAATATCAACCATTGTAGATTATTTGATGCCAAATCCATTTTTATACATATCATCATGTCGTGCCACCAGCACGGATATCCCTGACCCTCTCTCGCCATTCCTCCCAATCGTTCATCGCTTCTGGCAGGTCCTCAGAGCTATATCCCGTATCCTCACAGAGCTGCTGTATGTAGGTTTGCGCTGGTCACCCTGTTTTAGCTCGGCCATAGAAGAACTCTTATGAGCTCGTCCCTGCTTCTCCAGTAGTGTCCTGCATGTCTGGTTCGTCTAACTTTGATAGTTTTCGTGATGGAAGGTAGGTGGCCGTACAGTTAATGCTTTGTGGGGTATTGCCTCCAGGAATTGTTCAAAATTGCTCTCAGCATTCTTGTGTAGTTGCCGTCAAGCTTTTTCTCCATTCGTTTAATTAACGTTCATGTAGTGCATTCATATAGCAGTATCGACACGACCGCTGCTTGGAAGAAACTGCGTTTCATTTTATCGGTCAAGTTTGACTTCCATATGACCGATAGCCTATCGATAGCTGTCCATGCCGTTGTTAGTCACGTGTCGATGTCTTTTTCGGTTGATGAGACACTGCTTCCTAGGTAGGTGAACTTGTCAACTAGTTTCAGAGAGCTACCGCCTAATGTGGAAATGTCGCCTGTTTTATTAAAGCACATGTATTCAGTTTTGTGTGCATTGACATGGAGGCCAATGCTTGCGGCGGCTCGTTCCAGACTATGCAGCAGGGTTTCGGCTTGGGTGGGTGCATTTGTCAGAAGCGCTATGTCATCGGCGTAATTGGCGTCGGTAATTGTTTTTGCAGAATACCTTCTGCTTCTTTTCTTTGTCAGCTTGAAACCGTTTTCTTTGATTTTATCCATCGATGTTCTAAGCACGTAGTCTAGACAGATGATAAAGAGGTATGGGGCTAATGTGTCTCCTTGTAGTACTCCTGATACAATGTCGAAGTAGTCTGTGTCTCCATCCGGAGAACGTACTTTCACTTTGGTGTTTCTATGGAAAATCATTATGGCTGCGATGGTCTCTTTTGGTAAGCCATATGCTAGTTGAATTTGTTCCATCTTCCCTCAGTGAATGGAATCAAAGGCCTTGGTAAAGTCGACAAATAGTATTGTCGCCTGTGGGTTTTTTGCCCGTACGCCTTCAAGGATTCTACGGATAGTTAATATTTGTGAAGTCGTGGATCTATTTCTTCGGAAGCCATTTTGGTTCTTCCTTAGAATGTTTTCAATTTTGAGTTCTATGCAATTGCGTAGTAGGGCATTGTATATTTCGGCTGCAATGGGTAAAGTGGAGCAATCCCGAGAATGGAGTAGTGCTCTCCCCTTCACCTCGGTGTAGTGGCTATTGAAAAGGAAGCCTTTGAGTCACCCTCGACTTACGGTTGCCAACTTTACTTACACTTTCTTTTTAGTTTTATCGACTGGATCTTCTGCTCATATTTATTAAAATAAAACCAAATAATTAGAAATTAATAATACTAAGCAAATATTTTTAAGTCAAGCTTTTAAGATCAATATGCATATTAGCCTTCCTGTTCTCACTGTAAATGGCTATTTGGTTGAATATATAAACACAACTGCATATTACTGGCATGTAAATAGACCCAACGGTATTCGGTCTTGTTGGTACTGTTTGGCTAGTTTAACTCGATCGAATTCGCCCGGTGTTGGTGCTGCGTGGCTGAGGTCAACAATCCCTTGGTCTCACGGGGCCATCCTCCAAGCTTTTAACATGTTTTTAACTAAGTTTAGTGCTTGGTGCTTGAGGTGCTCCATTAATGGAATGTCGACAGGGCCAAGAACTTTTGTCCCTGCCTCGAATGGGTTTCGACCTGTGCAGGGTCCTCACTATAAAACAGTCCTGTCATATTCTGACACTGTGGGATGTCAGTTAAATACTAAGGTCAACGGTATTAATAATATAAAACAATTTTCTTAATGACTGAAATTTAAATAAATCTAATATAATGGAAAATGTGATGTAAATAAGTTAGGGAATTTAAACGTCGGTGGTGACGTAGTTTCGGTTTCAGACCGACAGACACATAATCTCTATAACACGATAAGTCGTTTTCGAATTGTACACTGTTATGAACTCCGATAAATAATGGATCATTCCGTTTTGATTGTGAAGGAAAAAAAAGATTTTAAAAAGTAAGAGTTTCGGCAAATGTTTTTAATTGATACAAGACGTAAAACCTCTGATGAAAAATTTAACAGATGTGTTTAGTTGGTCGGTTGGTTGGTTAGTTGGGTCTTATGGCATATCAACCTTTCTAGGTCATTTAACGCCAAATCCATTTTTATGAAAATAGTCAGCCCTATTTCAAATAATTCAGTTTAGCATGAGTACACAGTTTAATTGTCAAAACAGTTCTAATTCAACTAATTCACTATAGTATAAGTACAGATTTTGTTTACACACAGTTAAATGTCAAAACTGTTGTATATTAAACAATTCAATTTAGTGTAAGTACAGTTTTAATGTTATAAACAGTTCCATTTCAAACAATTCACTTTAGCATAAGCACGCCGTTTAAATGTAAGTACAGTTTAATTTTCAAAAACATTTCTATTTCAAGCTATTCAGTTTAGTCAGAAAGTTCTAATTCAGACAATTCAGTTTAGCATAAGTATGCAGTTAGTTCTATTAAAACCCATAGATAGGGCCCTATCAGGTGCTACCATTCCGGGCCAGAGTGGACCTGGGAGCAATGGCAATGAAGGGGTGTTCCGCATTCCCCAAAGCTCCAGCATTGCTGGAACCTCACCATCAGACTGTTTAGTGTCATATCCAGGACACTTGTTGGGAGATGTGTTACCCCTCAGCAGAGAAGCAGTCGGTGTATTCTACAGCCCCAACCGACTGGGTAATAAGTTTAGTTATAAAAATGATATTCACAAGTAAACACGATTCATTAGTTTTATTGAGAGTTCTTGAAACTTGAGATATGATCATGTTTAATTTGTGGTTAATTAATGTTTTATTGACATGATAATTAGTTTCACTTAAGAGGGTAAAATATCGGTAAATCTAGGCTAAATAATGCTTAAACTCTTTTCAAAGAATACAAGAAAAACTTCTAAAAGTTTGGTTTAAATCAAGCTAAAAATGATGAAGTCTTTGTGGTATGGACGGACAAATATTATTTAGAGGTATCATGCAAAAAGATTTCCTTTAAAAATGTCTGCGGGATTTGTTAACATAGAAAACAGCCTAAATTTCTTATTGCAGTATCTTATCAATGTATCCCGCAAAAATTAAACCAGTCAAAATAGAGATTCGACTGTATTTATTTTTACAGGTGTTTTAATCGGATGGTAACTACACCTTGTTATCACTTGTGACGAGATGGTATGCCATTAAAAATGTCAGAACTAGTAAATATCTGCTGTAACCTTTCTGTATACTCTACTTACCGAATCCCCGATCGCTGGTTATTTTAGCTAGTTACATAATAATTATGTACGTCAATACGACACCAAGCCACTCCTCAGATTTCCAAAGGGTATCTCCCTGAAACAGAAAAGATAGGGATAGATTCAAGAAGCTTTCAAAAGAATCCCGTTTATTTTTTATTATGTATCAAAGACGACAACAGCGAGATTTAGTATCAGTCTCTATCATAAAATAGATCTTAATATACCTCGGCGAGCAACAAAATGCTTTCGTAAGATGTGGAGGGGTTGAAGGCGCTTGTTTATTGGCGATGTTCATTTTAAGGTAAATAAAAACGAGCTTGCTCAAGATTCTTTGATACTTGCTTCGTATTTTTATCTATTTATTTATTTACTTTATTTATCTATTTTAAATAATATGTTAGAATAACAAATCGTTTTGATCAAAATCCCTGGCAGCTTATAACTGAAAAAATAATATAAGATCACATCATTAAATAGAGGGGCATCGAAATGAATCCCACCCATCTAAGTCGCTTCATTTCTCTGCCTCGTTTCGAGCCAAAGTAACCGAAACAAGATCTTCACACCAACCACCTCCCTCGGAACGCATTTTTTAAATACTAAGGTGAGTCAAAAGTTTTGCAATATTTTGGTTCGTGCTTGCTAGCGACGCGTATATGACATGGCCAAAGACGTGGGAGGTACCCGCTGTGGTTGATAATATCGTTGTAGTTGGTGCGATGACACGTTGAGTGTTGCTTCTCTCCTTATAGGATTTGAAAGTCACACATATGAACGTGCAACGTAGTTTAATTCGGAACTTATGTTTTACAAGTTCAAACTAGGCCATAACGCCGCGGAAGTAACCAAAAATATTCGTAGTGAGGTGAAAAAACAGTTGATTTAAGAACGATGATTTTAGAAATTTCACTTGGGTTACAAGAAGTTAAAAAATCAAGCAATGCCAGCTAGGTCTAAAGCTGTCGATTCAAGCCATAAAGTCAAATCATTGGCATTCGGAGAGTATCAGGCGAGCTCAGTATCTCACAATTGTGTTGCTCATTATCTTCACGACCTCAACAAAAGCACCCACAACTACCGAATTTTGCCTTCATCATCATCACGTCGCGCCATCAGCACGGATATCCCTGACCCTCTCTCGCCACCTCTCCCTATCGTCCATTGCCTCCGGTAGGTCTTCAGGGTTACATCTCGTGTCGGCAGAGACCTACTGTATGTAAGTTCTTGCTGGTCGTCCTGCCTTTGCTCGACTATGTGAAGGGGTCCACAGGAGTATATCACTTATGAGCTCGTTCCTACTTCTCCAACAGTGTTCCGCATGTTTGGTTCATCTAACTTTGATAGTGGTAGGTGGCAGTACAATTGCTGCTTTGTGGGTTGCTGCCTCCATGACTTGTTCAATATTGCTCGCAGCATTCTTGTGTAGTTGCCGTCAAGCTTTTTCTCCATTCGTTTAGTTAGCGTCCATGTAGTACATCCATATAGCCGTATCGACACGACCGCTGCTTGGAAGCCAAAATATTAGAAAACTTTGATTCACTATCGTAGGAGATGAATTTATTACGAAGGAAAGTCGACTTTAAAACGTTTCAGTTGTAATGAACCTTCATCAGGACTTTAAAATAGCGAAACAAGTGGTGATAGAACAACGATGGATGTTTGATAAAATACAAAAACAGAGAAAGAAGAATATATACAAAGAAAGATTTTATTTCTCTCTCTCTCTCTCCCTCCCTTTTTCTTTCTGTCTCTCTCTCTCTCTCTCTCTCTCTCGTCTCATTCTTTTTCTTTCCCTCTTTCTTTTTAATCTTATCTTTCTTTCTCCCTTTTCATCTTTCTCTCTCTCTCTCTCTCTCTCTCTCTCTCTCTCTCTCTCTTTCTCGCTCTCCTTTTATATATATATATATATCTTTCTCTCTCTCTCTTTCTGTTTTCTTTTTTCTTACACTCACAAACACTCTCTCTTTCTATATATATATATATATATATATATCTTCTTTTCGTCCCTCTCCTTCTTTCCTTCCTGTTTCTCTGTCTCTGTCTCTGTCTCTCTTTCGCTGCATGTCTGTTTTTATGTATGTATACAGGATATGTACCAAAGGACACAACTCTATGAATAAGAAGTTACAATCAACTTACGCGTAAAATTTATCATTCAGTATCAGTTACATGCGAAGGTAAGAGGGTCTATGCTCGCCTCAAAATAACTTGTCCCCCTCCACACTCAAAATTGCTCCATGTTAACAAAAGGAAGAAGGGGGTGTCCTCGTGGTGTAATGGTCAAAGCGATGGACAGATAAATCGTAGTAAGCGAGTTCGTACTCTTGTCGCTCTATTACGTTCACTTTCGGGCAAACACCCTTAGGAAAGGTATGAACCCCCTTACCCTCCCAGCTATGGGTTAAATAGTACCACTACTGTTCTTTTAGGAGAATGTAGGTTTTTTAATGCCAAAGCCAAAGGTTGATATGCCATTAAACAAAGAAACCAAACCAAACCAAACCAAACAATCCAAAAGGAAGAAGACCACGTGACGTAGTAACTCAAGTGCTGGACAACGGCCTCGAAGAAAGTGAGTTCAAACTCCAGTCGTGCTATTATGTTCGTTTTTTGTCTAATACCCTTGGGGAAGGTATGAACGCCCTTAACCACCCCACAGCGATGGGTTAAATAGTATCACTGCCGTTCTTCTCGAAGGAGAGATTTGGTATTAAATAACCCGGAACAGTCGATATGTTATTAAACAAAAAACAAAAAAACAAAAAAACATCAAAATAACTCTTCGTTGTGTACATGGTGTGTTCTACTTTTTATGATAATTCTTACAAAATAAAAGCTTCTGCCCTTAGCTCTCACTTCCCACCTTGTGCCTGCACCCCGCGGACTTAATAGACACCACATCCACTCGTAATATCCTGGCGATGTGCCAGGTCATGTAGCAAGTCTTTCTTTCGTTCTTTTTATTCACACACACACGCATGTGTTAACATTGATGGGTTTGGTTCCTTTGTTTTTAATGGCATATCAACCTTCGTGGGTTATTTAATACTAAAGCTATCCTTGTAGAAAAACAAATGGAACTATTTAACGCATAACTGTTTTTTTTTTATGGCATATCAACCTTCTCGAGCTATTTAATGCCAAATCCATCCTTCTAGAAGAACAGTAGTGGTACTATAACCCATAATAATTTATATATTGAATTTACATGATTTGTGATCATTTTGTTAATCACAATTTAACAAAAGTGAGCTAATTTTCCTTCACAGTTAAATGATTTCAAGTGTTTCTATCCAATACGAATCATTCTATTTACCTTTCTTCATTTGTTTGCACACAGTTAAATTATTCCAAGAGTTGCTATGTAATGGTACCAATTTAACATCTGTCATTTGTTTGCCTACATTTAAATAGATACGTATGATGTGTAAGAGATTAACATTTAAAAAGTTGATTGAGCTAATAAGTTTATTCACAGTTAAAGTGGTTTCAAGTATTGTAGTTATTGATTATTTCTTCAAGATTAAGGCTGGCAACTACACGGTCTGTGTCGCTATCCATACTTTCAGTACAGGTTTTTTGTAGGGGTTTTGTTGATCCCTTATCATTGCACTGTTTGATTCTTATAAGTGACTTTGTTCTTCAGGGCATTTTGAATGTGCTTCCTGGTCTTTCCTTGTTCACTTTGGTGTTCCTCTGTATTTTCCCAGCTTGGCAAATGGGAACTTGTGATTTTTGTATAAGTTGTTCAGGTTTTATGGGTGATAAGTTTTTTTAGTCTGTCTTTAATGCTTTTGGGTAGACGGATTGGTGACTTATGTAACGGCTGTTTTGCTGGAGATTTTGCACTTTCAGAAGTAGTTCGTGTTGGAGTGGTAGATCCTACATGTGTTTTTGTTTGGACTACAACATGGGATCTCTTCCCATTCCCAATTTGTTGCTGAACTCGTACTTGGAAAAATTCAGCCAAATGTAGTTTTTTCAGGTGCTCCTGAAACTTTGACCAATCATTGGCTTCCAACCGGATCAATTTCTCCACGAGTGTTCTATATTTGTTGCCTTGATAGGGTGAATAAGCCCTCCGTGCAACAGAGGTGTGGCTACTTTCTCCCGTGTAGGTCTAAACAATTTTCCTTGCTTCCAAGAAGGATACATTTCTCTTGTGTTTCATCTCAAGTATTTCCTTTTCTTTTTTGTAAACAACGCAAGATCTTGCGCAAGCCGGATGATCTTGTCGGCAGTTTGCACATCTAGTTTCTTTCAAGCAAACTTCCTCCGCGTGGTCCGGATCCTTTCACCGCATTTCGCACATATCTGTCGTCCTATACAGACTTCCTTGTGGTATCCATATTTTTGGTATTTGAAGCACCTCAAGGAAGCTGAGACGTACTTCTCAACTATCTCAAAACAATAGCCGATCTTCATCTCGTTGGGAGTACGGGGATGATTAAATGTCAGGATGTAAGCGTTGATCTGGATTCGTTGTTCGCCTTTTCTGATGGAGGTTCTTCTTATATTTGTAACTCCCTATTTTCCCAGGGCTGATGCTATCGCCTCTTCTGTAGCCAATGCCAATTCCCTCTCTTGATAACTCCCTTTAAAGTGTTGAGTTTTTCATACGGGTAGGCTCTGCATTTCGTCGTATTAAAGGTTTTCATTTTTAATATGCTTTCTGCCTGCCTCCGGCTGTCTACCTCAACAAGCGAGTTGCCATTCCTTAATTTCTTAACAGTTCTCGTAGTAGCCCTTGTAAAAATTACTTTTTCTATGGGAAAAGGCGAGAATTTGGCTTGGAAAACCTCCTCCAAAGATTCAATAACAATGAATCTGGGGAAGTCTGCTACCTCATTTTCCGAGTTGAGGGTAGGTTTCCGAGTTGAGGGTAGGTTTCCGAGCCGTTGCCAATTTCAGGTTCTCAGCACTGGTCAAATTCCTATCCTCTCAACACAACTGACCCTCAGCCACCGCCTTTTAGAACCAAACAGATAAGAGTTGGGAACTTGCTGGATGTGCAGATTTAAAAGTAGGATCGGAATAAAAAAAATATAGGTGTTAGGGTTTGATATGACCAGCCGATTGCTCGGATCAGGCCTATCCGACCACTGTCAGACCAAGTAAGAGCCAAAGTGGTGTGTTCTAAGACATTGGCCACTCTGTCGCCGGATCAATGACTGGTCAACCACCAGGATCCCGTCCTTAGCGCCTTACAGGTAACCACCCACGCCGAACAGGTGGCCCCATTGGGGGGTCTTACCCCTCTGCTAAAGTGCAGTCGGCATATTCTACAGTCCCAGACGACAGGACGTACGCGAAACTGGGAAGACAAGGGAGTTCATACCTTTCTGAAGAGTATTAGTCCGAGAGAGACTGGAGTTTGAACATGCTTACCACGAAGTCGCAATCCACCGCGTAATCCATTACGCCACGGGGTCTTCTTCTCTCTGTTAACATGGATTCTGTCATGTTAGCTATTAGCTTTCAATTATCTAGTTCTTCACAGACTCTTTTTCGACTCAATTCATAATGGAAGTTTTCTATGTTGAAGTAGGGGAAATGAATAACTTCGTGAATGATTAAATAAAACGGTCGGATATCATTCTTTTCTAATATATAAAATCGATTTGCTAACTGACGTACGGATATATCGGCCGCCGCTTTTTTACTGAAAAGAATCAATCATAAAAATGTATAACTGATCAGACGAAGAAATGATCAATTAAATTGATCATTGGCCAAACAGAAGAGAAACAATTCCAGATAGAGCAATAGAGTGGAGTCCTTAAGACTCGAAATCGAAAATGAGCGTTCGCCAATGGTCCAGGAGACGTAGGGTTCAATTTCAGGTTGAGTCATACCAAAGACTCAAAAATGGTACTTGATACCTCCTTGCTTAACACTCAGCGTTGTAAGGTACGTTTCAAGGGAGCAATCCCGGGAAAGGAGTAGCGCCCTCCTTAGGCACATCGGTGTAATAGATATTGAAAAGGGAGCTTTCGAGTAGCCTTCGACTGCAGTCGCCAACTTTACTTATATATAATTAAGAAAAATGTATTTGTCTCCAATAGACAATAAAATGATTTTATATAGATAAGGTGTCCCAAACACGTGGTCTACAAACTACTATTCTATGGCATGCAGTTGAACAATTTCCGTGACAAATATTTTCCTAAAACTTGGTTATTTGTCTCTCACTCCTGGCTAAGTTTCTTCCTAGAAAAGGCTAGAACATACTCTATTATTTCTGTCGCTTTTACTTCAAGATTAAAAGCTGAAACGTAGAAATAAAATTGGCCCACACTCTAACCATCAAGCCAATGTCCGGTAAATAGTATCAAGTATTCCTATCAAATAAAAATAATTTGCAAACGGATCTATTTGATACATAGATGGGATCCTAACAAGTACTACCACCACAGATCAAAGTGGACCAGGGAATATTTTCAATGAAAGGGTATTTTTGACCGAGCCATTGGTCTATTAAGTAGAGTGTTCGCCAATGGTCCGGGAGACTAGGGTTCAATCCCAGGTCGGGTCATACCAAAGACCCAAAAAATGGTACTTGATATCTCCTTGCTTAGCACTCAGCATTACAAGGTAAGGATCAAAGGTAAAGCGGAGCAATCCAGGAAATGGAGTTGCGCCCTTCTCAATACTTCGGTGTAGTAGCTATTGAAAAGGGAGCCTTCGGGTCACCCTCGACTATGGTCGCCAACTTTACTTACTTTACTATATCTCTAAAATGGAATCTCTCCATCAGATGAAAGTTAATGTCACACGCTGGACACCACTTTTTCGTGGCAGAAATATCTGACTGATGTCATTTGAGCTTGTATCAATTGGTATTGATTAATATGGATCTTAATCGATTAGCTGAACCAAGTCACACGAGATGTAGCCCAGTAGCTGAAACTGTAGAATACACCAACTACTTCTCTGCAAAGGGGTAAGACTCTTCTAACGAGTTTCCTTGATATGACACTAAACAATCTGATGGTCCTATTTACCAACCCGTCCGCTCGGGCAGGATATGACACAAGGTCAATTTTTAAGCGGAGTTTAACAGGTTTTAATTCAGAGTTTTCCTTCTCCTAGACTAGTTGCCTAACCAAGGCTGAAGAACCTAGTCTGTCCTACTATTTACCCATAGCTGGAGGGAGAATAATTGGATTCATACCTTTCCCAAGGGTATTAGTGCTATGTGAAATGCAATCAGTCTCGTCCAGGATTTGAACTCGTGTCGCCGTGTTCATTTCCTACGGCGATAACAATTACACCACGGGCAATCTGATGGTGAAGCTCCTGTAACGCTGGAGCTTTGGGGAATGCGGATTACCCTTTAATTACGATCGCTCCCACGTCTACTCTGGCCCGAAGTGGTAGCACCTGATAGGGTCCTATCTATGGGTCGAATAGAAGTGTTTGACATTTAAATTGTACTTCTGATATACAGAACTGTTTAAAATAGAACTTCTTTTACATTTAACGGTGTGTGGACAAAATAACTGTACAAATACTAAACTGAATTGTCTAAAATAGAATTGTTTATTGACGTTTAAACTGAATTGTTTGAAATAGAACTGTATGTATGAAAATGAATTTGGCATTAAATAACCTACTATGGTTGATATGCCATAAAACCAAACAATCACACCCGATGAAATGGATTGGATTATTATCGGTTATCAATTAACTAAGATTAGCTAGGTATAACACCAGGCCAGAAGTATGCAGAACCCAGTGAGAATCGAACGCACTCATAATGATCTACCAGTCTAGCTCTCTAAGCATGACACCTCGCGAAGCACTCTTTTATTCACTTAGTTTAATTTGGTTCGGTTTAGTTTTATGGCATATCAGCCATTGTCGGTTATTTAATGCCAAATCCATTTTTATACATATAAACAGTTCTATTTTAAACAATTCAGTTTGGCATTATTGCAGAGTTTAGTTCTATTTGACCCACAGATAGGACCCTGTCAGGTGCTACCGCTCCAGGCCAGAGTGGATCTGGGAGATATGGTAATAAAGTGGTACTCCGCATTCTCCAAAGCTCCAGCATTACAGAAGCCTCACCATCAGATTGTTTAGTGTCATATCCAGGACACTCGTTGGGTGAGATTTACTCCTCTGCAGAGATGCATTCTATGTATTCTACAGCCCCAGCTGACCAAACTATACTATTTAGTTTAGTTTAGCAGAAAGCCAGAAAAAAGACGAACCCAGTGATAATCGAACTCAATAACACAAATCTGCTGGCAAGGCGTCTCTGTACGATTAATGGTTACTGCAGCGCAAAGTTATTCAATCAAACTGACCCTTTCCAGATGAGAACCTGAGTTGATATTTGGAATGAAGGGTGCATGGATGCAGATGGCGGAGTGGGGTCGATATGGAACAATCGAATTTCTGTTTTTAAGTTGCCAGTTCGTCAACGAAAGTTTCAAGTGTGAGAGTATTGGGCATTTGGTTTAAATGTCGTATAATGATTCAAAATGGCCGTTGTTTTTGACGCTTTTTTCTTTTCTGTCTTCATTTTTCCTTTCAAGCCAATCTGAATGACCTTTTTGTGCGTATTATCTCCTGAGTTGTTTGTATCTTAAAAACTTTCCTTGAAACTAAATCTTTCACTTGACCTTTTTGCAATAAATTCTCAATGGATCATCTACAAACAAATAAGAATCGCAGGGACAGTGTCTGGAGAAATGATAAGACTCCTCCTCCTCCTCCTCCTCCTCCTCCTTCTCTCTCTCTCTCTCAATATATATATACATACAAAGACAGAGATGAAGAGTTTAAGATATATATGTAAGTAATATCCAGTATCCGAAGTTCCATACATATATAATAGAGTGTAATCCATATTTTTTCAACCTCAAATTAAGTGTGTGAAGTTATCTAATGAGACGAAGTGTACAATGATATTCTTCGCCGAAATAAATTTATAATGACAATTTAATCAGGTTTGAGTCTTCTTCAAATTGCATTATATATATATATGTGTGTGTGTGTGTGTGTGTGTGTGTGTGTGTGTGTGTGCGTACGTATAACATTTTCTCTCTCTCTCTCTCTCTCTCTCTCACACACACACTATATATATATATATATAATTCCTGCTAGAACTTAATATTATTTTGGTATAGTCTCCAATATAATTGTTTTCTTACACCCCTTGTCATAAATATTTCCTTTTTATTTGTATACACGATATTTCCTCCATTATAGTTCTGTTGAGCGAGGACGAAGCCGGTCAGCTAGTTTATCGCCTTTTTTTTACGTTTTTAGTCCTCCAGGACAAAGACTTATTGTCTGTTTGTAGCAATTATATATATATATAGAGAGAGAGAGAGAGACATGAAGAGTTTTTAATATATATATATATATATATATATATATATATATATATATATATATATCGAAAAAGTGAGTAAATGATTAAATAAAACAGTTCTAGAAATCTAATAAATTCTATTTATTTAACTTGGGTGAAAGTTTTGAAAAACAACATGAGTTTCACTCTATTTTCTTGTAAGAAAAGGTAACATGAGAGCGTTTAATATGGTATTGTTTCAATATTAAAAAATATATTTTGTGTCTACAAAAGATCTTGGGGTGTGTATGCCATTATGTCGAGGTAAAGTATATTTATGAGCTATTATTCATGTCTAATGCTACCTTAATAATCAGCAGTTGGGATGTTATATCGGTACGAAGTAGCTCTATCAAGAATCGTTTACAAAAAGAAAGATTTTCTGCTCATAGAAATAATTAAGCGATTTTAGGTATAAATTCATTCTGAAAAAAAAAATTGAATATAAAAAATAATTCTAATTAGCTAATTTAAAAAAAAAGGTGAGTAGCATAAATACGGATTTCTATTGCATACTGTGGGTTAGTCTTGTCTATTGCTTCATTTATAAAATTTAAATTAGATAAAAATTAAATTAATTTATTGATTCTAATTGTCTAAAAATCTGTTTTAACAATCTTGAAAGGAAAGGATTTATTTAACTATTTTCGGGCTTTCATATTTTGCGAGACAATCCAAATATTATCGTCTGCCATCTCAAAGATATTTAAAAAACGGTGCTCTCACAAAAAAGGGAACTGATTGGTCGATGAATGCAAAAATGCAGATTCAAAAACTTTAAGCTTTTCTGAGCTTCTTTTTACACAAAAATTAACACTTATGTATTACATGGAAATTAAGTGATTTTTCATGAATATATATATATATATATTTATATATATATATATATGTGTGTGTGTGCGTGTGTGTTGGCTGGTGCAGAAATAAGTCTCTCTCTCTCTCACTCTCTCTCTTTCTCTCTCTCTCTCTCTCTCTATATATATATATATATATAGTCATCCACAGACAGATCTGTTTCGTTCTATCAGAACTCATCAGTGTGGCTAGACATACAAGCTTCCCATAGCTGGGATCGAAATATATATCACTCTTTCCCTCTTTGTCTATATATCTATCTATATATCCCTCTCATCTCTGTCTTTCTCTATATCTATCACTCTCTCAGCTTATCAACCATTTTCTCTATATACTTCTCTATCTACTACTACTCCTAGTCTGGAAAAATAATAAAATTGAATATCTATTAACGTTTAGGAATTTTTTTTAGTCTATCTAACTTCTCAAAAAAGCAGAAGCTCTCCTCCGTTTGCTATGTTCGGTGTAAATAAACGATAAAAGCAAAAACACGTCCTGTAAATATGAATAATTACACTGGGCCTCAATGTTTTTTCCTGCAAGGGTAAATCTAGGTTTTAGATTTAATCAACTACGTTTATTTTGAATCTAGTTTCAGAATTTTTCTAGCACAATAGGATTTCGTACTGTGTACAATCTACACCAAGAATAAATCAACAAAAAATACTTCCAATCCATTAAGTTTAGCACATAGGACAATTCGGATTCGACATACACGATATAATAGGTGCGCTTAGTGTTACGGTTATCAGCGATCTGAGTTCAACGTGGTCAGTCAGAAATAAAGAATAACCTTTTCTGAGTATTACTCGAATTTGCATTTCTTTCTCGTCATGAAGACTGTTATATATATAACAGCTTTGATTTCTACTTGGAAATCATTTTTCACTTTTTAGAATTAATCCTATTTACCAACCCCTCCGCTCGGACAGGATATGACACAAGGTCAATTTTTAAGCGGAGTTTAACGGGTTTAAATTCAGAGTTTTCTTTCTCCTAGACCAGTCGCCTCGTCAAGGCCGAAGAACCCTGTCTGTCCTACTATTTACGCATAACTGGAGGGAGAATAATTGGATTCATACCTTTCCCAAGAGTATTAGTGCTATGTGAAATGCTATCAGTCTCGTCCAGAATTTAAACTCGTGTCGCCGTGTCCATTTCCTACGATGATAACCATTACACCACGGGCACCTCCTTTTTAGAATTAATACACAGAAGATATTGAAGAGTTTTAGTGACAATGTTCACATTAAAGAGATATGTACACTAGAAAGAAAAATACTTGTACATACACTACACCCAGGGGTCGGAGTACAAAACAAAGCAAGAGGGTAACATTTCGAGATAGATAGATAGATAGATAGATAGATAAGAAGGAATATTTAAGAAATCTAGTAGATGTGGCTGTCAAATTAAGATTCGCACACATCAGAACCTTTCTTCACCCATTTCAGATGTCTCCCCTTCTAATTCATCTCCGGCTCTTTACGTCAGTCTCGACGAAGCTACAGACTATTTTGTCATTTTTATGTCTCTCGAAGACAGGTAGATGTTTTTGTGGAATCTCTTTCACTAACATGTCATGCATTGTGATACTACAGCGCAAGAAAACCTTTAGTGGGTTCATCACAGAGGCCATATGTATTCAACATCACATAAACTGTTCGTACATGTGTATAAATGCGGAACAAGTGTGACTTTTTGCCTATTGTTATAAATCTCATTCGTCTTCTACTGACAGCCGAGTCAGAAGTCTTTGCTAAACGGTGGAAAGCAATATTTATTTGCCACTTTTCGACGGGTAAATGAGAGTAAGGGTCTCTGTTTACCCCTGGAAATCCGTTCAACTATCCAACACACTACTTATTCACCTTAGGAGGCGCGTGGCCCAAGGTTGTTTTGGAACATGAATATAGCGTTCGGAGTTCAAATCCTGGACGAAGCAGTTTGCCTTTTACCTTTGCGCTAATTCCCAAAGGAAAGTCATGAACCCCTCTCTTCTATCCTCCTCCTCCTCCTCCTCCTCCTCCTCCCGAGCTATGAATAAATAGTCGGATAGTCTTGGCTCTTTAGCATTGTTGTGTAAACCAGTACAAGAGAAGGAAAACTCTCAAGTTAAACTGTCTGTACACTGTTCCAGCTATAGGTTAAATAGTATCACTGCTGTTCTTCCACAAGGGTGGTTTTGGCATTAAATTACCCAAAAACGTTGATATGTCATTAAGCAAAGAAATCAAACTATACTACGCTTCAAAATTGATCTTGTGTAACATCCTCCCCGTCGCCGAAGGGGTGGGTAAATGCATACACCTCTAAATGAAATGAAGAGGAATAAAACGAATCTTCAATTAATTTTAGGCAAAATCAGCGAGCGGGAAACAAATGAAGAATGCTATGCATTTGCATCCTCTCTCTTATCTCTTCATTCATCGGCTAATAAAAAAGGGATTGTTAAAAAGATTCCGGCCCAACCAAATAGGGAATTATATTTCTTTTTAAATTTTCATTGATATTTTTCGACTACGTTGCAAGTTCATCAGTGCGGTTTTCAAATTACACATGAAGTGAAGCAATGCACAAAGTGTCAGCGCACCAACTACCACAATACTACCAACCACTGCATCGGTCACGCGATATACAAGCCGCAAACTAGTACGTACCAAAATACTGCAAAATTTTTTACTCAGCCTATACATGGCCAGACTTAAGTTGGTTGGTTGGTTGGCTGGGTTTTATGGCATATCAACCTTTGTAGGTTATTGAACGCCAAATCCATTTTTATGCAAGAAATTAAATGTCAAAAGAGTTCTATATTAAACAATTCAGTTTAGCGTAAGTACAGTTTCAATGTCAAAAACAGTTTCATTTCAAACAATTCAGTTTAGCATAAGTACACAGTATAAATGTAAGTACACAGTTTGTCAAAAAGATTTCTATTTCAAGCTATTCGGTACAGTCAAACAGTTCTTATTCAAACAATTCAATTTTAGCATAAGTAGGCAGTTCTATTTAACCCATAGATAGGACGCTATCGGGCCAGAGTGGACCTGGGAGCAATGGTAATAAAGGAGTACTTCGCATACCCCAAAGCTCCAGCATCACTAGAACCTCACCATCAGATTGTTTAGTGTCACATCCAGGACACTCGTTTTGGGGGGGGTCCTACCCCTCTGCAAAGGTGCAGTCGGCGTATTCTTGAAAAGTGACGCCACCTGAGAAGAGGTTGATGGATTTTGAATAATGAAGCAGAACAGACGACAAGCAAAAAAAAAAAAGCTATGGCGCAATGTTGTCTGCCATCACAAGTACATAAATGCTGAACACGTCTAACTTTTTATCCAGGTTATTTTTTCTGCGTTTTTTCTTTTGACAATGAAAACAATAGCATTATAGTGCGTGTTATATAAGACTAAAGACAATATTCGACGCCTTTTTTACTTCTAGCAACGATACGAAATACCGAGAGAAGAAAGTTACTTACTTAGGTTAGTTTTGGCAGTAGGGTTACAATATAAGGCACCCAGTCAGAATCGAACTCACCAGTATAAATTTACCCAACCCCTCCGCCACGGGCAATATGTGACACAAGATCACTCTTTAAGCTGTTTTGAATTCAGAGTTTTCCTTCTCCTAAACTGGTTGTCTAACCAAGGCTGAAGAAGCCAGTCTGCCCAACTATTTACCCATAGCTGTGTGCGAAAAGAAACGGATTCATGCTTTTCTCAGAGGCATTAACACGAACTTGCTTGTAACACAGCTTAACTTGCTAACCATTGCACTGTAGGAGGCGCCCAAAAAACATAGCATTTCTCATGTTCGGTATAAGACTGCAAGCTTGGGGGACCTAATAAGAATCGAACTCACCTCTAAATTGTATGCGGGGCTATCTCGAACCGTTACACAACGACAAATTTTTTTTTTTTTTTTTTTTTAAATAGCCATAGGTTAGATCTAGGACAAGCCTGCAAGCAAGAGCACACTTTGTGAGGATCAAACTCATAGTTAATTGATTTGCAGGAAGTGTTTGCCAGCGAAAAAATATTTAAATGTTAAAAAATCGGACATTTTTTTCTCATCTGTATATGCATTTTTTTTTTTTGCCTCATATTCTGATCCTATATTTATTCATAATTATATAATTCTAAATTTGTTATCAATGAAACTTAAGATGTTTTAGACAAAAACAAATCATTAAAATAAAAAGACGTCTTTAATTCCTTTTGATTTGAGATGTCTTGTATCAGGAATAAAATGTAAAATAGTTTTTGAAGTGACATATGAATTTGCCGGTAGCCACATACGCTGTAATGCAATAGCACTTCTCATGAATTTGTAGCCGATAACATATAGGTAAAAAGAAATATGTAAAAATTTCTTTCAATTACGTTGAGAATGATATTGGCTTTGAGGTAAGTTATCCGACTGAAGTGAAGATCTCGGCTTGAAGCATCTTGCGCGTCTACCCTCGCTGAAGAGTTGTGATTCAACGAAACAGTCTGTCTATGGATGACAATATATATATATATATATATATATATATATATATATATATATATATACTAGGAAAAGAATCAGGAAAAAATATTTGTTAATTTGATGCCTAATAATTCAGAAAAAAAAAATTACAAAATAGATAGATAGATAGATAGATAGATAGATGAAGAAACGATTAACAGACCGATGTAGATAGAAACTGGGATAAATATATATATATATATAGAGAGAGAGACAGACAGACAGACAGACAGAGAGGGAGGGAGAGAGAGTGAGTTAGGTTTGGTTTGCTCTGTTTTTATGGCATATCAACTATTGTTGGTTATTTTATCCCAAAACCTGTTTTTTTTTTTTTCATATATATTAAATATATGATTTATAAACTCATTTTGTGGATACACACAGTTAAAGGATTAAACAATTATTTTTAACTATTCAATTTAACATGAGTGAACAACGTTAAATAGTTCCAAGTATATCTACGTATCACAAACGATTCAATTAAACATCGTTAATTTATTTACACTTAGTTAAATGGTCAAACAGTTCTACTTCAAACAATTCAATTTAGCATAAGTCATTTGTTTGCAACCAGTTTAAATGTCAAACAGTTCTATTTGACACATAAATAGGGCCCAATCAGGTGCTACCAATGTAAACCTGGGAGCGATGAGGTACTCCGCATTCCCTTAAGCCCCAGTATTACTGGAGCATCGCTATCAGATTGTTTAATGTCATATCCCAGACACACGTTGTGAGGTGGGTGGGGGTCTTACACCTCTGCAGAGATGCAGTCGGTGTATTCTACCGCCTCAGCCCAGTCGGCTGGAGGAGAGACAGACAGACAGACAGAGAAGAACAAACTAAAGTAGACAGATATGAACAAAACAAGACAAGATAGATAGATAGATAGATAGATAGATAGATATGAATAGACTGACATATACAGACAGACAGACAGACAGACAGAGAAATTAACAAACTGAAGTAGATGAATATGAACTGACCAAGATCGATAGATAGATATGCATAGACTAATATATATATATATATAGAGAGAGAGAGAGAGAGAGAAAGAGAAAGAGAGAGAGAAAGAGAGAGGAAGAGAGATAGAGAGAATGAGAGTGAGGGTGAGAGAGGAAGAGAGACCGATAGACAGAGACAAACCGAGAGAATGAGATTATTAGACTGGAGTAGACAGATTAGAATGGACCATGATAGATAGATAGATAGAATGAGATAGAAATGAACCAAATGAATAGGACGGGACTGGGATAAATCATTAACAATCTGTATTAGGTTATGAACTGGGATCTATAAAAACAGGCAGAGATGAAGAAAGAAAAAGACAATCAGAAATAAACACTCTCTTTCTGTCTGTCTGTCTGTCTGTCT
>OY757905.1:61324245-61352351 GCA_963585895.1 Sepioteuthis lessoniana | reverse complement strand
TCTGTCTGTCTCTCTCTCTCTCTCTCTCCCCTGATTATACCTGATCTATTTTCTGAACACTAATTCACCTCGATTCCTGATTTTTTCAACCCCACCCCCCCTTTTTATCGATAGCATTAAATGTAGCAATGTAATTAAGAACTGATGTTTTATCTGTATATTCTTTTTTTCTTTTTTTTTTTTTTTCGCAGACGAGGAGCATTTACCAATTTCTCTGTCATATTCTAACTCTTCTGCTGGCACATCGTCCCGGATCCTCAAAGTGTCAGATCTCTTTGGAAACTGTCCTAACCGGAAGGCGCAAAGGAAATATTGTTAGAGAATGAATAGAAATCCTGGATGCTTATGCGCCAGTCTGCTAATAATGACCTGATGATAATAACGTTGCTAATGGTAAAGATTATAGGAGCCGTAGGAAGCATGTTTATATCTATTGAGAGAGAGAGAGAAGAAGAAGCGTGTGAGTAAGTAAAAGAGAGAGAATGAGAGAGAGAGAGAGAGAGAGAGGATATGCCAACATTAATAAAGATATTATTACACGCCAGCACAATATAAACAAATTTTACAGACACAGATAATTGTATATAGTCGCATGAGGAAACACACATATGCACATTCATTTGTATATAATGTATTATATAGATACACGAATATGTAGATATATAAATGTTGACATATGCATCCTATAGATATATGAATTAGTTTGGGTTGGGTTGGTTTGGTTTTATGGGATGTCAACCATTGTTAGTTATTTAATGACAAATCCTGTTTTTATATATACTATATATATGATTTGCAAACACATTTTTAGATACACACAGTTAAAGGATCAAACAGTTATATTTCTAATCATTCAATTTAGCATAAGTCAACAAAGTTAAATGGTTCCAAGTATTGCTATCACTAATAATTCAATTAAACATCATTCATTTATTTACACACAGTTAAATAATCAAACAGTTGTATTTCTAACAATTTAGTTTAGCATAAGTCAATTGTTTGCTCTCAGTTCTATTTGATCCATAGATAGGACCCAGTCAGGTGCAACCACTCCGGGCTAGAGTGGATCTGGAAACGATGGCAATAAAGGAGTACTCCGTATTTCCCAAAGCTTCAGCATTACTAGAGGCTCACTATTAGATAGTTTAGTGTTATATCTAGGACACTCGTTTGGTGGGGGTGGGTCTTAGCCTTCTACAGAAATGCCGACGTTATATTCTACAGCCCCAGCTGATTGGGCTGTATATGGTAATTTACCAAGCTTTTGCTTAGATGTAGCACAAGGCTGCATGAATTGGGCACCCAATGAGAATCGAACTCATTCGTGTAGGTTTGCTAGTCTACCTTGCTAACCATTACACCACCCGAGGTGCCCTGATTGGGCTGTATATGCTTTATATAGATATACAAATATATAGATACGTGAAAAATATGTGAAATCAGTAAGAATTTACCGAAATTCAGTTATTGAGCAGGAATGTTTTTTCAGATGTTGGGCTACTGAACTGGTATCGGAAAGATGCATGAACACAACAATATTAGAGCAACGAAATAACAAAGATTACAAATTCTTGAAGCCCTACACATTAGAAATAAAAGTTCCTGCATCAATAAAATTAATTTCGAATTCAGTACGAATGTACTCAAATATCTTTAACAACTGTTACTATTAATATAATCAAATTTTTAAAAACAAATGCTACATTATAACACCAGTATAAATAAAACAGTTAACGCTTAATTCCTGCAAAGTTGTATTGTACTTGCAAAAGTTTTGTTGCTTTTGCAATATACACACGCCCTGATGTTGGCCTATGATGGCTCTAAAAGTACATGGGAACAAATTAACTATGGAAACTTTATAAGCCAATTCTGGCCGGATGTTATAACATCATTACGGTGACTTGAACGGATCAAAAGATGATATGTAGACAAAAGACGTCTATATTATTCAACCAAATATGTCTCAATGAAGTAATGCTGCCCAAATACACACACACATACACACACACACACAGACGTATATATATATATATATCTATAAGTGGTGTAGAAATCCATTATTCGCTCAATAGATATGCTAGATCAATTGCATCACATTTTATCTAGCATATTAACTCCTTAAAAAAATTTTAACTTTTAAAAACTTTCTAAATAAATCTTTCTTCCACGAAAGCTTTTTCTCCCGACGATAACTCAAGGTCGAATCTAGTTATGAACAATAAAATAAACAGCATGAAAGAAATATTCTTACTTGTCTAACCCTTTTTGTCCATCTTTATATATATATATAGAGAGAGAGAGACAGATAGAGAGAGACAAACAGACAGACAGAGATAGAAACAGACAGAGATAGAAACAGACAGACAGGCAGAGGAAAGAGCGACTAGAATATTTTAGTTTTCAAAATCAGGAGAGTCTAATTCATCCAGAAACCAAATTATAAAAAAATAACCCAGAATATATATATATATATATATATATATATATATATATATATATATATATATATATATATATATATATATTGACACTTGGCAAATACGGTTTATTATTACTGTATACCTGAACGGTAAGATGGTAATGAGAAAATAGGTTACCCAAGTGCTCATTCATATATAATTTTTGTTTTTTGCTGGATATTTGTCAATGGAGCAAAGCGGATGTTTTCCATGGGAAGAATAGTTTATAGTCCATTTCGGTAAAGTGTCTCAAGCAGGCAGCTGTTCGAAACATACTCGCTTTGAAAACTAATTCTCTGTTGGGTATCTTATTTGCTACATTTACCTACTTGTATCTTTATAGATCGTTAATAACTTTCTGGAAATACTTTATTAGGCATAGAACACCCTGAAATCCGTCTAAACCCCCACCCTCTTTAACGCACGTAAACATTTACTTAATTTGGTCAAATCTGGAAGCTTAAACGATAGGGCATCCAGTAAGGATCATACTCTCTGACAACCGCCTGCAATATTAGCTTTCTTAGCAAATTCAATTTACGGTGGAAAACTATTTTCATTCCGCGGTATATTCCAAGAGATGTTTCGTATCAGGTAATTCGCAATCTTAGTTATGGACAGTGGAATGAAACAGTCACCCGTAGATTGAATTTTAAAGGTTTCAGTTTGGTATATCCTTCGGATGTTTCCTATCAGATAATACGCCATCTTAGTTATGAACAGTGGAATGGAAACACTCACCCGTGGATTGAATTTTAAAGGTTTCAGTTTGATATATCCTGAATTTTACCGACAACGACAAAATACAACTGAAGAAAACATGATGGTAGAACAATCGGAACATTGTGAGTGTAACAACAAAGTTTTGGATAGTGATCTGAATGGTGTAAAAAAATAATCATCTCAAATATAAAATATCTGGGAGAACTCACCCAGTCATATTTTAATAACTTGATAACCGGTTGTACGGCTTAGATGGTACTTAGTACCTTATCAGAAGTAAGTAGTTTGGTTTGGTTTGTTTGATTTAGTTTTGGTTTTTTTTTGTTTTGTTTTATGGCAATTCAACCTCTATCTAAAACCAATTCCTATTTATACATATATCTCTGTGTGTGTGTGTGTGTGTGTGTGTGTGTGTGTGTGTGTGTGTGTGTGTGTGTGTGTGTGTGTGTGACTTGTAAGCAAAAGGTTTGAAGGTAGCAATATTTCTAAACGAGCTAGAACTCATTTGTTTGCACACAGTTAAATAGATTCAATTATTACTATCTACACTAATAATTCTATTTAACATCAATCATTAGTTTGCGCGCTGTTAAATGGTTCCTAATAAAGTAAATTATTAAATAGTTCTATTTGACCCATAGATGGCACCCTAACAGGTGCTACCATTCTCGATCAGAGTGGACCTAAGAGTAATGGTAATGAAGGGGTACTCCGCGTTCCCCAAAGCTACAGGTCTGGAGCTTTTCCATTCAATGGTTTAATGTCATACCTAGGAAATTAATAGGAAGTATCTTATCCCTCCGCAGAGATGCAGTCGGTGTATTCTATAGCCCGAGCTGACAGGGCAAGGGGAAACAGATATTACTGTGATACTAAATCGACAATCAGATGCTATTGAGTGAGCTCGTGTAGTGTACAACAATCACAAATAAGCAAATCGGTCACGTCTTGTGTAAGATTTTTTTAACAAAATTCGACCCACCTAGATTTAGCTCCTAACCATTTCTGGGTTTTTCCAGCGTTAAAATCACTATGAGCGAGATTAAAGAGAATATGACGAAGCTACTGATTGTAATCTTAATAGAGGATTTTTCAGACTGTTTTGAAAATTGAAAAAGACGCTTGGCTAAGCGTATTCTGTTCCAAGGAGAGTACTTTAAATGGAACTAAAGTATCATTACTCTGGGCAGGATAGGTCTACTTTTTTAAAGACAGGCTTTATCAGAGAAGAAAATAACTGACATACTTTTTTTGTATCTAAAACCATATGATTATGAGTACTGCCTCTATTCGAAGGGAAAAGATTGTTGGGATATAATGAATAATTCCTACTAGGTAGAGTATTGGCCAATGGTCCGGGAGACCTGGGTTCAATCCCAGGTCGCGTCATACCAAAGACTTTAAAATGGTACTTGATACCTCCTTGCTTAACACTCAGCATCATAAGGTACGGATCAAGAGTAAAGTGGAGCAACCCAGGGAAAGGAGTAGCGCCCTACCCGACACCTCGGTGTCGTAGCTATTGATCGCCCTCGACAACGGTCGACAACTTTACTTTTATTTCCTTTGGAGAATTGGAATAACAGTTCCAAAAACTCATTCTTGACCTCTTTTCGTCTCTGATCTTTGAACAGTAACAAAATTGTCTCTAATCTTGCCAGTGGTCATCTTACCAACACTTAATAAGTAAAACATTTTTTTAATTTTGCACTCTTTCTATACACTGCTTGTTAATGGAACAATATACGTATAATTATAACTCTTGAGACACATTTATGTAATATGTCTTTGTAATGCCACCGACATGGATATTACGCAAATAGAATATTCAATGTTTTTGTAAGTGTTTGGTTTTTCTTCACTGTTTGTGTACACTAATCATAACACCGGACATTGGCATGATGGTTAGAGTGTTCACCAATAGCCCGGGAGACCTGGGTTCAATCCCAGATCGAGTCATACCAAAGACTCAAAAAATGGTACTTGATACCTCCTTGCTTAACATCCAGCATTATAAGATACGTATCTAGGATAAAATGGACCAATCCAGGGAAAGGAGTTGCGCCCTCCCCTACACCTTTGTGTAGAAGCTATCGAAAATGGAGCCTTCGGGCCGACCTCGACTACGGTCGCTAACTTTACTTGCAATGATAATATTGATTTTTGGAGAATGGTGACTCGTTAAATATCTTCCCTAATTTATTTTGTCTGTACTTTCGTTTAGTTCCGTGATAGTATATCACGGATATATACTATTGCTAATATTAGTCTTTAGGCAGTGGATATTCGACAAAATATCTTCCCAGCCTTATCTTGTCTTTCCGTTCGTCTGGTTCCGTGTTAGTATATCATAGACATATAAATGCTAATATTGGTTCTTAGAGTGCTAGGATTTGACTAAATTTCCTGTCTACCACCAAGCATTCCAATAAGATGAAAAAGAGCGAAAAGAAAAGAAAAATGTACCAAGCCCGGATAGAAGATACACTTGAGGAAAGTCGAAGAATGTGTCAGGCCGAAGCGCTATTTTAATCACAGAAATGAAGGTAAAAGACAGAGTAATGTGCAGAATAGCATTCAGGGTGGGGCATTTATATCTGACACATATGTAACAGCCATTAAATGCTAGTAAAAGAGATAGATACTATATACGGTACATTCTTTTAAAAAAAAACACGAATCACTGATTTTACTGACATAAGGGAATTAGATTTTATTTTTTAATTTATCATTTTGAAATTTTCTAATTCTCTTGAAAAACAATTTTTTGATATTTAATTATTTAACAGATTCAAAAATGCATCTTTCTTTCTTTCTTTCTTTCTTAACAGACACAATTGCAGGAGTTTAAACTTTTGTAATGTATTCCTCATATTCATAAATTACTGTGTACTTCTTGATAAATAAATAAAAAAGTAGTCGCAATGTAATAAAACTGAAAGCCTTATAAAAGTGAAAAAAAAGTTAACATCGAAACTTGATGCTTTAACCCAAAGACTCAACAACTCGGAATTCTTTATCAAAAGTTAATCTTAAAAAATCCCCAAAGAAAACAACTCTAAAAAACTACTTGTTGTTAATCAATATAACGATCGAAAAATACCTTCTCATCTTATAGAGGGCACCTCTGGTAGTGTAACGGTTAGCAAGCTAGACTAGCAAACCTACACGAGTGAGTTCGATTCTCATTGGGCGCCCCATTCATTCGGCCTTGTACCACATCGAAGCAAAGAGCTTTGTAAATTACTACCTTCTCATCTTATAATAATGGAAATAATGTGTTTGTCTTTAATCGAAACTACGTCACCACCAATATCACGGTTCCATTAGTTATTTACATTATATTCTCGATGATTATCAAATAATCGATATTCAATCTTAATATCTTGTTGAGTAACGATGTCTCTATTAAAACCTTACTGTTAGATTTGCCTCAGAAAGCCCAGTGTTAATCTCCGAGGCATAGTGGCTAACGAGTTGGACTGCAACATTGTGGTAAGCAAGTTCGAACTCTAGTCCCGCTATTACCTTCACTTTCAGACTAACCACTACTGTCTTTCTATAAGGTTTCAGGTTTCTTCGTTAAAAGGTATATCAACCTTTGTAGGTTATTTAATGCCAAAGCCATCCTTCTAGAAAAACAGTAATGGTACTGTTGAACCCATAGCTGGGAGGATAAGGAGGTTCATAACTTTACCAAAGACGTTTGTCCAAAAGTGAACGTAAAAGCGCAACTGGAGTTCGAACTCACTTACTACGATTCCGCAGTCCATTTTTTTTAACCGTTACACCTCGAGGACACCCCCTGTTTTTCTATAAGGATGGCTTTGACATTAAATAACCCACAAAGTTTTATATAACATTAAACAAATAAAGCGAAACCAAAACAGTCCATGTTACAAATGGGTATTTAACCGACTTCCCATCAAACCAGGATTTGACACAAGGTCGTTTTATTGTGGGGAGCCATGCACGAGTTGAGACTCATGCGTGACTATTTCAAAAAATGCTTGATCTTTTGGGGGAGCTACAGGCGCCAAGTGGTAAACATAGTCAAGCCATTCAGGTATAACCGGGAGAAAGCCCTCTAAGACTAAGGCGATTCATCTTAATAGCACCCACCTGGTTTAAATGCCAGACAAAACCCCAGAAAACTAAGGGCGGGAAAAGCCCGTGGTATTACATATATTTATCCAACCTCCCACCGGATCAGATTTAACACAAGGTTTTTTTATTGTGGCGGCTACCAACAAATCGAGACTAATGCACAGCTATTACAAAAATACTTGATCTCCTCGGCATCCCGCATTTTGGGGGAGCCTCTAGTGCCAACGAATGAACTCAGCCCCGCAAAGCCGGTATTGCCTACAGGGACGGCCCACTAGGACCAGGCGATTCGGCAAACACCAGGCCAGCCCCCATAAAACCAAGGACAGGATGAGTACCGTGGTATTAATGCGGCAAAAAACCTGCAATCGCTAAGAAATAAATTTTTACAAAGTATAAGGTTCGCCAATGGCCCGGAAGACTGAGGTTCAATCTCAGGTCGTCATACCAAAGACTCAAAAAATAGTACTTGATTCTGCCTTGCTTAAAACTCAGCATTATAAAGTACGTATCAATGGTAAAGTGGAGCAATCCAAAGAAAGAAGTAGCGCCCTTCCCTACACGTCGGTGTAGCAGCTATTGAAAAGGGAACCTTTGGATCACCATCGACTACGGTTGCCAACTTTACTTTTTTACTTACTTTGCATGCTAGTTTTAACAGAACCAGTTTTAATAGATACTTACTTTGTGTTATTGATTTCAAATTTTTGTGTTTTATTCTCAAATGTATTAAAAGCAATCCAGTCTATAATTTTATGTAGAAATCAATTGAAATGAAATAAAAGTAAGAGCAATCTTTTTATATGCGTTCTTATTTAGTTTTGCTAATTTTTCTGATTTAATATATATAATATATTTAATATAATATTTTATTACATTAAAACTTATACACTTGTGCCTAGCGGAAGGCACATATTTTTGCCTGTACAATCACTTTTTATTTATTTATTTATACGACTTTATGCGACGAAACCTTTTCAATTATTAACCTTGACCGGTTATGGCTTGGTTTCGGGAACGAACATTAAGAAGGGAGTGGCCTACTTTCATTGCAAACACTCACGTAGCTGATAAGAACATTACGTAACAGGCAGGCACGGTCGCAGCGGTTACAACTGATCTTGTCAGGGTTTGACGAAGTTGTGTTGTGGTTCCTCTCCCTGCGCCTTTTGTCCTTGAGGATTACCATGCAAGTGGACTACGCATGTTTTAAACGGTAGAGACAGCATGGTTGATGGTGAAATGTCAAGCATTAAAGCCCATGCCCAGGGTGAACCGTCGGTGATGTACGATGTGACAAGCACAAAGGGATTTTTTTCAAGCAGTCCTTATATCGCTCCATCATGATGGTCAGTGGAGTGTTTATCTTACAAAGTGATCTAGGGCAAGTGAAGATCCCTCATTAACCTTTACCGGTACAGCCAATAGAATAGTGACAAAGTTAGCATTCAAGTTTCATCGCATTTCTGAATAAACGAGAGGATAGTGTTCCAAAAAAGGACTTGTCTTGTAGGAAACTATTTTCGGAAAAAAAGAAAATTCGCTACGTTTGAATAACTGAAGATATCTAGATTTTAAGTTACACCGAATTAATTCTCTTTTTATACAGGGTGGAACGATAAAATTGTCGCCCTAGAAAAGACGACATGATTCCATTTCCGTTAATGAAAACCGGTTTTCTTTTTTTTTGTTGCAGACCATCTACTAGTTGGCCAGTTGTGTACAAATCCCAAGAGCGATAGGAGCCTTCTATCATGTCTGAAAGTGACACAATGTTCAACGAGCGAGCTCGGAGATGCGCCGCTGTACAATGCATGCTCTCTACCGATCCAAGTTATGACAACAGGACCATTGCCAGCACCCTCAAAATGCAAATCTGGATTGCCACGAATAACAGGGACGTGTCCAGGGTGATGAAAACAAAGTTTCCGGCTACGGTTATGGTCTTTGGTGTGGTTTCAAGTGAGGGCTACATCATGCCACCTCACATCTTCGAAGTCGGCTTGAAAGTCAACACCAAAGTGTATCTGGATGTGCTGAAGAGTGTGGTGATCCCCTGGTGCAATCAGGTGACCGGTGGCAGACCCTGGGTGTGGCAGCAGGACTCGGCGCAGGCCCACAAGTCCAAAGAGACCCAGGCTTGGCTTCAGAAGGAGTGCTGCGACTTTGTACCCTTCTCTCACTGGCCCCCCTCCTCCCCCGACCTGAACCCGCCGGACTACTCCGTTTGGTCATACGTCGAGAACATCACCAACATGACCTCCCACAACACCAAAGGCAGCCTGATCGCCGCCATCTACCGAGTATTTGCCGAGCTCCCGCCGGCGCTTGTGAAAAAGGTATGCTCCCAGTTCCGGATCCGTATTGAGGCGGTGATTGAGACTGAAGGCGGCTACATTAAATAGATGTCAACTCTACTACATAATCAAGTTACCTGAATTGATTCTTTTAATTAAAGTTTTAAAATAAAGCTGTAGTGTTGTTTTCTTTAGGACGACAGTTTTATCGTTCTACTCTGTAGTATCGTGATAGCTGGTACGCTGACACGTTGTACATTGTTTCAGTCTGTATGTTATTTGAAAGTCGCTCATATAAACGCGCAATTTCAGGAATTTGTGCTTTACAAGTACGAAGTGAATCATAACGCTGCAGAAGCAACCAAAACATTTCTTGCGCGAAGGATAAAGGCACACTTGATTACAGATAGTTAAAGAAATTTTGATCAGACTGCCAGAAACACGACGACCTGACAAGTTCTAGTAGGCCTAAAAGCGAGGATTTCAAGCCATGTAGATTAATCCGGTAAGTTACACTCGGAGAGTATCAGCACAACATCTTACAGTCCAGTGTGGTCTGTCACTTTCATAACCTTAACAAAAGCATCCAGGGCTACTGCATTGTATTTCACGTTATCAAAATATTGCAATACTTTTGACTCATTCATTTATTATCATTATTATCAGTGACCAGTTATCTGTAAGAACATTTTTTAAAAATTGTTATTACTTCCGCTTAAAATGATTGCAAATCTACGAGATATAAATGGCCCATCCTAAACTTCAGTCAATTCAACAGATACTTTCTTAAGAATCAGCTCAGCATTAATCGAAACTAACGACAACTAAAGTTTCAAACTAATATCACGATCACTTGTTAAAAATCTCCATCTTACTAAATAGTGGGAGTCGGTAGCTAGTCAAATATTTGTCGTGCTTAACAATTCATTCAGGCCTGGAAGGTGTTGTTTTAGTATTTAGTTACTCAGCTTGTAAAAGTTTTTCTTTCACTTAAGCATATAGACCAATCCTTTTTCTTCATGACTCGTGACAAGATTAATACTAACTCCCACCTCTCTCTCTCTCTCTCTATCTCTCTCTCTCTCTCTCTCTCTCTCTCACAAACCAATCTACTTTCACTTTATCAGCTTAAATATTCGTGTATTTAACAAATCTATCACATCCATTATTCAGAGATGTTTTATATATAAATATGGGTTTCTTTTTTCTTTTTTCCCTTTTCTCTCTTCTCTCTTCTCTTCTCTTTCTTTTCTTCTTCGTTTCTTTTCTTTCTTTTCTTTCTTTTCTTTTTTCTTTCTTCTTTTTCTTTTTCCTCTTCTTTTCTTTTCTTCTTTTTCTTTTCTTTTCCTTCCTTTTTCTCTGGAAATATTTTGTTTTTATCATCTTTCAACTCATTGTATCACCAAGAAGTTCCATAAATTTAAACATTATTGCCGATGCAACTCACGTGATAATTTTTTCAAAAAATGAACGCTGATAGAATGATTGAACGGTTATATGATCTTTCTTTGTATATATATTTTTCTTTTCCCCTGTTATTATAGTTTATTAAAACATATATCGTTGTTCTCGCAACACTTGTTTGACCATCTTAAAGTCCTGATGAAGGTTTATTGATACCGAAACGTCTTAACTTTGACTTTCCTTTATAATAAATCCATCACTTTTCGATTACTTTGTAAATAAATAAATAAAAATAAAAGAAATAAATTCATAAACCGGGTATTCCGCTGCGGCCGATTCTTTCTATGTGCCATTCAGCTCTGTACTCTTTGGCTAAATATTTGGTTGAAGTCCTTAACCCTGTTTTAGAATTTTATTCCGGGTGTTGTGTGAAGGACTCTTTCACATTTTCCTCCATTATCCGTCGTCTTCCCGTATGTACGGAGTCCCAATTTCTGGTCTCTTTTGATGTTGTCTCACTATTCACGAACATTCCTTTGGATGAGACAATATCTATATGCGCTGATTTTTTGTATCGTGGTCCATCTACTATTGCCCTTCCCTTTCATGTGGAAGTTTTCATTGAATTGATGGACATTGCCACAAAATCAGTGTCTTTTAGTTTTAATGAGATCATGTACCGCCAGATCGATGGCGTTAGTATGGGTTGCCCTCTTGGCCCTATTCTGGCTAATATTTTCGTTGGGTTCCAAGAAAGACATCTGTTTGACGGGTTTCCTAAGCCCTTCATTACTTGCGTTATGTAGATGATACCTTTGTTTTCTTTAGATCACGTAACGATGCATTATGATTCTTTGATAAATTGAATAAGTTACACTCTTCTTTAGTATTTACCATGCAAGAGGAAAATAATGGTGAACTGCCATTTTTGGATGTGTTAGTTGAAAGACATGATTCTTCTTTCCCCACATCGGTCTATAGAAAACCTACATTTACCGGGCTATATCTGAGTTGGCATTCTTTTGCACCTAGATCTAGGAAACTTAACTCAATCAGATGTCTTTCCTATAGAGCTTTAAATATCTGCAGTGATTGCAAGATTGAAGACGAGCTTAAGGTTATCAGGGATATATTTATTAAGAACGGGTATCCTGAGGAGGTCATCGATGATAATATCAAGTTTACAGTGACTAGGTTAAAAAATAAGAACAAAACCTTCGGTCCTCCGAAATGTCCTGTTTACTTTAGACTTCCTTGGGTTGGTTCCGCAAGCCAGTCCTTTGCTGAGAGGATTGCCTCTTCTGTGTATCGCTGTTATCATGCGGTCAATTTAAGACTAATATTCACTACGAGGACGACCTTTAATTCTACACGTAAGGACAAGTCGTCTATCTTTAAACAATGTTAATGTTTAGATTTGTATGTCGATGTAGTTTGACATATATAGGCAGAACTTGTCAGCGCTTCGAAATGAGGATTAGACAGCATATACCCAGAGTTATTCTATCAAAAGGCCGACGAATATCTGGACACTCTCAGACAATGGATTCGGCTATTGGTGAGCATTTGCTTACCATAAATAGTTGCAGGACCAACTATGAAGATGATTGCTTCTCTATTCTGCACAGAGCCAGTGACAAAATTCACCTTAAAGTCTTGGAAGCGATTTATATTGTCATAAATCGCCCCCCGCCTCTGGGCAGACAATTTAGTACTCATATTTTTAATATTTTTGGGGAACTGTTGGAGACTGAGGTGACTTGATTTTTTTTCCTCACCTCGTCTCCTTAATCCTATTAATTAATTCAAACACCGTTTTTAGAAATTTTCCGGTGACTAGCTTGACAAGTGCCGGACGAAAGGGCCCTCGCTATTTTATTATTTTAGAATATTTCCCCCTCTTTTTACCAATGATTTTATTAATCTCTTTATATAAATTCGCATGTACCAAAAATATGAATATATACATATATCTCTATAGTCACCCACAGACAGATCTGTTTCGTTCTATCAGAACTCATCAGTGCCGGGATCGAAACCCGGTTGACTCAAACGCCAATCCAAGCTTCTAACCGTTCAGCCACGAGGAGCTAGTAGCAGCGAAGTAAATTTTAAACGGTTATGAGTTATAATTACAATTGTTTACATGCATCCGTTTAACGGCTAGCAAGATCTCAATTCATATATGAAGAGGCTTGCAATAAACGCTAATGGCAACACGATTACTTCATTCGCCGGAAGTAACATATATATATATATATATATATATATATATATATATACCTACTGAGTCAGAAGTAATCTACCAAGGTTTCACCGAATTGGATCATCAAGATTAATTCATTTGTATCTCACTCAACTTAGTGTATTGCGCACTCTTGGTTTTAGCTTAAATTATGCTGTCAGTGTGCTTTCCTTTTTACTTGGCTTGGTGTTAGTTGATTATTTTCAAGCAATACGAATGTTTTTCGTCTTTTTCTTTTTAATGAAATTTTTTCCTGATATCAATTAGTATAATATTTTTGATTTCCAAATTGTAACATCATGGTTTGTTTTTTTCAGAATCATAGAACAGGCATAAAACTAAAGTAAATAAGTATATATATATATATATATCATCATCATCATCATATCGTGCTGGCAGCACGGATATCCCTGACCCTCTCTCGCCACTCCTCCCTATCGTTATACTGAGAGAAAGAGAGAGAGAGAGAGAGAGAGAGAGAGTGAAAGGAGATGTGTGAGCGTATGTGTGTTGGTTCTTTTTAAGCAAACGTTTAATAATGAAAAACGGCTGCCCAAACATACATGGTTTAAACTGCACGACCTAGCAGCGACAAAGAGAAAAAAATAACACCACAAAATTTTGATAACGATAAATTTTCTAGCAAATAATAACAGCAGTACAAATAGCACCACTGTATTTGGGTTCAAAGTTTCATTTCTTTTATGAGACTTTCGATATAGGACCTTAACGCGAGTTCCCTAAACTGACTGGTTTTTCTTCTTGGGTCTTCACTTTGCTTCTAATTCAACCGCCCCCCCCACACACACACACACACCACACACTCACATCTTTGTATTGCCTCTTTTCTCTTTGCACGAAGCCATCAATTCTTTCGTTTTCTTCAGTAACAAATCCGCACCCTTTTCTCTCTCTCTTAGAAATGAGCTGTCTCAATAAGTCATTAAACAGAACTCAAACTCAAAACGAATATGATGGCGAAAAGCGTTAAAACGTCATTTAGGATTGACCTCTGTACGGAGCACCAAAAGTCGGTATGGGTGTAACCGTGTTTTATAACTGTGCACAAGGTTTCTCATTCAACTCCTACCCCACTCCCACTCACGCACAGCAAGATTTTAGTCAACACCAAGTGCTGACGATGAAGAACAAAAAATATATCTTCATCCGAAAATAGCGTGAAATCAAATCTATTTAAAGACCCATATCAGGTATAACAAATGCATATGAAATGAGTGGGTTGTAATAAGGAAATAAACAGAAAAAGTTATATATATATATATATATATATATATATATTTATATATACGTATTAGGTAGAGCAGTGGCTTTATTTTTCTAATCAGCTGAGATATATAAACTGGTTCCGGGAGGCTTTCCCTCCAGTCAATACCTGCTTGGCAGTGTGTAGTATATTGCTTGGCGCCTCTGGCGCCCAAAAATAGGGAATATGTTTTTTGTGTCGGTTGTGTGAACCTCGATTCGTACGAGCTCCTAACCAATTACAAATTGACCTTGGGCCAAATTCTGACTTGGTGGGAAGTCAGTGCAATGCCAATGCTTCAATAACATGGCCGGTTTTGATGAGAGTCAAACTCTGCTAGACTTTTAATAGAGACCTCGTAGATAAGTAAAGTTGGCGACTATAATCAAGGACAACCTGAAGGCTCCCTTTTCAATAGCTACCACACCAAGATGTAGGAGAGGGTGCTACTCCTTTCTCTAGATTGCTCCATTTTACCCTTGATACGTACCTTATAATGCTGAGTGTTAAGCAAGGAGATATAAAGTACTATTTTTTGAGTTTTTGGTATGACTCGACCTGAGATTGAGCCCCGGTCTCCCGGGCCATTGGCGAATATTCTACCCACAAAGCCAATGGGCCGATTTCATGATTATTGAGAATATTAGGTAAATAACTGAGGGGAATTGTGACGTCGGTAGTGACTTAGTTTCAGTAATACACAGACGGTCATATAATCTCCATTGTATGATATACAAGGGTCATTCAATAAATTAAGGAAATTTTTTTGAACAGGCAAAATAATTTTTTTCAGAATTTTTTCTCATAAATATAAACTCTACGTTTTTTGGAAGTGGTTTATAGCAAAAGGTATTTTAATATTAATCATTTTGTGGCAAATCAAAATGCCGGCAAATAAGAATGCTTCATGCTTGAACAGAGGTCTGTCATCAAATTTTTGGTAGCTGAGAAATGCAAACCATGTGAAATTTACGGAAGAAAGTAGGATGTGTAAGGAGAAGCATGTTTCCAAATAGGCAAAACTTGGGTTTGCTACGATGAACCGAAGTCGAAAAGACAATCCATTGAGTGTAAACACACAACCTCTTCAATAAAGAAAAGATTCCGGTCGCAGCAGTTAGTAAAGAAGGTCATGCTTACAGTCTTCTTGGATATGAAAGGACTCAATTGATTTCCTTGAAAAAGGAGCAACTGTAAACAGTCCTTCCTATTGCCAACTCCTAAGGCAAAATTCATTTTATTTATTAACTGACCCTCGAGCATATATATGTATATATAAATGTGCCCGTGGTGAAATGTTTATCGTCGTAGGAAATGGACACGGCGACACGAGTTCATATCCTGGACCTGACTGATTGCATTTCACGTAGCACTAATACCCTTGGGAAAGGTATGAATCCGATTATTCCCACTCCAGCTATGGGTAAATAGTAGGGCAGACTAGGTTCTTCATCCTTGTTGAGGCAACTAGTCTAGGAGAAGGAAAACTCTGAATTCAAACCTGTTAAACTCTGCTTAAAAATTTCAGTCTTTTCAGCTTTATTTTGGTTTCTTATAATCCTTCACGGGGTCTTTATTCAAGATCAAGGGTGAGAGAAGGTAATGATTATATTCAATCTACCTAGTTATGTTTTTTGCTGCCTTTTTTTTTTTTTTTTTTTTTTTTTTTGAATGATTGTTAACTTTACAAACAAATTGATTGTAAGGAGATGAACAGTTCAGCAAAGTGCAGTTTTTTGTATTTCACATAGGCTGGGACTGTTAATGGCTTCATCTGTTTCTTTTCTTGATCATACCCAGTACTCTTACTGTTACGGGTACGATGATAGTTTTAAGGTGCCACCTTTTATCCATTCCTATTTCCAAGTCTGAGTATTCACTTATAATTATTTTACTCATTTGAGAGTTTTTCACACCAGCGTTAGCTGATGGCTTTTCACTGGAGTTTGAATGACAGCAAGTCTCCTCTAGTCTCCAGAACTCTTCTCAGTATTCTGGCCGATCTTAATAATGCTGTAGTCTTGATAATCTCCAGTTGTCATCTTATTTCCAGGTCTTCCAGTCTCTTTACCAATCCTTTGGGGATTGTTACGAGCGCATCAATTCCAATTGCTACCACCATCACTCTCATGTTTCATAGCTTCTTTAGTTCACTAGCAAGGGTAAGTACTTGTCTCTCTTTTCGTTTTCTTTGATTTTCACTCGTTTTGTTTGGTTTTTTGTTTGGTTGGTTGGTTGTTTGGTTGGTTGTTTGGTTTTTATAAACTATCACTAGGTCTAGTTTTCTGGCTGGAATTAGATGATCTGTTTGTATCTCAAAATCACAGAAAATTCTGTGCATCACATTCTCAAGAATAGATTCTGGTTTGTGCATATACCATTTGGTAATAGGTCAAATTTCAACTTCTTGCAAAATTCCCAGTAGATCACTTACTTCACCCAGTCGTGTCTACATCGCTTATTTTGTGATTAATCCTTTTGCAGCATTGACTTTAATATTATTATTAGTTTACACCTTACGAGTTTTTACACCAACGTTAGCTGGTGGTCTTTCACTGAAGGCTGAGTGACAGCAAGTCTCATCAAATCTTCTTGACTCTTAGTATTGTAGCCGATCTAAAAAAAAATCTGTACGGTCTCTTCCTCTTTTTACAATTCTTCCATATTCGGAGCTGCTGAATTATACCTCACGTTACCGAAATATAGCAAAACTTTTGACTCACCCTAATAAAAGATTTTGTCAAAAATACATGTATATATACGTATATAAGTGTGTGCGTATATGCGTGTGTGTGTGTGTGTGTGTGTGTGTGTTTGGAAATCTTTGCATCGATATAATATCATATATTATCATTTGCCATCTGGCAAAAAGACCACCAACCCCTGGATTCTGTGGCAATCATTCAAGAATAATTTCGAGGGTCAATCTGTTTGTTAGCCTTACATGACGTATAGCTCTTGGCAAAAGATAGAAATTACTGTAATATTCTGCTTGCTTCGCACAATTACTTCTAATTGGGGGTGGGCAGGTTTTTTGGCACTGGGCCAAGATGGACGCTGGTGCGAGAGTGGGTCGAAAGAAACTACAATCAGTCGGTCGGAATCGAATAGAGAAGATTATCCAGCATTTTTTTTTTTTTTTTTTTTTCGTTTGAACGACTAGCGTCTCTGAAATGAGTATCCATCTTCTGACGGAATTTACTGAAAACAAATACATGGGAGATAGCTTAGGTCAGATTTTGTTATTACTGAAGAGTAACTTTCCCTATCTAAAGAAAAAAAAATTCTCTTTCGCAGCAATGTTCGAGAAGACAAAGCTTTAACGATATTTATATAGGTATTTATACTGGTTTGGTTTTAACATTAATCCTGTCTGATTTTTTTATTTTATTAATATATTTCCATTGCCCATATCAAAATCCGCTCTTTCTTTTTTCTCTTAATCAGAAATGGGCTGTCTATGTATGAACATTGCTATTTTTCTGTCGACCAATCTATCTAACTCTGGACGTTGCTTCCTCTCTAAGTGCCTCAGTTTGTTTTTATCTGAACCTTGCTATCTATCAATCTGTCGGTGAGACTCTCTCTCTCTCTCTCTCTCTCTCTCTCTCTCTCTCTCCGTAGAATTATTTATCTAATTCCTGAATACATCAATCTATTACTATTAATCATAATCTATTGGCAATCTAGAGCTACATCGCACAATTAATTCTTCAGAGATGTTTGTATGAACGAGAATTATATTATACTTTGAGCATTATACAATAAGATGTAAAATAAATAAATAAATAAAATGAATTTCTTTTATATCAAGTTACAACGTAAAAAATAATGATTTCTGTAACATTTGTTTAACTAGAATATTTTTCCTTTTATTTCGTTTTAAATTCATTTTTACTACGAATTAAAAGATTTAAGAAATTTACTTAGATTTTTTTTATGTAGTAATTTGTTTGAATTATTTTCCACAAAACTCAATAATAAACTAACACTTCTGGCTAGCTTAGTCTAACAGCATACGTGCTGAGAGGCCAAACAATGGCAAGCATAGATTCACATTGCACTTGGCTTTCGGATCTTGTAAATCTCTGACCAGCAAAGTCACCGGGTTTCGTGCCGGGAGACTTAGCAAAGGCTGTCGGAGTTTGCATCGTGATCCAATGACTAGCTTGGACCAGTAGCGCATGAGTCTCGGCTCGTGTGCGATCTACCTCTCCCCTAAATAACCACTATAAAAAAAACCTTGTGTCAAATGCTGCCTGGTGAGAGGCACGGATAGATATCTAGCACTTCTAGTTATTTTTTAGAAGCAGATTAAATGATATAGACAAAACATGAAGGTAGATAGATACTAATTATTAAAAAACAAAAACCCATAATTTATTCTACCAGCTTAACATAGCCGAGTTCATCTTTTGACGCCTGAGGCGCCCCAAAAATGGCAGATGCCGACAAGATCAAGCATTTTTTGTGACGCCCGCACGGGTCACGATTTGTGCGTTGCTCCCTACTATAAAATGACCATGTGTCAAATCCGAATTGGTTGGATAAATATTGAATCATTTATTCAATCATTTTTTTAAATGTAATTCATGCTAAATAGATAATTTAAAACATTTCTTTTTTTTTTTGTAAAATATATGTTACTTATTTCATTCATAAATAAATTCAGACATTGCTTCTTTCACTGGGACTTTGGTTCCGATTCGAACCTTTGATCATATTCCGGAACATAAGTTATAAATTCCCTTCCTTTTTGTGCCTCGATTAATGAAGTTGGATACATGACAGTTGCTGATAGCGCTTGCAAAATATAATACTTTAAATGGCACAGTATTTATTTACTTACTTTTATTTATCTTGATGTTGAGCATTGTAAGAGAAAAACAACGAGCAAATTGTTTTTTAATTATGCACACGTACATACACACACAGGCACAGAAGTACACATTCACACACACACACACACACACACACATATATATATATATATATATATATATATACGTGTGTGGTACGTGAGAGAGAGAGAGAGAGAGAGAGAGAGAGAGAGAGAGAGAGAGAGAGAGAGAGAGAACGAAGACAACACGAAAAATTAGATTGTCATGTTTTGCTATAAGGATAACTTTATCAGAAATGGAATTTTATTTCGCAAAGATGAAGCCTTATATGACAAGAAGCGGAGAAGGCTGCTGGATATATATATATATATATATATATATATATATATATGTGTGTGTGTGTGTGTGTGTGTGTGTGTGTGTGTGTGTGTGTGTGTGTGTGTGTTCATTATAGTAGATTAAAGTAGATAAAAAAAATGGTACAGACAATATATACAGTGCATCTAATTGGTTATATTCAGTATTCAACGCCGTACAAAAGACAATCAGTAGATAGATAGATAGATAGATATTCGGAATTTAACAGCGTACAAAAGGCAATCAATATACATACATATATATATATATATATATATATATATATATATATATAGTAATTTACAAAGCTCTTTGCTTCAATGTGGCACAAGGCCGAATGAATGGGGCGCCCAAAGAGACTCGTACTCACTCGTGTAGGTTTGCTAGTCTAGCTTGCTAACCGTTACACCACCAGAGGTGCCCACATACATATATATATATATATAACGTGGGTCTGAAAATATATATATATATATATGATAATAGTATAGTCCGTAGTACATGAAACTCGGAATCATGGATAGTATATGACATTTTTTTTAGATTCTTATTCATTTTGAACAATCACTTTCACTTTCCCAAAAGGTTTCTGTTAATAATAATAATAATTATTATTATTATTATTATAGGATTTTGAGATACAAATGGATTATCTACTTTCAGCCATACGACCAAACCAAGTGAGAGTCATCAAAAAAGAAAAAAGAACCTGCCGTTCTGGCAAACCACAAGTTAAAACTGAAGGAAAGTGAAAATAGAGATAAATACCTAGTCCTTGCTAGAAAAAACTATGGAACATGAAAATGACGGTGATACCAATTGTAAATGGCGCACTCGGTACAGTCACCAAAGGATTAGTACAGGGACTGAAGGACTTGGAAATAAGAGGACGAATGGAAACCATCCAGACTATAGCATTGTTGAGATCGACCAGACTACAGACTACTAAAAATAATCCTGGAGACTAGAGGAAACTTGATGTCACGTGGCCTCCAGTGGAAAATCATCAGCTAACGATGGTGTAAAAAATTCTCAAATAAATACAACACTAACAATAAGTAAAGTCGGTGACGTTAGTCGAGAATGACCCAAAGGCTCCCTTTTCGATAGCTACTACACCAAGGTGTAGGGAACGGCACAACTCCTTTCCCTGGGTTGCTCCATTTTACCCTTGATCCTCACCTTATAATGCTGAGTGTTAAGCAAGGCGCCATCAAGAGCCATTTTTAAAGTCTTTTGTGTGACTCGACCTGGAATTGAACCCAGCTCTCCTGCGCCAACGGTGAAAACTCTAGCCATCATACCAATGTTCTTCTGGTCGCCCTCAACTACGGTCGCCAACTTTACTTTACACCAACAATATATGTATATATATATATATATATATACATATATATATATATATACATATATATATATATACATATATATATATATATACACATATATATATATATATATCAGACCAGTCGTCTAGGGCTGTAAAATACACCGACTGCATCTTCAGAGAGATGTAAGACAATCCTCCCCAACAACGAGTGGATATGACGCTAAGGGTCTCATCTATAGGTCAAATAAAGCTAATAATTGAAATCAAATCGTCGTAGGAAATGGACACGGCGACACGAGTTCAAATCCTGGACGTGGCTCTGCACATTCACATAGCACTTATGCTTTTGGGAAAGGTATGAAACCAATAATCCTCCCTTCAGCTATTGGTAAATATTAGAACAAACTGGGTTATTTTTTTGGAGGGGGTTAACTAGTCAAGGAGAAGGAAAACTCTGAATTGAAACCTGTTAAATTTCGGTTAGAAATTGATCTTGTGTCATATCCAGCCAGTACAGAGGGGTTGGTAATACACACGCTCACACACGCGCGTGCGCGCACACACTCACATATATATATATATATATATATATATATATATATATACACACGAGTCTGTGGTCGGTCGTTTGCTGAATACTCGGCATGAATGTTGCAAAATTTGCATTAACAAATAAATTAATTTGAAGTGAACTGCATCTTACATACTGAATTGTTAATGGAATCTTTCTGATGGCAACTTATCCATTCGACTAATTTGCTGGAAATTTCAATGCTAAAAAAGATTAAAATAGTCTTTTTTATTTCTCCAGTTTACCAAAATCCGCTTAAGCTACAAAGATGAAACCACACAATATATATATATATATATATATATATATACCAACCTCTCCGCTCGGGCAGGATATGACACAAGATCAATTTTTAAACGGAGTTTAACAGGTTTGAATTCAGAGTTTTTCCTTCTCCTAGACTAGTTGCCCTTACCAAGGCTGAAGTACCTAGTCTGTCCTACTATTTACCCATAGTTGGAGGGAGAATAATTGGATTCATACCTTTCCCAAGGGTATAAGTGCTATGTGAAATATATATATATATATATATATATATATGACGCTTCAGAGGTATATAGGTTTATGAGGCGCACCTCATTGTAAGCTGGCGTTAAAATAGATAAATAAACGAATGTAGGCTGACGGTTTTTCCACTGACATTTGTGGCATCCTTACAATCAAGTCATTTTTAGAGTTCCATATATATTCAGATCCTACTCAAGTCATAATTTTTTACATTAAAAAACCTTAATACGTTGGTTTCGGGACATGCATGGTTAAGCATCTTTACTTAATTCTCTTCCTGATTGGTGTTATTTTATATTAACTACCGGTTACATATCGTCACCTTAGAAAAGAAAGCCAGTCTGCGGAGGATGTAGAATACACTGACATCATCTTTTCAAATGAGTGTCCTAGATATGACACAAAATCATGTGATGAAGAGGAACCAGTTTTGGAGCTTTGGCAAATGTGGAGTACCACTTGATGGCTATTACTCCCAAGTCCACTAAGACCGGAGTAGTAGTACTTGTCAGGGTCCCATCTGTGGATCAACGGTATTTGTACTCTATCCCACCAAACAGACGAGTGAGGCACAAGGCCTTTTTTAAAGTGGGTCCTGGCGCAGGGCCGTAGCCCAAACGCGTCCGGCGGCTCATAAAATGCCTCGAGCCCCGTCGGCATTCCCTTAAAAAGGGGCGCCTCGAGTGCCAGGCGATAAACCTACCCCTACAAAGAGGGTTAAAGCTGTTGCTCCTTGAGGCTCGAGGTATGTCTAAAGACGTGACACACACGACTAGATCCGTGCCGTTGATACCACGCCCAGTTGAAGTGTGACCCATCTACTGGATCCAGTTGATTAAATCCCTTTCTATCCTTGAAACCATGTAACAGTGGGCAAACAAATGATTGCTGACTCGTTTTAAAATAACGTTACCAACAAACTGTTCGTTTACAAATCATACATAATTAATATCTATGTATAAACAGGATCTAGCATTAAATAACCTACAAGAGTTAATATGCTATGGTACAAAAAAGAGTGGAAACTTATCGAATGCACCACATAGATAGATAGATTCTAGTCTCTTCATATCAAATCTATCTCAGTTTGTTTTTATGTACTTCAGTCTGTTAATCTCTCTCTCTCTCTCTCTCTCTCTCTCTCTCTCTCTCTCTCTCTCTCTCTCTCTCTCTGAATTTTTCCTTCTCCCAGTCTAGTTGCCTTACCAAGGAAAAAATGTCCCCCTGTTCTGCTATTTACTCATATTTATGGTTGAGAAGGAACGTATTCATTCCTTTCCCAATAATATTAACACAAAGTGAAACGCAACCAACCCCGTGTTGGATCTGAACTTGACTCATTTCGACCATTTCACAAACGTTACTATGACGATAACCGTTACGTCATTTGCCTCTGAAATAGATAGATCGATGGATAGATTGATAGATCGATTGAAAGATCTGAAATGGAAATGCGTATCAACTAATCAATGAAAGAAATGGTCTTTAGAGATAAAGTTATAAGAAAATGGTAAATTTTGTGTTGGCACCGAACTCGCTGGTCTTTTTAGCAGACATTGAAATCTAATTTAGCCTTAAACTAATTCGGATCAATCCATCTCTAATATCTTCATCCAATACCGATGGAGTCTTATAAACATATGGCAACACAAAGCGAAGAAAATTAACGACACCCTTAGTTAACCAAGTGAATCCACCAGATGTCCGTTTCGGTCAAAGGAAAAGGAGGTGGAGATGAATCATTCAAGATGACGGAGGAGATATAATGAACGAAGGGACCAGCGAATAATATATAAAATGTCACAATTCTTTTTCATGTGGAGCACTGATACAGAAAAAGGCACATTTGAGACGTGTAAACAGACTTTTTAGAACAGTAAGCTGATATTCTTCATCAGCCAGTAATTACATACGCTTCCAGCCTGATTCATCATTTCTATGTGGAGTCCCTTGCCGACCGAACATTCTTTTTTTTATGTTCACTGTTTGAATTCCAAATAGAATGAATTCCATACACTATATATATATATATATATATATATATATATATATATATTGTCTGTAGCATTTTTAATTTATCATATTGTACAAACTGAGATAGATAGATAGATAGATAGATAGATAGATAGATATGACTATATATATATATATATATATATATATATATATATATATATATATCATGAATCAAGATTTTATTCAAGAGATGCTATACATTTTGAGGAATTTCACCATGAAAAAGAAACTACTTTGCTCCTAAAAATATAATCCCTTACTTATCTGCGCATACTAAAACTAATGATATATATATATATATATATATATATATATATATATATATATATATATATATATATATATATATATATCCTTTTGTTCACAGTTCGAATTCCGTACATTGTATTACGCGGTGTAATGGTTATCAAGATGGATGTGCAGACCATTGTTAGTGAGTTCATTTCTCTCCGAGGGCTCCATACTTCCGGCCTTGTGCCACAACAAAGCTAAGTCTAGTTAATAATTATATATAAAGTTTATGAAAGGTTGTGTGTTGAGCTGCTTTATTTTCATATTAAACATTATAAAAAAATTGAACAAAATTAAACCTTCAATTGAATTTACCGCCCTATCGGTGGGCTTAGAATATGCTGTCTCCCCTGCAGAGAGGGTAAGACACCTCCCCCCACCAAACAATTGGGTATCCTGGGTATGAAACTAAACTGGAACTGATGGTTAGACTTCAGCTCTATATCTCTGAGAAGGGTGGAATACAATTTCATTCCCATTACTCCAAGATCCACTCTGACCCAAAGCGGTAGTACCTGGTTTGGTCCCATCTCTGTATCAAATAATTCTGTTTTAAAAATTATCATATTCGACTGGAATCCGTGATGCCATAAACTGTAAATTATTTGTATCAAGAATAGTTACTTGCAGTTGTAATTGTTTACTGAGGATTACAGCTTACTTGTTTCGTGGGATGTACGGCCACAACCTCCCATCTCACGAACTATCCAAGAAAGACGAACAAGATACGTGAGACACGACTAGAGAAGCAAGATCGAACTCATAAGTAACGTTCTTCAATGGACCTCTGCACACGGACGTGCCAGTGTTGGCTGACTAGCAAGAACTTATTTACATCAACTCTGTGCGGACACAGGATATAGTTTGGAAGATATTCCGGGGGCGGGGGAGGGCGATGAATGATTGGGACAGATGGGGAGAGAGAGATAGATTCAAGGAAATCTGTGCTGTCTGTGCGACTTGATGATGATAATGATGATTACTTATTTGAAGTTATATAATTGTGTGCAAACGAATGACTATGATTGAATTGAATAATTTCTTGAAACTATGTAATTATTAGTATTTGATAGAAATACTTGAAACCATACAAATGAGCACGATTTATTTGTATTGGATAGGAATATTTAAAATCATATAACTATAGATTATTTGTATTAAGATTTACTATTTGAATTCCATAATCTCTCGGCATGAAATAACCCCAGACGGGTTGATATGTCTTTAAAATCAATCAATGAATCAAATGAATTTACATATGAAGAAAAAACCGATAACACGATATTTCCACGAAATGATTATAGTTAGAAGTGTGTGTGTGTGTGTGTGTGTGTGTGTGTGTGTGTGTGTGTGTGTGTATGTGTGTGTGTCCTGTAATTATGTCAAGATTCAATACTTATCTCGGCTGTAATGAAAGCTTTATTTTGCATAATTGAATCATTAGTCCTAATATAATCATCTGTTTCTTCTTAATAGAAATGTTTATCCATTTGGCTAGAGTAACAAGAACAGACGGACAGGCGGCCAGACGAAACAAGAATGCAAACAAACTTTATTTACATTGATTAACTAGAAAAATAAACGCATATAATGGCACCACTGTCTCTTCGTTCTCAAAAAACCGTATATCCTTCACTTTATATCCTAGCTTAGTGCTGTCTGCTTTATTCTTTTTCACTATTTTTGTTTTATAAAGTCAATGATAGATTGATTTTAACGGCATGTGAACCAGTATAGGGTTATGCCTAATCAAAACTATAACTCAAAAAACATCCTCGTAAGTAATCAATTTTTGAAAGGTTAGAGATATATTTGATATGGTCGATATTGAAATTTATTCGCATCATCTTCAGAACTGTATTATTTTTTAATCAAATATTTCCTAAAAACGTATTTTAGTTAACTTATTTATTTATCTATTTTTTATTTTATCTTTCGGCATGTGGACACGTTTAGAACTATTCTATACCTACAGGTTAGGTATTTCGTTCATTGTATATCTATATTTATAGTGGAGTAATTTCTTAAGAGTTTTCTTTTCTTTTTTTCTTTTTTTTGTCTTTTTTTGCCCACACAGTTGTTTGATATCATGTTGTTTGGTTTCAAGAATTCTTATCTAATACTAGCAATGATATAGTTTCAAGTAACAATTTCTATTTAATAATAGTCTGTTGTTTGCACACAGATATATGAAAAAAATAGTGGAAAAGTGGATAACCCGAAACATAGACGACTGATCCCAAAATTATGTTTCCTCTTTATTTCAAAAAGACTTTATAGGATTTACACTCCTATATCTTTAAAATGGCCGTAATACAAGAAAATTCTAGAAAATAGGATACTGATTCACTTGTGCCCGAAACAAAGATGGTGGATGTCGGTAAACTAATTAATCTCGAAAACCTAAAGGTTTGAAAAGTCACGTGCTTTATGCTCCCAACTACGTCCGCACCTTTGATTTTGTCCCGTGCAAAACAAATGGTGTGTTTGGAGCCAACCACGTGACAAGGATTAATTATATGTACTCACGACTTCCAATAACTCATTCTCTAACATTTTGACTTCTAGAGACAGAACTCTTTCTCTAACATTTTGACTTTGCCAGCTAGAGACACACAGCTAAATACACATAACATGGGTGCGTATATACGCTGGGACCTTTTTCTTTCCTGCTCAGCCTTTTCGGCTGAACTTGTTCCAGTTATGCACACAGCCTCAGACATTTCGTCAAATCCCAAAAGAGACAAACGACCAACATGGGAGAAAACACGTCTTTCTAAAATACATTTATAGTCTACTGGATACTTCTAGTATTTAGTCTTTCACCATAATATTCATGTTAGTTACATACACACACGCACACACACAGAGTAATATTTAACAAGCTATATTAGAATATTCGTAATGTTTTGTAATGTTTCATTTTTATGCACTTGTTGATATATAAATTCATTTTTGTTTGTATTGCTTTATTTTGAATGTTCTTTGTCAGCGTTGTTTACATCGTCTACTTTTCAATAATGAGCCACCATAAATTGTGGAGCAACATTATTCAGCAAACAACCCCACAACTTCATCAGAATGTGGGTTTTTTCTAAAGTTCAGCATTGGAGGAAATAGATAAATATATAAAAATTAAAAAATTTACATCTTGCCCGATTTACAAAATCTACCATTTCTCCACAGCTATATAACTTTAAGCACCTAATAATAATCCCAATAAACGATTATAGTTTCAAATAACTACTCCTTGTACAAAAAAATCAACAATTCTAAATTGAGTTTGCCTATCTACTACAAACAATTTTCAACCAGGTCTATGGGGCCCATAGACAGTACCCAAACAGGTACTAGCACTCTTCGTCAGAGTCGATCTGGGAGTAATGCAATCAAAGGGTACTCCACATTTACCAGAGTTTCAGAACTGGAGCCTCCCCACTAAATGCAGTTTAGTATTTTAACCAGGACATCCCCCCTTTTGGTGGGGGATACAGTCAGTATATTCTAAGTACCTCTGACAGGGTGTTTTATAAAGCTAAATTCATACTTTTTTGCTACCCGAAATTTGTGTGTGTGTGTGTGTGTGTGTGTGTGTGTGTGTGTGTGTGTGTGTGTGTGTGTGTGTGTGTGTGCGTGCTCTTTCTGTTCATGTTTTTATTATCTGGTTTCACTGAAGTTATTAAAAATAGAT
>OY757905.1:61161745-61321745 GCA_963585895.1 Sepioteuthis lessoniana | reverse complement strand
TCTCTCGTTTTATTTTCTTCATCTCTTACTTTCTCCCTTTCTATCACCTCTCTTACTTTGTTTCTCTTGCAGCCAGTCTCTCTGTCTCTCTCTCTCTCTCCACCTCTCTCTCTCTCTCTCTCTCTCTCTCTCTCTCTCTCTCTCCTTTCTCTCTGAATTTTTAGTTTATGGCGAAAATTCTAGGGTTTTTCAAAATTCGGTTCCATTTCTTAGGTATCAGAATTTCTCCAAATTCCCATGATAAAAATTTATTGATAAAACCATCCGCGCTTTTTTGCCTAAAGTTAGATTTAACACACATGCACACATACACAGATTCATATGAACGTATTCACACATGTATGCAAACGCATACTCACTAATACCTATACGCAAACACATTCTCATACACACACATATATACACGCGAGTACACGTACATGTATAGCTACCAGGGTTTTCGGTTCGACTAGAATATGATAACCAAGAGGGGCTTAGAATATCTCCTGAAGTGAGATAAGACCCCCTCGCCCCAGGTCCTGTGTATGACTCTAAACTGCATCTGATAGTGAGGCTTCAGTTCGGGAGATCTGACACACATTGGTGAACACTCTACTCATTTGGCCAATGGCTTGATTTGTATATTAAACATATGATTTGTAAATGCAGAGTTCGTAGAGAACATTTTTAAACGGGCCAGAGCTCATTTGTTTGTACACTGTTGGATGGCTTCAAGTATTGCTATGTAATACCAATAATTCAATTTTTTTCTCGCACTTAAATAGTTTCAAGTTTTGCTATCCAGCACGAATGTTTCTATTTAATATGAATTATTTGTTTGCAAACACTAAAGAAGCTTCAAGTATTGCTAACACAAATAGTTTCAAGTTTTGCTATCCAGCACGAATGTTTCTATTTAATATGAATTATTTGTTTGCAAACACTAAAGAAGCTTCAAGTATTGCTAACACAAATAGTTTCAAGTTTTGCTATGTAACACTCACAATTCAAATGGGATTCTAACATAAACAATTTGTACACAGTTGTATGGTTTCAAGTCCTCCTATCTAATACTAGCAATTATATAGTTTTAAAACCGGGCCATTCACCTAATGAGTAGAGTGTTCACCAATAGTCCGGGAGACTGGGGTTCAATACCAAAGACTAAAAAAATGGTACTTGATGTTCCTTGCTTAATACTCAGCATTATAAGGAAAGGATCAAGGATAAAGTGGAGCAATCAAGGGAATGGAGTAGCGCCCTCCCCTACACCTTTGTGTAGTAGCTATTGAAAAGGGGGCCTTCGGGTCACCCTTGACTAAGGTCACTAACTATATAGTTTGAAGTAACTAATTTCTATTTAATAATAGTTATTTGTACATAATTATATGATTTCAAGTACCTAATAATAATCTCAGTAAACAATTATAGTTCCAGGTAACTATTCTTAGAACAAATAATTCATAATCATACGTAAAATATTCCTATCTAATACAAATTATTTTTAACTAGATCTATGGGAACCATAGATAGGACCCTAACAGGTACTACCACTCCAGATTAGAGTGAACCTGAGAGTAATAACAATCAAAGGATACTCCACATTCCTCAAAGCTCCAGGACTGGTGCCTCAGCATCAAATGGCTTAGTGTTATATCCATGACGCACATTTGGGTGAAAGTCTTGCCCTTCTTCAGAGATTCAGTCGACGCATTTTATAGCACCAGCCGACTGGGATGTGTTTACTAAGGGTTATTATAAGGTTGGGCTAATTCGTTTAATGACATATTAACCCTTGTAGTTTATTTGATACTAAATCATATATATATATATATATATATATTTATATTCGTGTCGATACTGCTGTATAGATGCACTACATGGATGCTAACAAAACGTATGGAGAAAAAGCTTGACAGTAACTATGTTGTATTTTGACCTTCGACTCGGCCAAAAATGCCATTCAAAGTGATGGAAGGAAGTGACACATTCCAATGGCAGTTATGAGAAGAAATCGCGCAGGTGAGCTCGGCTGATAATATGGGACAAGGTGAAGGTCCCACTTCAGAGTGATGCACCGGAAGAGAGTGACCTGTGAACTGCATGACAGTTATTTCCGCTTGATGACGATCAAACATGCCATTCCAAAGATTGAGTGGGCGATTGAGTGGGCGTTGAACTATTATATAACTCAGTCAAGACAGAAGTCAGACAGTTGGAGAGGAGACGGAGTTATAGACGAGATATGGTAGGGAAAGCCACACTCGGCCGAAGGGGCCCTCGGGAACCCCGACGGAGTTTGGGGACCAGACCAGTTGGTGAAAAGATGCAGTAGAGAAAGCCAGCAGAGTGAGCCCCGGGCCTCCGGTTGAGCAGCCCTGGAGAACGAGAAAGACACAACGCTGACGGCCATAAGAGTGGGTCACCAGCTCCCTCTCACACGCAAACCTTGAGTAACCCTTTTCGAACCCTTACAATAAAGTGAGAGGTACATATTTTGTTAAAGAAGTCTTCGCTCGTCTGTTTAATTATTGTGTCGTTGTGATTAATTCTGCATGTATATGTAGATGCATATTCATTATATGGCCATACAACAGATACACAAGAATGCTGCGAGCAATATTAAACAAGTCATGGAGGTAACACCCCACAAAGCAGCAACTGGGCGGCCACTTACCACCCATCACGAAAACTATCAAAGTTAGACGAATCAGACACTGCTGGAAAGTAGAGACGAACTCATGAATGACGTACTCCTGTAGACCCCCTCACATGGACGAGCAAAGATAGGACGACCAGCTAGAACCTATACACAACAGCTCTGTGCTGTACTGGATGTAACCTTGAAGACCTACCGAAAGCGATAGACGATAGAGACGAGTGGTGAGAGAGGGTCAGGGTGATCCATGCTGATGGCACGATATGATGATGATGATGATGTCATATATATATATAATTTGTAAGCGAATAGTTTGGAGATATATATTTTTGTTTATAAACGAATTGTTAGAGCAAGAGACAAAGGTTAGTAAACAAATTTTGCTTCATAGGTTTATATGGGTTATTGTTAGTTACTTGAAAGCATATAATTATTATTATTATTAGATTGGAATACTTAAAACCATACAATTGTGCGAAAATAATTTGTATTTGATTGGAATAACTGTAAATTATTTGTATAATGAATAGTTACTTGAAGCTGCAGTTTACTAAGGATTATTAAACGTAAATTGAAACCATAAAACCGTATGCAAACAAATGACTAGTATCAAACAGAAATAAGTACTTAAAATCATATAGTTATTAGTATTAGGAAGGAAATATTTGAAACCATACAAATATATAAAAATTATTTGTATTAATCAGATAGGAATATTTAATTTCATATCATTGTATGCAAAAAAATCTCTTAAGAAATAACAACACAAAAAATGTAAATCTGAAAGTACAATTCCCGAATCTCTCGGCATAAGATAACCCAAGACGAGTTGACATATTAAAACCATTAATCATATTAACTTAGTTTGGCACGAGGCCAGATGTATGGGGCACCTAGGTAGAATCGAACTCGGGAACACTGGTCTGCTAGTCAAACTTGCAAACCATTATATTTCGTGAGATGTACAAATTTTGCAGAATGTCTTGCATGTGGAAATTTTTTCCCGATTCGATTTCCATAATCGATTGTTCCATCGCATTTGAAATTGAAAGAAGGATGTGACATGCATCAAAATAATCCTAACAAACACAGTGAAAAATTTTCCCTGTAGATTTCATTTTATTTCATATGTTTCAAAGCTGGTTTGAATCTAGCCAGATATGTAGATTATCGTAATAAATCAATTTTTCATCACCATTGACTGCTATGTACAAAAAGTAGCTTGGAAAGGAAATAGAAGTGTTTCAAAGCTGACCGATATTCTTTTCAGTATGTTTATATGAGAACCTTCTTTTTTTAGCTTAGGAATTTCTAAGAAAATTTCCTTGTGACGATGTGTAGGGTTCCATGAGGTATATGTTGTGTCTGTTTGTGCGTTCCAAGTGTTGGTACAATGAAAACAATTCACAGAATAATGAAGTTAACACACTGTTTCTTTTCATATACAAGTTTTATTTCTAATTATTAAGAAAAAATTTTTTTTTTTTACTGTTCCAGCAGACCACAGGGTGGAAAGAAAAGGAAGTGAAACAATAAACAAATATTTGGATCATGCCAGATCGCTGAAGAAAGTGTTGAACGCAGGGATGGCGGTGATACTAGTTGTAGTTAGTGCACTTGGAACGGTCCCAAATGGAAAAGAAACTGAAAGAAATGAAGAATAGAGGAAGAATCAAGACTGTCTAGATCCCAACGTTGATAAGATCAGATTGAATACTTTGAAGAGTTCTGGAGACTTGCTGTCACTCAGTTAACACTGGTGTGAAAAACTCGTAAAGAGCAACAGACCATAAAAGGACAACAAAAGAAAAAATACCTTCTAATTGATATCTGGTTGGTTTCTTTGTTTAATTGCATATCAACCCCCGTGGAATATTTAATGCCAGAGCCTTCCTTGTAGAAGAACAGCAGTGCGGTGATAACCTTTTTTTTTTTTTTTTTTTTTTCTTTTACCTTTCCAAGCGTCTTAGTCTGAAAGTGAACATAATAGCGCGACTAGAATTCGAACTGGCTTACTTCGAGGCTGCTTTCTTGCACTTTAACCACTATGCCACGGGAACTTTCTTTTGAATTGATATACTAATGCCAACAAATAATAACATATCAGTCAAAGTGTATAATAAAATAAGTAAATACAAAAATATGGAAATACAAATTGAAAAAAATGGGGCACCTAAAAACTGCCATCGTGCCAGTTATTGCGGGAGCCCTGGGTATGATCAAGAAAGGGATAAGTAAACACGTTAAGACACCTGGAAGTCTTAGCTAATATGAAATACAACAAAAACTGCACATTGCGGACATAATTATCTCCTTAGGAAAGTACAATCGATGTGATTAAAAAATATCACCCAAAAGAAACAGAAATTTATAAATACATAGAATGCATATAATCACTACCTTCCCTAATCCTTGGTCTTGAGCAAGATAGATAATCCACTGAGTGTTGTGGAAGAGATTAAAATTAGACCAAATGGTCTAAGCTCAAACCAGAATCAATCTTAGAGAATGAAACAGAAAATTATCAGGGATTTTGAGATACAAACAAACCACCTCATTCCGGCCAGAATACTAGATCTAGAATTAATTAACAAGAAAAAAGAACTTGCCGTCGAGTGTATTTTACCGTTCTGGCCGTCCTCAAAGTGAAAATTAGAGAAAACGAAAAGACAGACAACAACTTGGACCTGGCTTGAGATCTGGAAAAACGATCATGACGATGATGGTGATACCAAATGTAGTTGGTGCACAAGGAACAGTCTCAAAATGTTTGGAAAAAAGACTGGAGAAAGAGTAAATCAGAGAAATCATAGAGACCCTCTAGATAACATGACTAAGATCGGCCAGAATACTGAGAGGAGTCCTGAAGACTTAAGGAGCCTTGCTGTCACTTAAACTCCAGTGAAAGACCACCAGCTAACGCTATGAAAAAATTGCCAGGAGAATAATCATAATAATAATAATAATAATAATAATAATACATAGAAAAACCCTGGAGACCTAAGTAAACTTGCTGTCACTTAGACTCCAGTTGTCACCCAGCCGACTACCTAGACCACCGACAAGTCACTGCTCCAATGAAGGATTGGACCTAGGCTTGTACAGTCACCTGCCCACGTTGTATTCTTATATGATAACTGAAGTCGCCAACCGCCGATCACCAAATAAATCAGACTGGGTTGATCATTCAAAGAAAACAAATTAAAGTCGAAAGGCTAACAACAAAAACAAACACGGAGTGTTCAATAATTAATAAAAATAAAGTTTAGTTATCAAAAAATAACTAAGTCCGTTTATCAAAAAAAATAATTAAGTCTGTGTCGCAGACGCGACGGTCAGGAATTTGAATCAGATAATGATCTACCTTATCGTTGCCATAAAAGAGCTCGTCTTTGGTGTGCGCAGCTTTTATGCAAGGAAAAAACTAGTTATACTAATTGTAGTCGGTGCGTTTGGAATTGTCCCTAAAGGTTCGGAAAGGAGATTGGAACAGTTGGAGATCGGAGGAAAGATCGAGACCGTCCAGACTACAGCATTGTTGAGATTGTCCAGAATACTGGGAAGAGTCCCGGAGACCTGAGGAGACTTGCTATCTCTCAGACTCCAGCGAAAGCCCACCAGCTAATGATGGTGTGAAAAATTCACAAGGAATGATAATATAATAAAAATAAGGATAAGGATAATAATTGATCATACACCCAAATGGTATATGCACAAATGGTATATGCACAAACCAAAATCCGTCCTGAAAAATAAGACGCACAAAATTCTCTGAAATTTTAAGGAACTAACAGATCACCTAATCTCAGCCAGAAAACCAGACTTAGTAACAGTTTAAAAAAAAAAGAACCCGCCGATTAATGAACTTTACTGTACCGGCGGATCACAAAGTGAAACTCAAAGAAAAACGTAGAGAGACAAGTAGTTGAACCTTGCCAGAAAACTTTTAAAAGTTATGAAACATGAAAGTGACTGTGATACCAATTTTAATTGGTGTGCTTGGAACGGTCCCCAAAGGCTTGGTAAGGGGACTGGAAAAGTTGGAAATCGGAGGACAAGCCGAGACCATCCAAACTACAGTATCACTTAGATCGGCCAGAATATGGAGAAGAGTTCTAGAGGCTTAAGGAGACTTGCTGCCACTCAAACTATAGATAATGACCATCAGCGCTAGTGTGAAAAATTTAGTGACCATAGCCCTAACTGTTCTTTACGATAACAGATATGGACAAAAAAGACATTTGGCGAATTATAAAATCAATTTATCAATATCTATTCACACAAGAGTGGCCACTCACAAATTCCCATAAAAGTGAATTTTCCAGTGTGAAGAACTGATTGGCTACAAGAAAACTTATATTCCTGGTTGATTCACTGAAGTCGCTATAAAGGTCAATTCATACAAACTTTTGTATGAGCAAATACAATTTTTTAATTTGGATTTCTTTTTTATCATATTTACCAACCCCCTCCGCTCGAGCAGGATATGACACAAGGTCAATTTTTAAGTGGAGTTTAACAGGTTTGAATTCAGAGTTTTCCTTCTCCTAGACTAGTTGCCTCACCAAAGCTGAAGAACCTAGTCTGCCCTACTATTTACCCATAGCTGGAGGGAGAGAATAATTGAATTCATACCTTTCCCAAGGGTATTAGTGCTATGTGAAATACAATCAGTCAGGTCCAGGATTTGAACTCGTATCGTCGTGTCCTTATCCTGTGACAATAACCATTACACCATTTCTTTTTTACAAGTTATAAATTAACCACTGATAATAAAGAGAAGAATAACGTCTTCGGCAACGTTTGCCCTATTCGTTGGTCTCTGGTTACATAAACATGGGCCTTAATATACACATGTTAAAAACAACGTAAGATATATCTCACAGAGCGCTCATCTACTTTGTATGAAAAACGAAGCATACACATTGACAACTCCGGCAGTAACAAACTAGGAAATTAAAATCCATTTAATGGTTATCGTAGGTTACAGAGATCTAATTTAATCATTATTAAGAGTCTATATACTTTTACCTGGTACAATTTATTCATGTTTTTTGTCAGACTACAAAATGGAAGGTGAATGAACGACCGACAAGAGGTGATACTGAATGGAAGGTAGACTACTCGAAAGCCTGACGTCTGATTCGTATGGACGTGTATATTCAAAATTTTGGTACATGCATTTTTATATTTTATGTGACGCTATATACGTAATAATTAGAGTGGATAAAGGTTTTGGCGTAAATCTTACTAATGAGAATGTGATAGATAGATAGATAGATAGATAGATAGATAGATAGATAGATAGATATGAACAGTTTGAGATAGAGAGAGAAATGGGAGCAGTCTGAAATATATATATATATATATATATATATATATATAGAGAGAGAGAGAGAGAGATGAATAGACTGAAGTAGATAGATATTAACAGACTGAGATGGATGGAGAGAGAGAGAGAGAGAGAACGAAAGAGAGTGGGTAGAGAGATGAAATCTCCTAATAAACGTTGATATTTATCTATATCCCCAACTGGACGAATTCTAACACAACGTTGAATTTAGAGTTGGGGCTCAACACGCGCACGTGTGGGTAGTTCCAGAAATTCTCCACTTCTGTCAGTATTTCCTTTCTGTGACGGTTACACCTTTTAAGTGCAATGGAGAAGTAAAAACTTGAATTGAGAAGCGGGCCAGAATTAAAACCTGGAGGCGGTGAGGGGACCAGAAATGATATTAAACATCAAAATCATGTCACATGCAATAATTAACTAAACTTAATTTCATACAAACCCAAAGACAAGATTCAAATTCATAAGTAATGATCTGCAAGCCTGAATCGCACCCAGCTATGAGTTAACTAGTACCACGACTGATCTTCTCTAAAGATATAGCTTTGGCATTAAACAACCTACGAAGGTGGATATGCCATAAAAACAAAGAGACCAAAACAAACCAAAAATTTAAACAAAAAAAAAAAACACTAACCATTACACTACGCGGAAAGCTTAAAAGGATGTTAAGCTTAGATTAGATTTGTAACTAGGTAACAAGTATGAATCACTTGGGGAAGATTTTAACTCATTAGTCAGCGAGACTAATTTTCAAGCCATTAAACTATAAAAGACATCTAAAATGTGTTATTGATAATACTGAAATTAATTCAAAAGTGTTCAAAAAGGTTTTTAATTGACTACTTAGTGTTCAATCGATCTGTGTATTATTTAAATTCTCATGTTTGTGTATATGCATATTACACTAACCCATCATTTAGTGTTCAATTGATCTGTGTGAATTGACCGGCTCATTGGCCTAGTGGGTAGAGTGTTCACCAATGGTCCCGGAGATCTGGGTTCAATCCCAGGTCGCGTCATACCAAAGACTTTAAAAATGGTACTTGATATCTTCTTGCTTGACACTCAGCAATATAAGGTATGTATCAAGGGTAAAGTGGAGCAATCTAGGGAAAAAAGAAGAGCCCTCTCCTACACCTCTGTGTAGTTGCAACTGAAAAGGGAGCTTTCTGGTCGCCCTCGACTACAGTCGCCAACTTTTATTATTAAAATTCTCATCATATTTGTGTATATGCATATTACTCTAAACAATCACATCCTGTCACTGAGACCAAGAATTACGCCAACTGTATCTCTTTCAGAGAAGTAAGGCTTCCCTGGGTATGACACCAAATTAGTGAGGCTCTAGTTTTGAAGTTTTGAGGAATGTGGAGTAACCCCTTCATTGCTATTACTTCCAGGTCCTCTCTGACCTAGAGTGTTAGTACCATTTAGGGTCTTATTAATGGGTCCAATGGATTTGTTTGAGATAATGAAGTGTTTATCAGTTTTAAATGATTTTGAAGATAAATTGTGTTATATATAATTTGTTGGGTATCACCCACCTTTTTCCACACAATCAACTAGTCCATCTGCCATATTTAGCAGTAGCTACTAATACCAGAGCTGACTAGGTAAAGAGCAGCTTCTTATAGGAATAGTATTAGAGCGTTGGAGACTGGAGATCGCACTAGATCACCTTACTTGCTACCGTAATAACGGAAGCCAATACTATCGTTGGACTATATCTTTATTCTGTATTCACTAATCCTATGTTCTTGTCTACTAATAGTCTCTCTATTGTATATACTTTTTCCTGAGAATATATCTCTATTTCCTCTCATATCGTGGTTTGTCCTTTATTTAATATTACAAGCGTTCACTAACCAGAACGCTACATAATTGAAAACCATAATTGTTAAACTGACTTAGGCATAAAAGAACCCAACAAGGGTTGACATGCCATAAAACCAACCAACCGACCAAGTAACATTAACCCAGCAACAGGTTTATCGAACAATTTTTCTTATTAAAGCAATGGATCTAAAATGCTCTTACTGATCAGAGCAATTTCCAGTCCAGTTTACAACTAAATGATAGTTTTGTGAGGTCTACATTCGCACTAAATGTCATTTTTTTAATCATCCAAATTGTTGATATAACAATGAAATGCAAATTAGAATCTGATCTCAAAGAACATTGTAACTGTGTTGCTTATAAAAAAAATCTTGCTTATTATAATCAGTGCAATTATGAATTATATATCTTCGTTACAGTTGGTTGATTGGTTTTGCAGAGTATCAATTCTTATTTGATTATATTAACAACCACTCCTTACTAAATTGAAGCATCTATATAATCATCGATCACAATTATTACGAGTCGCCAAATATTTCTTCTATTCTGTGAAATATTGTATCACAAATATGTTTAAATTTGATTGTAAATATTTCTATAGAATAAACAAAGCTAAGATTTATTTCATTTTGTTTCATATATTTCATTTTATATATTTTCATATATTTTTCTTAAATTTTCATACATTTTTCATATATCTTCATGTATTTTATAATTTCATATATTTTCATATATTTGATATATTTCATATATTCTATACATTCTATATATTTCACATATTTTACATACATTTATATATATGTATTTATATATCTTATATTCTTTATATATTTTATATATATATTATAAATATCTAAATATTTCATATTTTTTATATTTTATATATTTTCATGTATTCTACATTTTCAACTATATTTTATCATCATATATTTTCATATATATTTATTTCATTTTATTTTATTCTATTTTATTTTCAGATTTCTGACAAAAACTTTAGCCGCGCCACTTTAGAATAGTAAATTTTTCAGAAAGTGAATTGTCAAAAAGAAAAAAAAAAGTTTATTTTGTTTGATCTCTTATAATCGCATAGCAGTTACCGTTAGACGACATGTAAACAAAAATTATTTTGATTCTGATTTTAGTAGGGCGAATTTTAAAAGCTTGTGGAATGCTAACTTTGCTAAAAAAAACAAACAAACAAATCAATGCCAGGAAAAGAAAAAAAAAAACGAAAAAAAACAAACAATTATGTAGAAAAAAAAACTAGTCAAATTTTTCGGTTTTATAAACTCATCATCACTATTAGTTTTTTTTTAGCGGGGGTCTACTACAAAACACAAAACTTTCCCAGGTTCTTAAGGTAGAGTCTCCGTGGTGTAGTGGCTGACATGCTGAACTGCAACATCGTAGTTAGTGAGTTCGATTTCCAGTCGTGCTAACCCGTTCATTTTGGGACTAATATTCAAGGGAAAGGCATGAACCCCTTATCCTCTAGCTATAGATTAAATAGCAGTATTACTATCTTTCTACAAAGATGGCGTTGGCATTAAATAACCCACGAATATACCATTAAACAAAGAAACTAAACCAGAGTCTATAAGACATGGTATGTATTTAATAAATCTCTCCGCCATGGGCAGGATGTTACACAAGGTCAATTATCTAATGGAGTAAAGCTGGTTTCTATTCCAAGTTCTCTTTCTCTAAGTCGCCTAACCGAGACTAAATCTTGCTTGTCAATAATGGCCTCCTTCTGCATGACAATGCCCGACCACACACAAGCATCAGGACAAGGCAGACAATTGCCTCATTTGGAGGGATAACTTTACTGCATCCTCCATACTCACCAGATTTAGCGCCTTCAAACTATCATCTCTTCGGCCCCATGAAAGAGGGCTTAAGAGGCAAACATTATGCCAGTGACGAGGAAGTGAAAACTGCAGTGATGCAGTGGCTCAAAAAACAGTCAACAGAATTTTACGAAGCAGGGATACATGCTCTTTTTCGAAGGTGGAACATTGCTAATGAGAGTAACGGTGACTATGTTGAGAAGTAGGAATGTGATTCTGTTATGGTGATATACCCCATGACGTCACTGCATGGACACACCCTGTTACTATAAATTGTGACTGACTCGATAAACGAGTTAAGCGAGTCTAGTCAGTTACCGGTAACTGTTACTGTCTGTATTTCCGTAAATATATACTGCTGTAAACCTTACATCTCTTTGTGTTATTCATTTCTGGTCCTTCAAGGCCATAACGGATCCACAGAGAACCAGCTTCATTTTGATGTATGATACATGTTCCTATGTCGGTAATTATTCCTGTACTAAATAAAAAAGCATTACTTTTTGACTCACCCTCGTAATGAAAAAGTAAGCTGGTTCTAAGTATTTTGATTTAAACAGAAACACGAGTGTCTTTGCATTGTGGCTGGGTTTGTTGGTTGTTTTTTTTGGGGGGGAGGTTGGCTTCCAAACTGAGAACACAGTGAATATTTTATGTTTTAAGTGGAGGCAGGTGCTTCTTCTCATTTTCTTTTACTTTCATTCTTTCAGTCAGACATTCGTTCATTTATTCATCCTTTTATTCAGTAATACTTTAACTCTTTCACTAATTCCCAGCTTTTTACATTTACTCATTCTTATGACACCCTCTTCTTTATTTATTCTCTCTTCTTCTTCTTCTTCTTCTTCTTCTCTCTCTCTCTCTCTCTCTCTCGTTCTCTCTCTCTCTCTCACACACACACACACACAGACTCAGTCTCTCACTATTTCACTCTCTCTTTACACACACTCACACACGCACGTAGGTGCCAGCTTATTTACTCCTTTTCTTCTACTTTCTTGAATTTCTTTTCTTCTTTCATCGATTCACTTACATTCTCTACACGGCGGATCTCAGAATATCTTGACTGTATCCCCTGCGGAGGATTAAAACGTCCCCACAAAACGGGGCTCTTGACGATTACACTGATGGTGAGGATCAAATTCATTACTCCCAGGTCTACTCTAAAAATATATCTAAGAATTATTAGTATTCAACAGAAATACATGATGCCATATAACTGTATATTATTTGTTTTAAGAATAGTCATTGGAAGTTTGAATTGTTTACTAAGGATTATTATCAGTAACTTGAAACCATATAAAACAGTGTGTAAACAAATGATTATTATTAAATGGAAATAATTACTAGAAACCATATAATTATTAGTATTTGATAGGAATACTTGAAACCGTATAATTATTAGTGAAATGAGATGAAGCAAACAAGGTAGTCGGAAACTGAGAGCTTTATTTTCTTATTGGTAGAGCCGGAGAGTGCGAAACTGATCGATGACTCTCTGGAGGCCGTCCCTCCAGGTAATACCTGCTATGCAGGGCTGTGTTCATAGCTTGGTGCCCCAAAAGAGGAATGCTGACGGGATCAAGCATTTTTTTGCACCAGCTGCGCATGAGTATCTATTCGTACATGGCTCCTCACAATAAAATGACCTACTTGGTGGGAAGTGGGATAAATATCTTTATTTTCATGCATTGCACGAGGGGGATATCAGTCTGAGGCTCAGCGAAAGTAATGATTCTTTGGAGAAGAAAGGTTGAATTGGTCGTCAGTGATAACTTGTATATAGTATTGTCGATAAAGGCAATACTCCCTCCTCTTCTAATAGATTGAGTATGGTGTTGATCTCTTTTAGCGTCGTCTTTGGTATTTATGTGTGTGTGTGTGTGTGTGTGTGTGTGTGTGTGTGTGTGTGTGTGTGTGTGTGTGGTAGGGATTACAAAAAGAAATAAAATGAAAAAATTTTTAAAAAGTAGCAGTTTTCCAAGAAACCTCTGACAGGAAGCGAAATCGGCGCCTGTCAAAAAGAAGGGTTTCCTGGCACCAAAGAGAAATTCTCTCTCGGTAAGCTCTGAATACTTCTATTGCACGGACCTGTTCCCTCTGCTACTTGTAAGAAAAGCGCACGTACTGACCGGGTCCCGGTGCCTAGCAGCCGGCAGCATCTTCTGCTAGTAGCTGCCTCTACTAAACATACCCACTGACCCCACCGAACACGTAACGAACTTCAAACTTATAACTTACCGAAGTGATTATGCAATATAGTTCAACGCCTTGTCAGAGAGACATGACTATTTCTACTGGTTCAGAAAAACATCTTCACCCCGAAATAAAGTTTGAGTTTAACGGTATCCTTGTCTCTTTCCTTCCGTCCTTAATTCTCTTGCAGATTCCACAGACAATAAGAAGACAAGTGAATGGGGTAAGAACAAGAAAAAGGAGCCAGATATGAAACTCAAAATTTCCCGACAATACGAATAACAATAAATCAACCACCACTACCACGAATAGAAGCCTTCTTATAAACCCTATAATCGTGACCCCGACGTGGTGCGAAACGAACAAACCCCTCATATATGCCTCTTGATATGTAGTCTGTATATTTGTATCATTTGGGTTGCTGGTTCTCAAAACTGATATTTCCGCTATGTAGCACAAAATTTGCATATCGTTCAGGTGTTTTTATTCATACTAATAATATTCTTTTCTCGGGTGGTCTGCGGGAATGGGCTTTTACCTGCCTAATCAACAAAATGTGTTTACAAATCATATATATTTTATATATATGTATAAAGAGGATTTGGCATTAAATAACCTACAATGGTTGATATACTATAAAACCAAACCTATCTCTTTTGCCTATCGTGAGGCACTTCAGGAGGTGGCAGTTGTTTCGACTTATGATGCTATTGCTTTCGGTGACGATATTGCTGGACTTTGTTTCTGTATATCTTCCAATGACCACTGCTTTTCCAGTGTACCTGTCTTGACATCGTAGGGGAGTGGTTGATCACGTGTCCTCTTGTTGTAGCAAGCCCAATCGGCTGGAGCTGTAGAATACATCGTTTGCATCTCTTCAGATGTGTAAGAACCCCCCCCCCCCGCCAACGAGAGTACTGGGTATGACAAAAAAAATCTGATAATGAGGCACCAGTAATACTGGCGATTTGGGGAATGCTGAGTACTCCTTCATTGCCATTGCTCCTATGTCTACTCTGGCCTGGAGTGGCAGCATCGGATAGAGTCTTATCTATGGGTCAAATAGAACTGTTTGACATTTAAACTGTGAGCAAACAAAATATTTATGTTGAATTGTTAGAAATAGAACTGATTGATCATTTAACTATGTGTAAACAAATGACAGATGTTTAATTGAATTGTTAGTTATACTTAGCAATACTAGGAACTATTCAACTGTGTACAAAAGAATGAGCTTAGACTTGTTTAAAAATGTAATCAACAAAATGTGTTTACAAATCATATATATTTTATATATATGTATAAAGAGGATTTGGCATTAAATAACCTACAATGGTTGATATGCTATAAAACCAAACCAGACTGAATCCTATATATTCAATACATATATATATATATATATATAAAGAGGATTTGACATTAAATAACCTACAATGGTTGATATGCTATAAAACCAAACCAATCCAATCTGGTTGTAGTATTTTTCTGTACTTCTTGATGGGCTTGTAATACCGGAAGTCACGTGGTACGAGCCACAATACAACAGTCAGTTAACTCTTATCACTTTTAAGCACAGGAGCTCGGCAGGACTGTGCAGCTTGTGATTTATGGGTGTCGTTCTCGGGCACAACTGAACCATGTTCATCTCTGTCTTTTGATCTTTCGCCTTCTTCATGGCATTTTTACAGTTTGCATCGTTCTTTCTTCGAAACTATATGACTGCACATATGTTGGCGAAGTGACATTTTCTAAGCCCCAGATTTCGGAGAATGACTCAAAAGTGTCACTGTCATATTGTGGGCTGTCATCATTGATGATGCGCTCGGGAACCCTATGTTCTCTGGGTGTGGACTTCAGAGCACCTATCACTGCATAACATATGCACAGATTATGCATTTTGCGTAGAAAAGAGAAGTTTGATTAATAATCTGCAACCAGTATGCAAGCTTCCTTCTCAAGGTGGATTGGTCAGTTGCGAATGTTTGCTACTGGACCCCCGTGTGGTTTTAAGGTTTCTTTTTGTAGAGTCCTTTGGTATTTTTAACATATCGAGTATCTCTTAACAATTTTAGCTCTCAAAATGCCTTTTTCAACACGCTCATGTTATGTGTGAATTCTTTGTAAGATCTCTTACCTCGAGTAAGTTGGGACCAATATCCTTATCTCTTTTAGCAGGAGTGGGTCTTCTTCTGAGAGTACGTCTTTGAATGACCAGTATTTTCGGAGAGGTGTTAGTGTATCATTTGGCCTATCTTATCACTCAACAAATATTTGTTCCCTCAGGGCTGATAAGTCAGGGTCGTTTTTGGACTCTTTTCTTTTCTTTTTTACTTCGGTCAGTTTGTTGGTGTGATGTCAAGATCCACAGAGTTGTTTTTATCTAGTTGCCTTGATAGTCCACCCACCAATTGCATGTCTTTTCCAGAGCGGTAGTTTGTCGTGATGTCGTATCCCTGTATGTATTTACCAACCCCTCCGCACTGGCAACATGTGACACAAGGTCAATTTTTAAACGGACTTAACAGGTTTGAATTCAGAGTTTTCCTTCTCCTCGACTAGCTGCCAAAGCATGGCTAAAGAACCCAGTCTGCCCAACAATTTACTCCTAGCAGGAGGAAGAATATTTGGATTATTACCTTTCCCGAGGTTATTCGTGGTATGTGAAATGCAATCAGCCTCGTCCAGGATTTGAACTCGAGTCAACATATCTATTTCCTATGATGATAACCATTATACAAGGTATCCTTGAATAGAATTCTTTGTAGTTTGAGTGTTACCGATGGCCATATTTTTCGGCTCATCACTTCGAGAGGCTTGTAGTCTGTCTCCAAGGTGAAAAGTTTTCCATACCTGTAGGTGTGAAAACTTTTGCATCAAAATATTGCCGCTAGCATTTCACGTTCGATACTTGCATACACAACCAGTGTTAGGGATTTGCATGTAAATGCGACCGCCTTGCGATCCTGTTCAAGTACGACCCCCAGGTTTCTCCCTGATGCTTCTACTTGTGTGATTGTTGGCATGGTTAGGTCGAAATATGCTAGTGTAGTTTCCCCGCTTATGAGGGTTTTGATCTGTCGAAAAACCTTTTCATGGCTTTTGTCCATACAAACACCTTGTCTTTTTTAAAAGGTCACATAGATCAGCAATCTGTTCAGGTAGCTTTGGTATGAATGGGGCCATATAGATAACCATACCCAAAGTGTGTTGCAGTTTCACTATGTTCATGGGAGGTTTTATAGCTTGCATATCATCTACTTTCTTTGGGTCCGGGCACATACTTTTTCATCGTATACAACACCAAAAATTTTATCGACCTTGTTTTACATCGCATTTGGGGTTGTTGAAAATGAAGCCTTTCTCTTTTGCAACCTTTATAAGGTTATGAAACTTTCTTTTGAGATTATCCTTATTTTTTTCTGTAATTCCTATAGTGCCCGAGTGATTTTCCAATTCCTGATCCATTTTCCTTGGAATACATCTTGGCTCATAATCAAACCTAAAGGCCTTCTTTTCAAACAAAACCGTCTGAAAAGGCTAGCTTCGTTCATCTAACTCAATGGACTAGTATCTGTTCTTTGTGTCTATTTTGATGAAACACTTGGTTCCTACAAGTTTGTGTTTGATCTCTTCCATAGTAAGTATTCTTCAATGGCACCGTTTAATTTTTTCATTGAGATCTCTTGGGTGTAGACATAGTCTCAGCTGACCATTGCTTTTTTCTACAATATGTGAGGCTACTGACCCAGTCTGTTGGTTCAATGGTTATCTTGACTGCTTCTGGTCATTCTGTCCACCTTTGCCTTGTTCTCATCCTTTAGGTTTATCGGGCATTTTCGTTGTACATGAATTCAATTGTAGGATCCATTACTATATTTTTCCAGGGGAGTGGCCTATATAGTCAAACTGCTCTGAGTATGTTTGCATCGGGGTCCTTTTTGTCCTTGATGAGCATGTTGAATTCTGTTATAAAATGCAGTTATCATCTCTTGGTTGCGGTTACTTGATAACTCTAAAATGGTTGGACCTTTGATATCGACAATAAAAAACTTTTCCTGTGGATCAATGTATCTGCACTTGAGTTGGGGAGTAATGACGTACAGGATTCTGGTCCCGTTTCTTCTGCTCCAGTGTCCACTTTAGACGAGAATTTTGCTGGTAAGTGTTCTTTGTCAGGAATTTGAGATTTATTTTTGCTGTGATTTCTGTACGGTTGCCTGTAGTGTTCACAGCGTGAAATCCTAGTGTGTCTACACTCTCATCGTCTGTATCGCTGTTATTTTCTACGGTGTGGATTTCTTTGTTATGTTTGCCTCGAGGATATCTCTTTTTGCAACTTTGATGTGGCCAGGAGCTAGGTTTCCTATCATCTCTAATCTTTGTCAAGCAATGGTTGCGTTTACCGCACGTTTTGCACTCACTGACGAGGGCTGGGCACTCGTCACGGGCGCCGTGGCTTACACCGAATTCGATATACCACGTGGTCTTCTGTACGATCTCTACAAAGGGGGTAGTAGGGCCGGTTACATTCTGTATGAGATGTAGCTACTTCATGTGGTTCACCGATGCCTCTTGAGTTTTTGCTATTTGAGAGGCTTTTCCCAACGTCATGGTTTCGTCTTATGCTTACAGATCTATTTGGGCCTCTAGGTACGCTGTCTCTGCAATTATTTGCTCACTGAGTCTGTCGTCGAGCTCACAGTTCGTCCCATCTTCGTACAACGCCGTCCGAAAATCACACTGTGCAGCGTGTAAGCGAACCCACGAGTTAAACTCGACAAAAGATTCGGGTTCGTTTGTGCAAGCATCTGTTTTCTGTTTCAGGTCTCTCAGTGCTAAATGTGCTATTCTGAAATTTTGGCTCGAACGTCCATATTCCCCGAATTTCGACAATATTACCAGAAACCGCGCCCTATCTGCGTAGGATAGACCCTAACTATTAAATTTCAAAACGCCTCCTTCACCTGTGAGGAATAGAATTTCATCCATCTCGTCCTGTGGGTCGTTTATTTTCCTCTACCTGAATATCATTTTACACTGTTAGCGAAAAAAATTCATTTCTTCTGCTCTGTTGGGTTTGTACCAGTTCATTCGCACGTTGTCAAAATTTCCTTGGGAGGCCATGACAGTTTGTTTTTGTTGCTGTTTGCGTAAAAGCCTCCGAGGCTCCTTAGCTCACAATGTCGTATCTTTTGGCATGGTCCAGTTTATTTTCGAGGTAATCTATTGACATCGCTGCTACCATGCAATGAGATGAGGCGAATGAAGTTGTCGAGAACCGAAACCTCGAGAGGACAAGGACCAAATACATACAATGAATAAAGTAAGTAAAGTTGGCGACCTTCGTCAAGGGTGACCCGAAGGCTCCCTTTTCAATAGTTAATACCCCGAGGTGTAAGGGAAGGCGCTACTTCATTCCCTGGATTGTTCTACTTTACTCTTGATCCTTACCTGTGCTAAGCAAGGCGGTATCCAGTACCATTTTGAGTCTTTGGTATGACTCGACCTGGGATTGAACCCCGGTCTCTCGGACCATTGGCAATCATTAAAACCATACAACTGTTTACAGATTATTAGCATTTGATAGGAATACTTGAAACCCTGAAACTGTGTCCAAATTATTTGTATTAGATAGGAATACTTGAAACCATACAACTGTGTCCAGTTTATTAGTATTTGGTAGGACTACTGGAAACAATACAACTGTGTGCCAAAAAGTCTGTTAATAATCAATCCAAACTTATCCGGAATGGTTGTGCTTGTTAGGATTCTATGTATGGATAAATTACATAGCTTTAAAAGTTATTCGTATTCGATAGGACCATGTGCAAAAAATACTCAAAAGAAGCAACTACACAAAAAATGTAGATATGGAAATACAGTGAACGCGATTCTCAAACCTTTAAGCATAAAATAACCCTTAACTGTTTGACATGCCGTTAAAATCAATAAAACAATAAATCAATAAATAAATATTGCATTTTCATTGCATTTAAGCATGCATTCTCTTAGTTACTTCTCACATTCATTTGCTCTTCATTTCCATTATTTTCGCAAGTAAACATATCGAAGACAATCAGTTTTATCAGAAAAAGTTAACAAGTCGAATAAGGTCAGTCTAGAGTTGTGTGTAGGTCTGTACAAAGCGATATAATAGTTGGGGGTTGACCAAATCCAGATTGCTGGAATCGTTGTAGAAAGCTTATTAAAGATACATGTATGTTGCTTGTAGACTGACTACTTGAAAATGGAATCCCTTTTATAATGTTACAAATGAAGTGAGCGGAATCCCTGGAGATTCCAACTTCGGGGCTACACCTGCTCATTGCACTTAAGGGGAGGATTGCCTTTGTGGCACAGGCCGCGAGGGACAGGGTAATTGTCACCTCTACCCACACACATGCACGAGAAACCGACCTTGTGTCACGTTTGTTCTCGTGGGGAGGCGAATAAATACTAGGAGCCACTTAAAGTAATAAAAATACTTTTGGAGTCGTCACTTAAAAAGGAGACTTATCTACATATTCACTAATATTCACTAACATAATCCCATCATTAATGAAGGGATTATTAACGTATGGATTCACACACACACACACACACACACACACACACACATATACACACACATATATATATATAAATATATATATATAGAGAGAGAGAGAGAGGAAAGAGAAAAGCTGTCAACTTGCACTCGTGCAAGACCACTTCTTGGTTGTGAAGCATGAGATTAAAACCACATATTTGAGTTGCACACACTTAGTTGGCTTTTAAATACAGAAAGCCTCTTAAAAACCTTGTTGCAAATAGAGAAAACTTGTGGGTTAGGAGCGGAATGCTCAATGTCCTTAAGCATTTTCATATATATATATATATATATATATATAAAGATAGGATAGCGTAGACACAGATTCAACGGCTCATAGTAACTCAGTTTTTTGCCTATGCGATCGTCAGATAAAGTTTACTATGTCCCCGCCATCCCAACTTCGATATATGTACTCTATCACGTAGAAATGCTTGAACTGTAATAGTTATTGTCGTAGGAAATGGACACGGCGACACGAGTTCAAATCCTGGACGAGGCAGATTACATCGCACAAAGCACTAATACTAAAGGTGTAAATTAAAATATTCTCCATTAACTTGTAGGAGATATAGGGCTCTTTAGCTTTGGTTTGACAGCCAGTTTAGGAGAAGAAAAACTCTGAATTCAAACCTGTTAAACTCCGCTTAGATAAAATTGACCTTGTGTCACATACTGTCATGCGCGAAGGGGTTGGTAAATATATATATACTCTATCACTGATATAGTGCATTCTCTCTCTTTTTCTCTCTCTCTCTCTCTCTATGTATATATAGTTATCAAGTCAGGGTGACAGCACAGAGTAAAAAAAGGCTAATATATATATATATATATAAACGCAAGGCGAGAAACTGACAGTTGCCAAGCACCGTTGACTCTGTGTCTACGCTATCCTAACTTATATATATGTGTGTGTGTTTGTGGGTGAGTGGCAACTCTTGGACATCAATATAACTTGGGTTTATATTTTCAACAGAATTTACAATATGCATAGTTTAGAATGTAGGAATAATTTTTGCATCTAGCAATTTTTTTTTTCAAAATATAATTCATTAAATTCCTATGCCTATACAGGTTTGCACATATGATACTTGAAAAGTGACCATTCTACAAAACAAAACAAAAAATGATATTTTCTCTATATTTGTTGTACTTTTCAAGATTAATATCTTTGACCCAGGTAAAGTTCCAGTCTCAGTCGCTCCTAGAATCTTTGATATTAATCGCTCAACATCTAGGTTAAATAGCAGATCACACTCACACACACACATAAAAGTACGCACAAAACTTTGATGGGCTCGAATTTCGGGGACCTGATGAGGTATTATTAAATTTCCCTCATATATGATACTAATCAGGAAAAATATCTTCAGACAAAATTTAGCTGTAAAGTCGAAATAAAAATATATTCTTTGAAAAACGGAGTGTAAAAGACATTCGAGATTTTTAAAGATTATTTTTATTGTTTTATCCAGAAATCTATTTATCTGAGGCGTGTTATTAAAAGGATTTCATTTGTTTTAGGACTGATTTTCATGGATCCAAAATAACTAGCCACGCCTTTATTTTCTCGGTGTAACATTATGATGAACACTGTCAGCAAAATTCATCTAAATCAAAATTTTAAGATATGAGCAGTAAAAATCATGATGATTTTAGTGTGAACGATAAGTCCAACCAGAGTCAAGGATAAAGGACAAGTTCTATAATTTTTTGGATTTTTTTCGAAATAGTGAGACTTGAAGGAATAGCTCTTCTGGTTGAACCCGAAAAGCCCTACATCCGGACTTAACACTGATATATATATATATATATATATATATATATATATATATATATATATATATATATATATATATATGTATGTATGTATGTATGTATTTCACATTTCTAATCATCCATCGTTAACTTAAAATTATTAATATCACCCCTCATGGGCCTGATGATGGTTCAGTAGAACCGAAACGCTATCGTGTTGACCCGTTAATAAATCATTCCTTCCACTTGGATCGTTGTTATCAGTTTTTCTACATATATATATATATATATATATATATATATATATATATATATATATATATATGCGTGTATGTGTGTATGTGTGCTAAAAACTGGAAAAAATCAGACAATATGAAAATGTACAGAGATAAAAAAAAAACACAAAGTCTTCAGAGAATGATTTTATTTATTGAATTATTTGCCAATGTTAAACATTTTGGTTTATAGACCTTCATCAGGGTTTATATGAAAGTCTAAAGAGCGAAACATTTAACGTTGGCAAATACTTCATTAAATAAAATCATCCTCTGACGACCTTGAGTTTTTCATCTCTGTATATTTTCATGAATATATATATATATATATATATATATATGTGTGTGTGTGTGTGTGTGTGTGTGTGTGTGTGTGTGTGTGTGTGAGATAATCAGGGAAATCCAGCACAAAACATATCCTGATTAATTTCTTTTATTATTGTCAAGGGTCTTTTTTATTTCATATGACAATCAAGTACATCATATGAATTTGTACAATTTGCTTCGAATGAATATCTATATACATGTATAACTATATCATCTAGAGACAATTGCTCTTCTAAGAATCGCAACTGATATATATATATATATATATATATATGTGTGTGTGTGTGTGTGTGTGTGTGTGTGTGTGTGAGAGAGAGAGAGAGAGAGAGAGAGATAGACAGAGACAGAGAGAGAGAGAAGATAATTGGAAAAAGAGAATAAACCAAAACGGAAAGGTTTTTGATGAAATAAAGACGAAATATTAATTTGAATCTGTTGTCAGTATTTTGGTTTATCCACTTTTTCCATTTATTTTTCTCACATCTTGTCGAATTTTGTCAATCTACTATATATATATATATATTTCTTTTCCAATTTCTTTCTTCTTTTTCTTTTTATACTCTTGTATTTTCCTTCTCTGCACCTCTTTCTGTTCTTTCTGTCTTTTTCAATGTATTTTTCCTCCAAACTTTTCTCTCTTTCTATCTTTCAACCTTTCTTTCTTTCTCTCTTTCTTTCTTTCCTTCTTTCTTTCGAATCGATCACATAAACGTTGTAAATACTTGAAACTCCAAGAAACTCCCGTTTTCTCTTTCTTGCTATACGTCCGTCCCAGCAACAAAGTCTCAGAGTTTCTCATTTTAATGGGATAATACTCTTAATAGCACCACTAACCGTGTTTACGTATTACAATTTACATATTACTCTTTCTTTCTTTTTTTCTTTCTTTCTTTCTTTCTTTCTTCGTCTCACTTGAATAATACTTAACAAGAAACTTTCTCATTACTCACTCGTGAGACTGTGTGATGATAAACATAAAGTTGCATTTTATTTTATATATTAAAAGATTTATATTTCTTGGATACTAATGAAGAGTAATGTTGGTTGGTTGGATGGTTGGATAGTTGGGTTTTATGGCATATCAACCTGTGTAGGTTATTCAAAGCCAAATCTATTTTTATGTCAGTTCTATTTCAAACAATTCAGTTTAGCATGAGTACACAGTTTAATTGTCAAAAACATTTCTATTTCAAGCTATTCAGTTTAGTCAAACAGTTATAATTCAAACAATTCAGTTTAGCATAAGTATGCAGTTAGTTCTATTTTACCCATAGATAGGGCTCTATCAGGTGCTACCACTCTGGGCCAGTGGACCTGGGAGCAATGGCAATGAAAGGGTGCTCCGAATTACCCAAAGCTCCAGCATCACTGGGACCTCACCATCAGACTGTTTAGTGTAATATACAGGACACTCATTTGGCGGGGGTCTTACCCCTCTGCAGAGGTGCAGTCAGTGTATTCTACAGCCAAGCTGACTGAGGAATGAAGAGAAAGGGTGAGTACTATTAAAACTGTGTGTTAAGTTCGATCCACACAAGAAAAACGAATGTTTGGAGCCGGAATAAGTTCTGCTTAAGCTTAGTAAATAACATTATTAAGTTGAGTTCAATCTTCACTGGATACTAGTTGTCAAGGCGTCCGAAAATATTTCGCAATGAATGGTTTCTGAATTTTCTCTTCATCAATAAAAGATAAAACCTATCAAATATTGCATAGAACCAAAAAATACATCTTATAATCACAAGGATGCAGTCAGGAGCAAATAACGTGACAAAAAATATAAGTTTTATAACTAATAAAAATTGAGACAAAAAAATCTGATAATGTCTTCTAGCCTACACCAGTAACCATTACACTATACAAGGCTCCTATAAAATAATGATAGTAATTTACTAAACTAATCTTGCTTGTTATACAAGGTCAAAAGTAAAAGGCACCAAGTGAGAATCAACTTTCTAAGTTATGGTTTGCCAGCCTACATCAATTGCTAGCCATTACCCAATGCAATTTGGCCTCAAATTTTTGAATAAATGGAGGCAACAATCTTGTTCCGAACTGGACCAAATAGAGAATAATCATAAAATTTCATTCAACACATCATTTAACAATTTTTTCATAATATTTTTTGCTGAATTGGTGTGGATTGGGGGGGTCTCATATGCCAACACCTATTGTAGTTATTGGGAAGTGACAATAGGTGAAATACACATGTCTTTGCAATGGTTTTTTGTAGTTACTTTTCTTGCAAAGAATTCTTGCATATAAGCTCGACTTTTGTAACACAACAGTTAAGTTTTTTTTAAATGCACAAAAAGAAACAAACTGAGAACATATATGAAATTTTAATTATATTTGATGTGCCATCAAACAATTAATATTTTATATGCCATCAAAAAATTTATATTTTATGTGCAGTCAAACAATTAATATTTCATGTGCAATCAAACAATTAATATTTGATGTTCAATCAAACAAATAATATTTAATATGCAGACAATTAATATTTCATGTGCCAACAATTACTATTTGGTGTGCAATCAACCAACTTTGTCTTAATTTTTCCTGCTAAAGTGAGGAAGGTTCTTATATACCATCAAGTATGGTAACTCAGTCCATTGGAATAAAAATTAAAAGTCATATCAATTCATATAAATACTCAAACCCTTCACACAAACAGCTTGCCCAGTTGGCTGGGGCTGTAGAATACACCGACTGTTTCTCTGCAGAGGGGTAAGACCCCCCCTAACGAGTGTCTAGGATATGACACCAAACAATCTGATGGTGAGGTTCCAGCAATGCTGGAGCTTTGGGGAATGTGGAATACCCCTTCATTGCCATCGCTCCCGGGTCCACTCTGGCCCAGAGTGGTAGCACCTGATAAGGGTCCTATCTATGGGTTAAATAGAACTACACTGTGCTTCTTTTACTATACTGATTTTTGCATTTAAGCTGCGTATTTATGCTAAACTGAATTGTTTAAAATAGAACTGTTTTGATATTAGAACTGCGTACTAGTGCTGAACTGAATTGCTCAAAATAGAACTGTTTTGACGTTTAAACTGTGTACTTATGCTGAACTGAATTATCTGAAATAAAACTGTTTGACATTAACTCTGTATATTGCCCAGTCAGCTGGGGCTGTAGAATACACAAACTGCACCGCTGCAGAGGGGTAACCTCCACCCCCAACGAGTGTCCTGGATATGACACTAAACAATCTGATGGTGAGGTTCCATCAGTGCTGGAGCTTTGGGGAATGTGGAGTACCCCTTCATTGCCATCGCTCCTAGGTCCACTCTGGCCCGGAGTGATAGCACCTGATAGGGCCCTATCTATGGGTTAAATAGAACTAACAGCATACTAATGCTAAACTGAATTGTTTGATTAAACTGAATAGCTTGAAATAGAAATGTTTTTGACAATTAAACCATACTTCGACATTAAAACTGTATTTACACTTAACTGAATTGTTACATATAACTGCTTGAATAGTTTGAAATAGAAATGTTTTTGACAAACTGTGTACTTATGCTAAACTGAATTGTTTGAAATAGAACTGATTATTTACATGAAAATAGATTTGGCGTTAAATAACCTACAAAGGGTGATATGCCATAAAACCGAAAAAACCAAACCAAACCAGCACAAACAGCATGTGACACAAAGTCTATTTTTTAAGCAGGTTTTAATCCAGATTTTTCCTTCTCCTAGACCGCTTGCTATTCCAAGGTTAAAGAGCATAGTCTGCTCAACTATTTGTCCATAGCTAGAAGGAAAATAGCTTGATTCATACTTTTCCTAAGGGTATTTACACTATGTGAAATGCAAACTGCCTCATACAGGATTTTAACTTGGGTTGCTGCGTTCATTTCCTACAGCAATAACCATTACACGATGAACACCTCCATATTAACTTTGGCCTTCAAAACCTGGCTGATAATTGTAATTGAATGCCTACTGCAATGCTTTTCTTAATTTTCCATCCTAAAATGGAGAACATTCTTAGATACCCATGGGATACATATGCCATGAAATTTGTGATTTGAAAATAGAAAGCCAATACCCATGCACACTTGAAACAAAATATTGATAACTCATTTTTTAAACAAACATAACTGTTGTCTTAACCTGAGACTAGCAAAAGATCAAATTCTAAGAATATCAAAAAGTTGGGGTATTGCAGAATCTATTTTTAACAAGGAATAAAAGAATTATCAAATTTGAGTGCATTTAAGCCCCAAATTTAGGTCTTTTTTTTACACACACATTCCCTTCTTTCAACACTTATTAACTTTTTTTATTTTCTTAAAAGAGTAGTCACTCGTCTATAGGGAAATCAAATGATAGCAAGTTTTCTCCATAACAAAGTCTACATCTATTATCTTCTCTTCTGAGGGATCAAGTAACTTTTAGTTTCCCCCTTTTCCAAATAATCTCATTTACTTCATTGTGCACCCACTTATAAATAACAAGAGGGACTCTAGATTCTATGATTTAAACAAAAGATGGTATAGTATGCCCCAAAAATCTTTTCTTCATCATCAATATATCTTCATTAATCCCTGATTGAATTAGACCTTGTCAGAAAAAAGACATTCCACTGTCTGTAGGGCTTAGGAAACGATGACTGTATTCCCCTGCTGCAGAGTAAGACCCCCACCCTCTTAAAAAGAGGTGTCCTATGTATGACACTAAACTGCATCACTTGAGGCTCCAGTTCTGGAGCTCTAGGAATTATGGACAACCCTTCATTGCCATTACTTTCAGATCCACTCTGACATGGAGTGGTAATACCTATTAGAGTCCCATCTATTGGTCAAATAGATCTTTTTTAAAATTATTTGTATTCAATATGATCATGTGAAAAAAACAACTCCAAAGAAAAAAACTACACAAAAAATGTAAATATAAAGGTACAATGAATGTGATTCCTTAACCCATTGGCATAAAATAACCCAAGACAGATTGACATGCTACTGAAATCAATCAATCAATTGAAAAAGACACCGATGTTGAGAATTCTAACCTTAAATACATCAGCACTCTTCTTCAACTAATATGAAAATGAAAATGATTTTTCTTAATTAGTCAAAAGTTGAGCAATATTTTGGTGCAAGTTAGTTTATGGCACATATATCACATGACCAAAGTAGTTGGTTGGTTAGTTGGTTTGGGTTTTATGACATATCAACTTTTGTAGGTTATTTAATGCCAAATTCATCTTTATACAAATAGTCAGTTCTATTTCAAACAATTCAGGTTAGCATGAGTACACAGTTTAATTGTCAAAAATATTTCTGTTTCAAACTATTCAATTTATCTAAACATTTCTAATTCAGCCAATTCAGTTTAGTATAGATTTTGTTTACACACAGTTAAATGTCAAAACAGTTCTATATTAAATAATTCAGTTTAGCGTAAATACAGTTTCAATGTCAAAAACGGTTCCATTTCAAACTATTCAGTTTAGCCTAAGTATGCAATTTAGTTCTATTCAACCCATAGATAGGGCCCTATCAGGTGCTACCATTTTGTGGCAGAGAGAACCAGGGAGCAATGGCAATGAAGGGGTGCTCAGCATTTCCCAAAGCCCAAATATCACTGGAACCTCACCATCAAATTTTTTTATGTCATATCCAGGACACTTGTCTTACCCCTCTGCAGAGGTGCAGTCGGTGTATTGTACAGCCCCAGCAAACAAGGCAAACCAAAGTAGTTTAGGCTGTGCTAATTGGTGTGCTGACACATGTATTGCTTCACTCTGTATGGGATTTGAAAGTCACGCATGCAACATATTGTGGTTCACGAACTTATGCTTTACAAGTTCAAACAAAGCCATAATGCCACAGAAGCAACCAAAAACATTTGTTGTGTGAAAGCTGAAATCACAGTTGATCTCAGTGGAGTAATCGGATGGTTCAAGAAATTTTGCTCAGATTTCAAAAACTTCAATGATCAGGCAAGTTTAGGTTGACCTAAAACCATGAATTCTGAGGCCATAGAGATAAATCTGATCAGTTGCATTAAGTGAGTATCAAATGATCTCAGCATCTCACAGTCCAATATGGTTCACTAACTTAATGGCTTCAGCAAAGGCATCCAGATCGGCACATTACCAAAATATTGCAAAACATTTGACTCACCCAGGAATCTCTCTAAAATAAGAATAACCACCAAACTCCTTTTTTTCTTTTCTCTCTTTTCTTTTCTCTCATTTATTTTCTCTCTTTTCTTTTTCTTCCAATAGAATTCTGGGAAAAATATTCACTCAAAGATTCATAATTATATATTTTACTTCTTATTTAATGATGAAATTCAAGAAGGGATTTGCCTATAATTGGGCCTTGACATAAAAGAATTCATGGGAATATTAATTAAACACATGTATGAAGAGAGAGTTGGGATGAAAACAAACGTACAACAGCCTTTGCCAATGATGAAATTCAAAAGGTTTATCACTATGCATATTATAATCATGTATATATAATAATTAAATATGTTATTAAGTCATAATTGCCAGAGGTAAAAATCATGACAGCAGATTATTTTTAAAAATCTGTAATATTCTTCAAGTAGCACATTCAATTTAGCTATCATTTAGTCATACACACATACAAAGGTGGGTATGCAAAGAGAGAGAGAGAGAGAGAGAAAGAATATGAGTGGTGGAAAGAGAACGTCAAACCCATAACAGAAACGCCAATTAGAATATCAACAAATATGAAGAGACTGATGTAACTATGGACAGATGGCAATAGATAGTTAAAGAGAGAGAGAGAGAGAGAATGAGAGAGAGAGAGAGGAGCAAGAAATAACAATGAACAGGCTAAGAAAGAGAAAGAAAAAAAGAAAGATTAAGTGAGTTTACTAGGTTTAATGGCATGTCAACTCTCAATGGTTATTTAATGCCAAATCCTGTTCATAAATATTATTTTTAAGCAAATTGTTTATGGATAACTTTATTTTTAAATAAAATCATTTATTTGCACATGATTAAATGGTTTCAAGTATTGCTATTCAACATGAGTAATTCTGTTTATCAAGTATTCCTAACTAATACAAATAACTTGCACACACCAGGGTTGTTTCAAATAACAATCAATAATAATCCCTAGTAAATGATTGAACAGTTCTATTTGATCCATAGTTGGGACCCTAACAGGTATTACCACTGCAGGTCAGAGTGGACCCAAGAGTATTAGTAATAAAGGAGTACTCCTTATTCCCTAAACTCCAAGACAGTTTAATGTCATAAAATGGTTTCAAGTATTATCATCTAATACTAATAACTCAATTCAACATCATTCATTCATTCATTCATTAGTTTGTTTTGTGGCATATCAACCTTTGTGGATTATTTAATGCCAAATCCATCCTTCTAGAAGAACTGTAGCGGTATTATTTAACCCATAGCTGGGGGGATAAAGGGTATTTGTCTGAAAGTGAATGCAATAGCGCCATTGAATTTGAACTCACTTACTACAATTCCACAGTCCAGCGCTTTAACCATTACACCATGAGGACACTCCATGCATAAGGGGGAAGAGGAGATAGAGAGAGACAGCAATGAGCAAACGGATATAGACTGAAAGAGAGAAAGAAAGGGGAAAAGGGGAGATGGCAATGGGCAGGCTGAAACAGAAAGAAAGAAAGAAAGAAAGAAAGAAAGAAAGATTGTGGTAGCAAGCTTGATAAATACGAGAAAGAGAGAAATAGGGGCAGAAGAGACATACCAAAATGAGAAGACTTAGATAGATAGATAGATAGATAGATAGATAGATAGATAATGAAGTTTCCATAAAAAGATTATATTAATTTTTGTAAAAAAAAACAAAACTAGCCAATCAATATTGAAAGAAGAATGAGAAATAATCGAATTGAAACTTTTAAAATAATTAATGGAATTTCTAATGGTGGTAGACATTTTTTCAATATTTCACCTCGAACTGAGAATCTACAGTTAAGACAGGTTTCAAAAACTAAGTCTACTAACCAATTGGATTTTTTTTTTTTTTTGTTAATAAAGTAATATATTTTTAGAACAAATTGCCTTATCAGATCAAAGGCAGCAATAATCTATAAAAAAAAAATTGAGATTAAATTGGACAATTTCAGAAATGATGTTAAGAAAAAGAATTTATGAGGGAATTTTTGGGAACTATCAGATGAATTACTCAACAGAATTTTATTTATGTATAGAAGTTGTATAAATAGCACATATGTTCTGTGCAAAGATTATTCTTTTTAAAGCTGATGTGAGAAAATAGTAAAAAGAGGAGATGCCTTTGTAATATAATTGTGGAGGGATTTCGTTTTATATATCTTGCCTTTCGGTTTAGTTAGGCTGAGAACCTTTTGCTTAGCGCATGGGTTAGTTAGGTGGAAACATTAGTGCAGGTGTGCACGTGTGCACGGGGAAGATGTATCATTCAGAGATGTCAAAATAAAAATCCCAGATAGGAAATGAGACCAGGAGATGTGAATGACATCATGCCCAGAAGCGCTGAGGATTTTGGGGATTTGAGAAAAAGTCAGTGAGTTGAGTTTTAGCGTCAGAAGAAGAAGGTTGACTTTTGGAGCTCACCAAGGCCTTGTGGCGGGTACTGCGCATGGTGGGGGGCAGATGGAAAAGTCAGCATAGAAAGGTTGTGTATCTCTCTCCTTATGTCGAAAAACCTCCTATAGATTCCTATGTTATCTATATATGTGCGTTATGAACATTGTTTGTACGTTTCAGGTATTCATATCAGTGGCTGTATTTTTGGACCCACTATGTAACACCTTAAGAAGCATAACAAACAAACAATAATAATAGTAAAAATAATAATAATAAATTATGGAACATGAAAGTGATGGTGATACCAACAGTAATTGGTGCACTTGGAACAATCCATAAAGGATTGGTAAAGGGACTGGAAAACTTGAAAATAAGAGGACAAGTGGAGACCATCCAGACTACAGTTTTATTAAGATCGGCTAGAATGCTGCGAAGAAACCTGGAGACTTGAGGAGACTTGCCGTCACTCAAACTTCAGTGAAAAACCATCAGTTAACACTGGTGTGAAAAACTCTCAAAAGAGTAAAATAATAATAATCCTGGAAATCTATTAAAAGAACCAATTCAGTGTTGAGCCTGAATTCTTTGAAAGAAAATCATAGGTCAATATAAAAAATAAATAAGATAGTTCCATACACAGATTTCATAGACAATCCATTTTCTTATGTATCTTTTATTTTGGCTGTCTTTTTATGGTGCAGTTGTTCACATTTCCTTGCATTGCTTGTATTGAGTCTTAATGCAAACATCTAACACAATAGAAATAATTGTAATCCACTAAGTTCTGCTTTGACATCAGGTTGCTTAGACAACCAGCTGTAATGAAGTGGTCACCCTACTAAATACTAAGAAAGTAAAATTGGCAACCTTAGTCGAAGGTGACCTGAAGGCTTCCTTTTCAATAGCTACCACACTGAGGTGTAAGAGAGGGCCCTACTCCATTCCCTGGATTGCTCCACTTTACCCTTGATAATTACCCTTGATGATTACCTTATAATGCTGAGTGTTAAGCAAGGTGGAATCAAGTACCATTTTTTGAGTCTTTGGTATGAATCGACCTGGGATGGAACCCCGGGCTCCCAGACCATTGGCAAACACTCTACTCATTAGGTCAATAGCAAGTCAACACAATAGATGAATGTATTTACTCAACCCTTCTGCCACGGGCTGGATATGTTACCAAGTCAATTTTGAATTCAGAGTTTTTTTTCTCTTAGATTGGTTGCCTAACCAAAGCTAAAGAACTCAATGTACCCTAGTATTTACCCATATCTGGGAGGAGAGATGGATTCATGCCTTTCCAAAGATCATGAGTGTGAAGTGAAATGCCAACAGCTTTGTCCAGGATTTGAACTCAGTTCACCAATTTTGTATGATGATAACAGTTATGCTAAATATGCCTAATGATATCAGCAAATATGTGCAGAGCAACTTTGTAGACAGCTAATGTAATGTTGAACCTGATGTTCTTTACATTCAATAAGTATTCTCTTATTTATAGGACAATAAGCTTTCTATAAAAAAAAAAATTATATTATTTTTGATGGTTTGTTTCATGAACATTTTAAATACCTAGTTTTACTTCAGAATGCCAACAGCCTCATCCAGGACTTGAATTCAGATCACTGATTGTATTTCCTAGAGCAATTACCATTACACTAAGCATGCCTCTAATAGAAGTAGTTATTTACTTAGTTTAGCTGAGTATGGCACAAAGTCAGAAAAATGGGGCACCAAGTAAGAATCAAACTTATTAACACTGCTAGCCTAGCTTATTAACCATTACACCATAGAAGGTGCCCTAAAAACTAAACAGAGTTTAGATTTGGCACAAAGTCATATATTTGGGATAAACTCACAACTTAGTGGTAATTTATTTGCAACACCAGCTTTTTAATCATTACAGTACAACAAGGTACCCTAAAGAGGAGAAATCTACTAACATTTCGATAGTTATGGCACAAAGTTAGAAGTTAAAATTGAACTCCTGTTGAGCCTGTTAGCCATTACACTATGAAATGTGACCAAAAGATTAAGCTCAGCTTAGTTTTGACACAAAGCCAAACTCACTATTCCGTCATAATAGATCTTCAAGGTTACATTGCTAACCATTAAAGCAGAATACAATTGCAGATTAGATTCAACCAAGTCCTCAATTCATTGTCATCCTTAATATATATATTTACCCAACCCCTCCACATGAGCAGGATGTGATACAAGGTCAGTTTTTAAGTGGACTTCAATAGGTTTTCCTTCTCCTATACTGGTTGCCATACCAAAGTCAAAGAACCCATTCTGCCCTAATATTTATCCATAACTGAATGGGGAATAGTGGGATTCATACCTTGTGTATTAGCACTGTGTGAAATGCAATCAGCTTCTTCCAGGGTTTGAACCCAGGTCACCTTATCCATTTCCTACAACAGAAACCATGAGTGCCACCATTTACACCATGAATGCCTCCGTATTGTTACCCTTTATAAGATGTATCTTTGGGTGTCTCATTTTTAAGGGAAAATTACCTGGTTTTATTCTGAACCATGTGATCACAAACCTCACCTACACAAAATGATGTACTTATTCTAAAAGCTGCTTCTAATGCAAGTTCAAATTCAAAGAATAAACAAGTCCTCACTCAAAATCAACTTTTAGGCCACCATATTGATTTCAATCATTACAACATAGCCATTTTCTTTCTTCATGGTTTTCTCTCTTCACTGCTCCATCTTCTTCGAACAGATGTTAGGGTGGGGGGAAGAATAAACACAAAGAAATCGTCTTGTAGGTACACATTCCTTTATTCCTGACTTCACAACCATGGATGTTTTTACATTACCGAATGTGCAAACAAGGAGTTAACACTTCAAAACACCGACAGAAAATACCTCATAATTTTCATTAATCCATGGGTCTCAGCTAACTAAAGAGTTGAAAATCTAGTTCTAATATTTAAATTCATAGCCACATAACTTTAAAATATTTCAATTAGAACTAAGCTCTCAATTGATCTCACTGGTGATAACACAGCAGTCAAACTCAGTTGACCTCAACTAAACGTAACAATCTTGCTTTGAACACAATGCTTTGATTTTTTTAAATAATCTACATTTCATGACGAATAAAAGATTCAATCAATCTATTATTTAGCAGTAAGTCATTCAATAATAAATAAAGTTTACAGTTCTCAGATTGCTAAAATAGTTAAAGAACTGATATCTATCTATCTATCTATCTATCTATCTATCTCAGTCATCTCTCATTGACAGTTCTTATCTATCATAATCTATTCATATGACCCAAAGTTAATATCTCTTATAATCTGTTCCTATCTATCATAGTCTGTTCATATCTATTTGTAATTTATTCATATCTATTGGACTCTGTTTATATTTACCTAGCTACCTATATATCAAAGTCTGTTCATATCTATCTATCTATCTATCTATCTATCTGTCACAGTCTGTTTATACCAATCTATTTGGGCACCTCTGATGGTGTAGGGGATGTCCTCATGGTGTAATGGTTAAAGTGATGGACTGCGGAATCGTAGTAAGCGAGTTCGAACTCCAGTCGCGCTATTACGTTAACTTTTGGGCAAATACCCTTAGGAAAGGTATGAACCCCCTCATCCTCCCAGCTATGGGTTAAATAGTACCACTACTGTTCTTCTAGTAGAATAGCTTTGGCATTAAATAAACTAAAAAGTTTGATATGCCATTAAAACAAAGAAACCAATCTGATGGTGTGACGGTTAGCAAGCTAGACTCGCAAACCTATACAAGTGAGTTCGAGTCTCATTGGGTGCCCCATTCATTCGGCCTTGTGCCACATCAAAGCAAAGAGCTTTGTAAATTACTATACCAATCTATTTGGTAGTAGTAGTAGTAGTCCTAAATTTTCTGAATTTCTTAAATGAAGCAAATTCATAAAAAAAAAGTAATCAAAATTAACAATAATAATAACTGACAATGCTTCACCTGAAAATGATTATGAATAGTTTGGTTTGGTTTCTTTTTATGGTATATCAACCATTGTAGGTTATTTAATGCCAAATCCAGTTTATATATACAAATTACATATATATGATTTTCAAATATAAGTCATCAAAGTTAAATAGTTCCAAGTACTGCTATACATCACTAACAATTCAATTAATCCTCAGTCATTTATTTACACACAATAAAATGATCTAACAGTTCTATTTCAAACAACTCAATTTAGCATAAGTCATTCATTTGCACTCAGTTTAAATTTCAAACAGTTCTATTTGACCAATTGATAGGAACCTTTCAAGTGCAACTACTTCGGGCCAGAGTGGACCTGGGAGCAATAGCAATGAAGAGGTACTCCACATTCTCCAAAGCTCCAGCCTCACTATCTGTTTGTTTAGTGTCATATTCTGGGGGATCTTACTCTTCTGCCAAGATGCAGCTGGTGTATTCTACAGCCCCAGCCAACTGGGTTGAGATGGTTTAGTGTCATATCCAGAACACTCATCGTGGGAAGTCTTAATCCTCTGCAGAGATGCAATCGGTGTCTTCTACAGCTCCAGCCGACTGGGCTGAGACTGTTTAGTGTCATATCTAGGACACTCGTTGGGTGAGGGGTCTTACCCCTCTACAGAGATGCAGTTGGTGTATTTTATAGTACCATTAACAGGACATTCATTGGGTGGGGGTCTTACCCCTCTGCAGAGATGCAATCAGTGTATTCTACAGCTCCCACCCAGCCAACTGGGCTGGAATATGAATAAAAAAGAAAATGCTATTCACCCTAAAAGTAAATAAACATGACACTGACTAAATGAGTTATAGGTGTCTTCTTGCAAGCCAATTGCTCTTATAGCTTAATTGGTAAAACAGCAAATAGGGATAACCAGACTTCCTGAGAGGAAAAAAAAGGAAGACATAAGTTAAAGTCTTTACCACAGTTCATCATTTATTGTCTCCAATATTCCACATTCCCAACTTTCATAAGATAACAACCTGAATGAAGTGTAATATTAGAATATTTAAAGATCAAAGAAAATATTACATAAAGTTATTATTATTATTATTAATAATAATAATAATAATAATAATAATAATAATAATAATAATAATAATAATAATTATAAAATCAAAGAAAATGAAAAGAAAGCGAAGAGAGGGACAAGTACATGAACCTCGATAAAAAAAACTTAAAAGGCCAAGGAATGTGATAGTGATACCAATTGTAATTGGTGTACTTGGAACGATCTCCAGAGGCTTCGTGAGAGGCTGAAAGAGTCAGAAATTGGAGGACTAGCTAAAACTATCCAAGCCACAGCATTGTTAAGATTAGCCAGAATACTGAGAAGATTCCTGGAGATTTAAAAAGATTTGTTGTAACTCAGACTCCAGTAAAAGACCATCAGCTAACACTGGTGTGAAAAACTTACAAGGAATAATAATAATAATAATAATAGATAAATAGATAGATAGATAGATAGAAACTGAATCTTTTCTGATAGTAGCACAAAACAATGCCATAAGGACTACGTCATTGTAAAAATAGACAAGACGCAACAAAATAGCATATGTACGAGGATCATTAAATAAGTTTCCAGACTTTTTTTGTATGGGCACTTTTTATTGATAGTACACACATGAAACTCTAGTCCCCTTCGAAGTAATCTCCTCCAGCTGCAATGCACTTGTACTGTTCCAACAACTTCTGGAAGGCCACATGGATGTCCTCTTGTCTCAGCGTGTCAATAACCTTCATCATAGCCTTTTTCATCTCCTCAATTGTCTCATAACGACAGCCTCTGAGCTTAGAGAATAACCAAAAGTCACAAGAAGCAAGGTCTGGACTATAGGGAGGGTGAGGAACTGTCTTGATGCCCATCTTAGTCAAATAGTCTGTGACAAGGATGGAGTTGTGGACTGGTACATTGTCCTGCTGGAAATGCCACTGATCCGATTTGGAAAGTGCTGGCCTCTTCCGACGGAATCTCTTCCTGAACTCCCTTAAAACCTCAACATAGTAACCCTAACCGTTTGGCCAATCAACTCTGGTGTTCTGACTTCCTTACTCCTCCCACACCTCTCATCATCCCTCACAGACTCCCTGCCTTCCTTGAATCTCTTATGCCACTCCAAAACTAATGCTCGATTCATGCAAGATGGTCGAAAAGCAGTCTGAAGCATTCCATACGTTTCTCTGGCATTTTTTCCAAGTTTAAAACAGATTGTTATTGCATATCGTTCTTCTAAAGTGTCCTCACGTCCAGATTGCATTTTTGAAATTCACCAGCTGTGACAATCAGGCCTTAGTAGGGTGTATTCCAATTCCTGCTGTAGCTGTTCATTTGAACCTGAAATCATAAAAATTGGTCAGTCATCTCCTAAGAAGTATAGCAATAACATACTGAATTTTCAAGAGTTTATGACAATTTTAAATGCCTGTACAAAAAGTCTGGAAACTTATTGAATGCACCACGTAGATTATGTGGTGATAGAGATGAAATGATCAATCGCATAATAAACGAATGCAGTAAATTAGCACAAAGAGAGTATAAAACTAGACACGACTAGATGGACAGGGTGATCCACTGGGAATTATTCAAGAAGTTTGAATTTGACCAACGAACAAATGGTATATGTATAACCTAGAATCCGCCCAAGAAAATGAGATGCAACAATATTCTTTGGGATTTTAAGATACAAATGGATCATTTAATCGCAGCCAGACGACCAGAACTAGTGATAGTCACCAAAAAAAAAAAAAGAGAATCTACCGAATAGTGGAGTTTACCGTTCCGTCTGATCACAGGTTAAAACTGAAGGAAAGCGAAAAGAGAAATAAGTACTTAGACCTTGGTAGAGAACATTAAAATAACGGCGAAATCAATTGTTTGGAAATAAGAGGACGAGGGGAAACCATCCAAACTAAAGCATTTTGGGGATTGGCCAGAATACTAAAAGTCCTTGCTGTCACTCAAACTCCAGTGGAAGACCACCGGCTAATGCTGGTGTGAAAAACTCTCTAAAAAGTAAAACGATAATGAAAATGAAGCTTAATCACTTTATAAGCTAATGCAGTGAACTAGCTTAAAAGGAATATAAGACTACGTATGACTGAGTAGAAAAGGTAATTCAGTGGGAAATTTACACGAGATTAAAATTTGATCATACTCACATATGGTAGACTGCACAAGCCAGAATCTGTCCAAGAAAATGAGATCCATAAAATCCTCTGAGACTTTGAGGTAGAAACAGATTGTAGGAAATAAATAATAATAATATATATATATATATAATTTACACTCCTGTATCTTAAAATGGCCGTGATGGCACTTGTTCCCGAAACATAGATGGGCGACGTCGGTAAACTAATCAGTCTCGGGAACCTATTGATCAGGAAAGTCACGTGGTTAGTGCTCACAACTACGTCCGCAACTTTGATTTTGTCCCACGCATTTGGAGCCGACTGCATGATAAGGATTACCAATATATACTCTCGTCTTCCAAAAACTCATTCTTTTTTCATAGTGACTTCCAGAGACAACACTCACTCTCGTACATTGTGACTTCCAGAGTCAACATACACACACACACACACTCTCTCTCTCTCTCTCTCTCTCTCTCTCTCTCTCTCTCTCTCTCTTACATTTTGACTTCCAGCAGTCAACCCCACGAAAAATGTATATATTCTGCAACCTTTTCCTTTTTTTTCCGGCCTTTTCGGTTAGACTTGATCCAGCCTCGAACACAACCACAGAAATTTCGTCAAAACCCGAGAGAGACAAATAACCAACATGGGAGAAGACACATGCCTTCTAGCACATGTTGCTATATTTCTATATATCGATACCTTACATGAAATATTTAGTCCACATATATTTTATAGTCTACCGGACACTATTTAGTCTTTTTTCTTTAATATCCGTGTTAGTACACACATACACACACAGAGAAACATTCAACAGACTCGTGTTAAATACATACACACGCGCGCACACACAGAAGAATATTCAACAGACTATATTAGAATATTTGTAATGTTTCCTTTTTCATGTATTTTCTTGATATATAAATCTAATTTTGTTTGTACTGCTTTGTTTTGAATGTTCTTTTGTACGCGTCGTTTTATATCCTTGCTTCAATTTGCCTTTTCAAAAAATATACCAACATAAATTGAGAGGGACCAAACATATTCACCAAACACAGTACCCCACATGATCACCCAATACTGGCCAAAAGACCAGACCGAGTAGTAATTAACAAGACAAAAACTTGTCAAATAGTAGATTTTGCTGTTTCAGCCGACCACAGAGTGAAAATGAAAGAAAGCAAGAGGATAAGCGAATACTTGGATCTTAAAAATAAACCATGGAACATGACGGTGATGGTGAAACTAATTGTAGTTGGTGCCCTTGGTAAGCAAAGAGCTCGAAAGAAGAGTGGAGGAATCGTAGATCAGAGGAAGAATTGAGACCGTCCAGAATACAGCCCTTTTAAGATTAACTAGAATACTTAGAAGAGTCCTGGAGATCTGATATTTGGTGTCACTTAAGCTTCGATGAAAAACCAACAATTAGAACTGGTATGAAAAACTCGACAGGAGTAAAATAAACATAAAGTATATTCATTATCATAAATCTTTTATGTGTTTATTTCTCATTATTATCATTGCTCAGATTTTTTACCTTCTATGATCATTACATAAGATGCTTGAATTGAAATTAAAGATTTGGTGGGGTGGGGTCCATGGTGTAATGGTTAAAATGTTGGACTGTAGCCTTAAAGTAAGTGAGTTCGAACTCCAGTCGCACAACGTTTACTTTCGGACAAATACCCTCGAGAAAGGCATGAACCACCAAATCCTCCCAGTAATAATTTCAACAGTATCACTGCAGTTCTACAAGCATGGCTTTGGCATTAAATATTCCACAAAGGTTGATATGCCATCAAAGATACCATACCAAAATAAAGAATTAACTTCAGACAAGATTTGATTTTACATTCTCTAATCTTGAGAACTCATACAGTAAAAATTAGATTACGAAATCTAACCAATATTTACACCATTCAAATTTACTCATATTATTAGTTCTCATTATCTAGCTATTACTAAGTAATTTAGACATAAAATAAAACGTAATTTTTCCAAGCAGCTGTCTACTGTCGGGATGAACCTCATGGACGCTGACTAAGCATATAGAGAAAAAGCTAGACGCCAATTGCGCAAGAATGCTACGAGCTATATTGAACAAATCATGGAAGTAACATCCTCCAAAAAAGCAGCTTCATGGCCACCAACCTCCCATCTCTAAACTATCCAAATAAGACGAACAAAACATGCGGGACACAGTTGGAAAAGTAAGGGTGAACTCATAAGCGATTTTTCCCCATGAATCCCTTCACATGGACGTGCAAGTGTTGGCCGACCAACAAGAACTTATCTACAACAGCCCTGTAAAGACACAGGATGTAGTCTAGAAGACCTGCCGGAAGCGATAGATGATTGACACAAATGGCAAGAGAGAGTGAATGAAATCCGTGCTTGCACCACAGCATGATGATGGTATATAGAGATATGCTCAAACAAAGTGGTACTTGGTGACTGTCAGTTTCTAACTACATACGCAATATCTATATCAATATCAATCCATCTCTCTCCCTCTCTCTCTATATATATATATATATATAAATTAGGATAGCATAAACATAGTCAATGGTACTTGGTGACTGTCAGCTTCTACATACCTACATACGCAATATCTATATCTGTCATTCTCTTTCTCGCTCTCTCTATATATATATAGTAGTCGAGAATAACTCAAAGGCTCCCTTTTCAATAGCTACTACACCGATGTGTAGGAGAGGGCGCTACTCCATTTCCTGGATTGCTCCACTTTACCCTTGATCCTTACCTTATAATGCTGAGTGTTAAGCAAGGCGGTATCAAGTACTTTTTTTAATCTTTGGAATGACTCGACCTGGGATTGAAACCCTGTCTCCCGGACCACTGGCGAACACTCTACTCATAAGACCAAGAAATGGTAAATTTGGTAGATCTGACGAGATGTGAAAAAATAAGTGAAAAAGTGGATAAACCGAAACACAGACAATGAATTCAAAAATATTTTGTCTTAAATGTGGGTTTTTTCTGGAGTTTAACATTAGAGGAAATAGATAGTTAAGAAAGGGGGTCGTAAGAAGGAGAGACAGAAAAGAAAGAAAGAGAAAGATTGAGATATATATCTGAATGGTAACAGCAGGGTTATTGGCTCTGACTGTGATTTAGTTTTGGAACATCTGGGCCATGGCTAAGTAGATAGGGGAAGCTACAGCCATTGTCAAGCGTATCAAATTTCATCTAAGACTTGACCAATAGAAACGGAATATCAAAATTAACGCTCGTCCAGAAGTATGGAAGTATAGTAGGGAAATAAATATCTTGGTTTTTATAATAAAATTTATTCCCATCCATTTTCGATTTCAATATTATTCTCTCGTAAAGTCTGCTAAGTAGGGTGAAATTTGATAAAAGTCAGGGCGTTGTTTAATGATGTGTTTGGAATGGAAAATGATTGCAGATTCTAACGGCCAACGAGATTTTTTCAATGTATGAGTTTAATCAAAGTTGCCTGGGAAAATTAAATGTATGCTTGAAATTGGACATGTGGGAGAAAAGGACATTTTGGTCGTCATTTAATCTAATTGATCGCTTATATTTGTAAATCCCCTTACGTTGGGTTTTGCCGATGTAATATTTGTCACAATTTTTACCTGGAATGGAGTATATGTCTGCATGAGAAGTGGTTATGTTGTTTGTGCGTTTCGAGATATTCGTGAGATTTTGAATAGTTTGTGATGTGGTTTGTATAAAAAGTATTCCTAGTTTAGTTAATTTTTCATAGAAAGGCTTGTTGTGTTTGTTAGTAGAGAGATAGCTCTGTGGTAATAGGAATAGTGGGAGTGTTCTCTTAAGTTTATTTGACGAATTTATGTTGAGAGCTTTTTTTCTAGCATTTGATATGAAAAATTTAGAGATTTTAAGTTTTTAAGGGAGTGTTCGATACATTTAAATTCTTCATCTAGGTATTGTGGGCTTCATATTCTAAGTGCTCGTAAATAAAAACGAATAATGAGGCCTCTTTTAATTTTGTTATTGTTGTGGGAGAAAAATGTATATATTCATTTTTGTTAGTGGGTTTGGAGTAGACTTTAAAAGTTAAATTATTTTGGGATCTAATTAGTCGAATGTCTACAAAAGGTATGGTATTGTTTGATTCTTTTTATAGGTAAAATTGATGGAAGGTTCAACATTGTTTAATTTCTCTGCAATCTTTTCGATTTTTATGTTTTGAGATTGGAAAATGAGTATATCGTCAATATATCTAAAATATATAGCGTTAATAGGTAATCTATATTTAAAAGGGCAGGATTCTAAAAAAGGTTAAAACACCGCTTAGTGGGTTTCCCATAGGGAGACCAAATTATCAAATTTAAGATAAGTCATGTTAGGTGTTTGTAGATGTCGATCAGAGTGTTTATGGGGAGTGACGAGTTGAATTTAATTTTTCTTAGTGAATAGTAAGAATGTTGAGGCATTTTTGATAGCTATATTTCTTGAAGAGAAGTTATATCTAAGTTGTTCAATATTCTTAATTTTATTAAGATGTCGCAATCGTGGTTAAAGGTAGTTTATATAGATATTAGTTTATATATATATAAAATATATAAGATATATAGTTTATATAAGATATATATATATATATACATACGTTTATATAGATATTACTGGTGTAGTCCATGTACATGTACATTCAACCATCTTCTGTCATTGTGAAGGACGAGGGTACTCCAGTTTTTCTGGAATGCAGGATTTACTCCATGCTCAAGGAATCTTTTGAGTGGGCGTGTTCATCAAACGCAGGTGACGTCGCGTTTGAATATGTAGACAAGTAGAGTTGTCTTGAATATGTAGAAATAACAACAAAGGATCACATGACTATGAATCTACCAAGGCAGTGTCAGATGGATTTTATTACTCCTGCTACCAAGCTAAAAGAGATTTTGTTGATATATATGTAGATAGATAAATAGATCATAGCACCCATCAAAAGTAACGATTTTGCATACACTATAATCCATAAATAAGTACACTCATTACAATATTCAGGAAAAATTAATTTTTTTCTAAACCAAAAGATACAACAATTCTATAATTTCTAGAAGAGTATGCAATAAAAATGGATATTATTAGGTATCATTTGTACTGCATGGAAATTCTGTAGCCAAAATCATGAGTATGCAGAAGTACATCCCTTACATAAACAATTTTATTTTGGGTTATATTGTTGTAAATATATATTTTGTTATAGGGTTTCTGTGCTGTTGAGTTTGGTAATAAATAATACCTAATAATATTCGTTTTGATGGGGAATCTTTTGGAAGGAGTTCGTTTTTTGTTTGTTTGCTTTTCCCAAAAAATAAAATCCTAGTACCTTTGGTTTTTTGTTTGTTTTTTCAACAAAAATAAGAAAATCCTAGAACCTTTGGTTTAAAAGAAAATTAACTTTTTATTAAAAAAAATGCTATGTATGCACATAATTATGGATTGGTTTCAGTTATTGTTGTTTTATAGCATATCAACCTCCATGGGCTATTTAATGCCAAAGTTATCCTAGTAGAAGAATGGCAGTGGTACTATTTAACCCATTGCTGGTGGAGGATAAGGAGGTTTATACCTTTCCTAAGGGTATTAGTCCGAAAGTGAACATAATAGCACAACGAGAATTCAAACTCACTCAGTTTGAGGCTTCAGTTCAGCACTTTGGGCATTATGTCATAGAGACTCCCCCACTTATTTATGAGTAATAGGGTATATATTGTGACGTGGCATAAAATATTTATCCCAGGACGGAAGTTTATTTTTCGCACGTGTCGACACAGTCTGGCACTTGATCCCTCGCAGAATAAGTCCCAGTTAAGATTCTTTCTTCGGGCACATGGGAACTGGCAGATAATGTGGGGGTTAATTTGGGGCTAGACTGACCGCCGCTAGCAAGGGGTTTCCAAATTTCACGTTACACACACCCACCAGGCCACTTCGTCTTCTTACCACCCCCAGGATAATGGAAAATATGGGCCTCTAGGTTTAGATATAATATTATTATTTATCGTAGTCGACAATTTCAATTTCCCGTGTAATGTTTTTAAAGGCGAATAAGACATTTAGCGAGAATAAATTGAGGCGAAAATGAAGCTGAAAAGGAACATGCAAAAGAAGGCAATTCGATAGGCAAACAACACAATGAATAAATTTCGACACGAGGGGACATCTAAAATATAACAAGGTTTTCATACGTGCGGACAAGCAAATAATTAAGGCGCCGACAATATTACTAGCAGACAAGATTTAAAAACAATATCTTTCTTTCCTTTTCTTTCTCTCTTTTCTGTCTTTTCTCTTGAACCTTGAAAAGGTAGCAAAGTCCACTCATATGTTCACAGTTTATGAAATGAATCTTTTCATTCCATTTCTCTTCTTTTCTTAATGCATATAATTCTCTATATGCTTCTTTTTTTAAATTGAGAGGGAGAGCATACAATTGCAATACTTAGGAAGGGTGGAGGGAGAAAACGGTTTTACGGTTTACTTAGTTTCTTCGACGGGCTTCTTCTGAGATTTCTTTCCTTTCACGGGCTAGCGGGATTCTGTGGAGCTCGGCTTGAAGGCATTTGCTATCTCCTGTCCAAGAGCTCTATTTCGTTTCTTCGCCCGAAGTTTTGGCAACAGATCACACGTTCTCTCACGACGACCGCCGTTCTAAAACTGCATTCTTCATTCCTATTTCCGCTGACAAAAAGGGTGCTTCCGGCTTTTGGGTTCTGGCTAATCATTTAGCCTCTTTCTTCTTCCTCACCCTGTCAGGCGATTCATTCGGACTACTATACAGACCTTTATGTCCCCTTCTCTATCCACCTGGGTGAGGTTATGGAGTACAGATGGCTTGACCTACATTCTAATTTCCTCTTTTAACAGTCAACCTTTGGGGCCTGTCAATTCAAACATGGAGGAGTAGGGGAAATTTCTTATTTCTCTCCTCTCAGGGGTATGTTTTATTTTGACCTTCGACCCGGCTAAACATGCCGTTCCAAAGTGATGCACCGGAAGGAAGTGACACATTCCAATGCCCAGTAATCAAAAGAAATCACGTAGGCGGAAATTGGCTGACAAAATGGGATAAGGTAAAAATCCCATGGTACACTCATAGACTGATGCACCGGAAGAGAGTGACCTCTGAACTGCATGAGAGTTATTTCCGCTCGATGACGATCAAAAATGCCATTCCAAAGATTGAGTGGGCGATTGAGTGGGCGTTGAACTATTATATAACTCGGTGAAAACAGGAAGTCAGACAGTTGGAAATCAGACGAGTTAGAGACAAGATGTGGTAGGGAAAGCCACACCAGGCTGAAGGGGCCCTCGGGGCCCCCGATTGAGCTGGAAGTCAGATGAGTTGGAGATGAGTTAGAGACAAGATATGGTAGGGAAAGCCACACCCGGCCGAAGGGGCCCTTGGGACCCCCAATGAGTTTTGGAGATCCATTGGTGATAAGATTGAGTTGCCCGTGGTGTAATGGTTATCGTCATAGGAATTGGACACGGCAACACGAGTTCAAATCCTGGATGAGACTGAATGCATTTCACATAGCACTAATACCCTTGGGAAAGGTATGAATCCAATTATTCTCCCTCCAGCTATGGGTAAATAGTAGGACAGACTAGGGTTCTTCAGCCTTGGTTAGGCAACTAGTCTAGGAGAAGGAAAACTCTGAATTCAAACCTATTAAACTCCGCTTAAAAATCGACCTTGTGTCATATCCTGCCCAAACGGAGGGGTTGGTAAATATGATTGGTGATAAGATGTGGTGGAAAAAGGCAGCACTCAGCAGAAAGCTGAGCCCCCGGGCCTCCAGTTGAGCATCAGGAGAATGAGAACGACACATGGCTATGTCCAGAGGGGCTGGTGAGGTCAATATATTGCAGTCTTTGTTCAGTCTCCAACTCCCTCTCACACACAAACATTACAAATAAAGTGAGAGGTATATTTTTTAAAGAAGTCTTCACTCGTCATTATTCATTGCATCAGTATGTATCCAGCATATGTATGTATATGTGTATATAAGCATATTTATTATCTGAGTATACAACAGGTAGACCACGTGACAATATATATATATATATATAGGACAAACAAAAGAAATAAGACAACCAGAATAATATTTCTTTGTAATCATTTTTTATTTTTTTATTCACCTTATTAAAAAGACAACAATTATATTTGTACATGTGTGAGTGCAATTGCATATTTCTTAGTATATATATATATATATATATGCATTTGTGGAGCAGAAGGGGCTCCAGTCTAATGACAAAGCCATGTGGAAGGTAACCCTTCTAGGAGAAATTAACTCCAAAATCAAAACTGGAGAGGGAGGCTCCCACATCAAACTTCTGCTGATGTGTTGGTATCCTTTGATAGGAAAAGTCCAAGAGAAGGTACTCTGAAATAAAACCTTTAGTTTGCATGGTCACCAGTTACTTTGATATGCTTGTCACTGAGCTGTAGCTATGTAGAACCAGAGAGTGGCATAAGTGTCATAAGTATCAAACCTGTGTTCATCACTATAATCCAGCAAAATATAGATGTCTTATGACCTTATCATCTTAAGTATCTTGTATATTTTTCACAAGTTGAATTATTTATTAATCAGGATGTTTAAGTTGTAATTTTGGTGGTAAAGATGGCTATCATCTGTCAAGATATGACAATCTTCATACTGTATATATATGTTTATGTGGATTAGAAGAAACCCCAGTCTAATGACAAAGCCATGATAAAAGCAACCCTTATTGGAGAAGTTAACCCCAAAATCAAAGCTGAAGAATGAAGCTCCAGCATCAAACCTCTAATGACTTGTAGATGTTCTTTGATGAGAAAAGTCGAAAAGAAAATACTCAGAAATAACACCTGCAGTTTTTATAGTCACCAGTTAGCTTGCTATGCATATCACTGGGCTGTAGCTACATATACCAAGAGTGGAGCATAAGTGTTGGATAAGTGGATGTCTTACTACCTTATACATTTTATACATCTTATATATTTTTCACAAGTTGAATTATTTATTAATCAGATGTTTGAGTTGTAATTTTAGTGGTAAAGATGGCTATCATCAGTCAAGATGTGATAATCATCACACTTGCATAGAACTTCTAAATAAGGATATGATTATTTATATTTGTATCTGCACTTCTACTAAATATCAGTGTATTATCTCTCTATGATCAGAGGGTAGTATCTGTATGTATGGTTGTTTCACAGATTTTTTAAACTACAGGAAATAAAATATAGAAATGAAAACACTTTGTCTTTTGAAGAGAATAAAATTTAATACTTTCTAAAAAATAAAAATAAAATCCAGATCTATAAGAGGTATAGATGATTACTTTAATTCTAAAATCTTTTAATAAATCAATTTTTTTGTAATATATTTGATTAGATTTTTACCTCTATAGGTACAAAGAACCCTGATTCTTTTCAGAAGTCCTTTGGAAGAACTCAGATGCAACACTCTGATCTTAACATTAGTTATAGACAGATGAACAAAGAAAGAAACAATAAAAATAGTTACAAGGAACCCTTATTCTTTTCAGAAGTGCTTTAGGAGAACACAGATGTTAAGATGTGGCAGTCATCGTATAACCAGACATTGGCATGGTACTTGATGCCTCCTTGCTTAACACTCAGTATTATGAGGTAAGGATCAGGGGTAAAGTGGAGCAATCCAGCGAAAGGAGTACTGCCCTCTCCTACACTTTGGTGTAGTAGCTATCAAAAAGGATGCCTTTGGGTCACCCTCAACTATGGTCGTCAACTCTACTTTATATATATATATATATATATATATATATATATGTATGTATGCATATATATGCATTTGTGTTTGTTTAAATTTCACTGAGTTTCCCATATTTCTGACCTTGTGCCAAACTAAAGAAAGCTCAATGAATTAATAGTCACCACAAATGGTGAAATGGTTAGCAAGCAAACTAATGTTAATGAGTTTGATTCACACTGGGAGCTCATTCTTCTGGCTTTGTTCTAGATAAACCTAACTTTAGTAAACGTCTACCCTATTACTAGATATTAACCCAATTTTCACAGCTTAACCCAAAATAGATTCTGCTCACTGTTTATGATCTGAGGTCAATATGAATAAACAGTAGAATATCAAAATGTCAATCATATTTTTCATTTGTTCATCAAGTATTGATTACTTGTAAAGGTTTTTACCTTTAATCTTTGTTTAAAATTGTCTAATGGATAAGTTTTAAGGTCACGGATATTTCAGAAAACTTTGAGACAAATGTCTTCTTTTGTTGTCAACCAGACTCAGAAAACTGTCAACTGAACTTGGATAAAGTAACAACTCAGGACAGACTATGCAAACATTACAGAGACTGATACTGTTTATTTTTCAGGTTGGCAACCATAATTGAAAATCAGCTGATCAGTGTTGATGCATGAAAATATTCAATTCAAGTTCACCTCACATAATTCATATGCAGCTGAGTATGTACACAGGTGGACTGGAAAGTTCATATGACAATGCCATATCTGCTGTTGATGACTTTTTTGACCAATAGGATCCAAGCAATGCAACACCAATTGAAGAAGTGTGTGAAGCACAAGGGAGATAATGTTAAAAAATAAACCTTGTTTAGTCACATACCATGAGAGTATCTTGGTCAGCCTATGAAATTTTTAGTTGACTCTTGTATTTACCCAGCCCCTCTACCACAAGCAGGATGATACAACATAAGGTCAATTTTTAAGCAAAGTACAACTGGTTTTAATTCAGAGTTTTCCTTCTCCTAGATGAGTTGCCAAAACAAGGCTAAAGAATTTAGTCTGTCCTACTATTTACCCATAGCTAGTGGGAGAACAAATTAATTCATGCCTTTCCCAATAACATCAACTCAAAATTAAATGCAAACAGCCCTATCCAGGATTTGGAACACAGATTGTTGATTTCCTGCAACGGTAACCATTATGCTAAGTGTGCCTCCATGAGCAGCTAAGAAATATTGGATAATTACAAAAGTGTTTAGTTAAGTACACTACAAAAATGGAACATGAGATTAAATTCTATGACAACCAACAATATAATGCAACAGAAACATTTTAACCAATAAATAAAGGTTTATGGAAATCCATCTATATCCCACTCATGGGAATTTAGGTAACACAAGGTATTTTGGGATGACCAAGAAACTGTGGAAGATGAACCCATTTTGGTTAACCAACTATTTCACAGACAGAAAAATTCAACAAATCAGATCTGATCAACGTTTGACAGTGAGAATGATTTCTGGAAAATTAACGTTGATTACTTGATTTTCTATCAGAGATTCCCACCTGAAAAATCACTTTTTAGACATTCTTTCTGTGAATGACTTTTTGACCCAAAAGAATAATCCTGTGATATCACTGCCTCTGATGTGATTCCAATATGAACAGATTGTTTTTCCCATTCATTTTCTTAAATCTTTGTTCCATTCTGGTCATTTGCAACTCACTAGCTGTTCCCCACCTGGCATCAAAGACTACCTACTTAATCTCAACTATCCTACACATTCAGCAATATACATATCTTAAGTTGTAAGGTTTGCTAATGAAATCATAAACACATGGAAATATAAACTTAAATTCATACCATAGAAACATTGCAAAATAATATATATATATAGTCTTATTCTTGAAAATGACCTATGTGCTTTGAATGTTTTCAAGAAGAAAATTTTGGGCAATTTCTACACAAACTTAAACTAAATGGTCATGAGAGAAAAAAGGTACCGGGTAATTGAGAAAAAATCATGATCTAAAGAAAAATGAAGATATTCAATGAAAAATATCTTTGTCAATTTGTGGCTTACCAAACAGAAAATATTTTAAATGAGATAAAATTGATTTGTTCTTAAGCTGGTAATAAAGATATTTGTGCAATCCTTATTATTTGATAGATTGAATTATTGATTTATTGATTTAAAAGGCATGTTAACCCATCTGGGGTTATTTTATACCTAGAAGTTAGGGAAATATATACATTGTATGTTTGTATTTACATTTTTTGTGTAGTGCTCAAGAGTTTTTGTTATATGATATCAAGTATACCTATCTAATACTAATAATTTTCCAAAATATCTATTTGACTCATAGAGAGGACCCTAATAGGTACAATCACTTTGAGTCAGAGTGACTTCTAAAGTAATGGCAATGAAGGGATACCCTACACTCACCAGATCTCCAGAACTAGAGCCTCACCATCTGATCCAGTTAGAGTCATATCCAGGACACACACAATAGATTAATCTTTAAGAATTATTTTCTGTGAAAAGCAACTAAATTCTTTAGCAGCTAACAAATAAAGACCATCTTTTTATTAAAATATCTTTGTTGTTTTTTTTCATTTCCATAACATCAGTTCATAAAACATATGGACGCTTAGGCTGCTGCTGCTGCTACTGAAGTCACAAACAATCATCATTGTAATTCTTGGTTTGGTTGACTCAGGTCAAAGACTGATCATGATTCAAGACAATTACAAGATGAGTGACTCACATTAGGGGAAGTAGGTGACTCTTGTATCAATAAGGGGTGACTCTAGTTGTCTGTATTGAAGCAAGTTAAAAATTGCTCGTCTTAATACAGGGGGTAATTCGGATCTTTGAAATATAAAGGAGTGATGAAGCCTTGGATTATATGGTGTGAGGTCACTTTATCTCTAACTTAATTGTCATTATTGTAGTTATGTTGTTTCATGTCAAACTTGATGGTGCTGATTGCCAAAGGTCATATTTTCATGCCTTTCCTTGAATTCCTGCCATATTGAATAATACACTAGTTCACAAAATATCTATATTTTCTATAACTTTTACTTGCCTAAGCTGGCTTTTTAGGAGTTTTGGAATTGATCCAAGTGTTCTGAATATTTCCAGTATGAGAGTTTGTCATATAGTACCTGTTAGGGGTCCTCTCAATGAGTCAAATAGATATTTTGGAAAATTATTTGTATTAGATAGGTATACTTGATATCATATAACCGTGTGCAAAAAACTCTTGGTTTGGTTTGGTTTGGTTTGTTGGTTTTATGGCATATCAACCTTTGTAGGTTATTTAACACCAAATCCATTTTTATGTAAATAATCTGTTCTTTTTCTAACAATTCAGTTTAGCATATGTATACAGTTTAATTGTCAAAAATATTTCCATTTCAAACTATTCAAGCAGTTATATGTAATAATTCAGTTAAGTGTAAATACAGTTTTAATGTTGAAAAACAGTTCTATTTGAAATAATTCAGTTAAGCATAAGCACGCAGTTTAAGTGTAAGTACGGTTTAATTGTCAAAAACATTTCTATTTTAAGCTATTCAGTTTACTCAATTCAGTTTAGCATAAGTATGCTGTTAGTTCTATTTAACCTATAGATAGGGCCCTATCAGGTGCTACCACTCCGGGCCAGAGTGGACCTGGGAGCGATGGCAATGAAGGGGTACTCCGCATTCCCCAAAGCTCCAGTATTGCTGGAACCTCACCATCAGATTGTTTATTGTCATATCCAGGACACTCGTTGGGGGGTGGGTCTTACCCCTCAGCAAAGAAGCAGTCGGTGTATTCTACAGCCCCAGCCGACTGGGAAAAAAAAAAACAAACTCTTGAGCACTACACAAAAATGTAAATACAAACATACAATGTATATATTTCCCTAACTTCTAGGCATGATATAACTTACAGGAAAAATTTTAATTTATTTTTCTTTCTTTTTATTCTATTCCTTCTTTCTTTTTATCTTTCATCTAATCTTTATCCTACTCTTTCTTTTGTTTTCTGTCTTTCTTTCTTTCTTTCTTTTTCTTTTTTCTTTCTTTTTGCTTCTTAATCCATTCTTCATTTCTTCTTTTATTTTCTTCTTTACTTTAATCTCTCTTTATTTATCTATTTCTTCCTTCTCTTTTTTATTCTCTTCTTTCTTTTGTTTTCTTTCTTTTTTTCTCTCTCAAGTTTTCTTCTTTTTTCCTTTCTTCTTTTTTCTAACTCCATTCTTCCTTTCTTCTATTATGTTCTTTCTTTCTTTCTTTCTTTCTTTCTTTCTTTCTTTCTTCTTCTATTTCTTATTCCCTTCTTTCTTTTTTCTTTCTTTTAACTTTTTTTATTCCATGCTTTTTTTTTATGCTTTCTTTCTTTTATTTTATTCTTTCCTTTTCCTTTTTTTCTTACTTTCTTTTCTTAGTTGCCTTACTGTGGCACAATGGTAAGCAAGCAAGTCAAAATAGATTATCACCATAATAGTGGGTTAAATCCTTACTGAATGCAAAATGCAAAATGCAACAAAATCATACAATTACTTAGAACTATAGCACACACTAACTGGGGAGGAAGCAAAGAAACATTATTAAAATTATATCGCTCATTAATCAGATCAAGACTAGATTATGGCTGCTTTATATATGGGGCAGACAGAAAGATATACTTAAAAGAACTAAACTCTATACATCACCAAGGACTTAGACTAGCCCTTTGAGCATATAGCACTTCTCCTATTGAAAGAAGCAGATGAACCACCTCTTACTCTAAGACATGGAAAACTGGCTCTCCAATACTCTACAAAGCTGAAATCTTGCCCATCCAACCCAGTTTATGACTGCACCTTCAACCCGAAATACAAGCAACATTTTAAAAAAAAAGAAACAACAATAAAACTCTTTGGCCTTCAGATGAAGTCAACCCTACAAGAATCAAAAATACCACAAAATAATATACATGAAAGCACTTTTCCACAAACACCACCCTGGATCATTAAAACTCCCAAAGTGATTCTTGAACTGAATGAACATTCCAAAACTAAAACCCACTCCAGCACTTATCAAGAGAAATTTCACAATATTCTCCAATACCACCCCGACCACCTCTATGTCTTTACGGATGGATCCAAGGACAATGGTAGGGCAGCGTGCGTGGCTTTTTTTAACAAAACAGTTCTTCAGAAAGCTCTTCCAAAGAAAAGCTCTATCTTCACAGCAGAAGCCCGTGCAATAGACCTAGCTCTCAACATCATCTCAAAGAGTAAGCATAAGAAATTTATAATATTTTCAGACTCACTCTCTGTCTTGCTATCATTAAGAAATAAAAAATTTCAGAACCCTCTTATCATTGAACTGTTGAGTAGATTAGACTCAATGTCAAATAGAAAAGAAATAATCATATGCTGGACCTTAAGCCACATTGGAGTGAGAGGGAATGAAAGAGCAGACTCGGCAGCCAAATCGGCTTTAGATTTGACGCCCGATAAATCCAGGATCCCATATACTGACCTGAAACCAACAATTAATAAATTCCTTCACACAAAATGGCAACAATGGAGCAATAACATCCACAATAAACTCTTCCAAATTCAGCCCACCTAGAGAGAGTGGAGACCAGCATCGAGAAAATCAAGAAGAGAACAAGTTGTTATATCCCGATTGCAAATTGGTCATACAAGGCTTACTCCCTCTTTCATTTTGAAACAGGAAACACAACTACAGTGTTTGACCTGCCAGACAACTTGCACAGTTAAACACATTCTTATAGAATGCAGAGCTTTTGCAGTTATCAGAAAGCAATTTTTCAAAGTAAATAGCTTAACCGATCTGTTCGAGAATGTCAAAATAGATGACACTCAGTCCTTCTTGAGAGAGACAGAGTTGTACCAAAAAACATGACAACTTAAAACTGGTTAATCTTGTGCAAACAAATGAAATCCTGCTCATAGAATATTTTACCTACCTAAGTATTCATTTTGAAATCTTTGGTTGAATATGTATGTATATATAGACAGAATATGGCATTAAATGACCTACAAGGGTTGATATGCCATAAAACCCAAACAACCAACCAACCTTACTGAATCCCCAATCCTTGTGAAAGACTAAGCTAAACAGGCAGGGCTTAGAATACACAGACTGTATCATCTACAGAGGGTTAAGACCTCTTCAAAAGAAGTACAATGGGCAGAAAACTAAACTTCATCTAGTGGAGATGTGTCAATCCTGGAGATCTACAGAGTATGGAGTATAGTATTGGACCCTAACAGGTACTACCTCTTTGGATCAGAATCGACCTAGAAGTAATGGCAATGAAGGAGTTCTCTACACTCCCTAGTTATCCAAAACTGAAGCCTCACCACTAAATCCAGTTCAATCATACCAAGGACACATTTTTTTGCGGGGAGAAGGTTCTTACTCATCTTAAAGGGATAGAGACACAGTATTCTAAGCTCCATCAATAGGATGAACTGGGTATTTGAGAACGCACTTTTACCAACACATATATGGAAGGCCAACTAACATAATGTAAAATGGCATGAACCAAATTTTAACATTCTCATTTTTTTTCAGGGGTATTGTAATATAATTGCCGAGGGATCTTGCTTTATATATCTTGCCTTTCAGTTTAGTTAGGATGAGAACCTTTCACTTAGTGCATAGGTTAGTTAGGTGCAACATTAACAGAGGTGTTCACGCGCATGCGGAGAGGATGTGTCATTCAGAGATGTCAAAATAAAAATCACAGATAGGAATTGGGACCAGGGGATGTGAGTGATGTCACACACCGCAAGCGTAGCCTGAGGATTTGGGGATTTGAGAAAAACCAGGGAGTTGAGTTCCTGCCTCCGAACGAGAGAGTTGAGATTCAGACCTGGGCAAGGCCAAACGACTTTGTGCGCTACGGGCGCTGCGCATTGGTTGGGTTGAGAGCTGACGATGTAAAAGCAGTCAGCATAAAAAGAGTGTGTCTCTCTCTCTCCTCGTGTTGAAAAACCTTTAAACTGAAAAAGGTGAATAAAAGTTTCATACCTGAACCAATTTCGTGTTTTCAGATTCCTATATATGTTTATGAACATTTTATGAACATTATTATAGGCAACTTTTGTAGAAATCTTGTAGAAAATAAGATCAGTATGGAAGGCATTTACTATGATAAAAGATATGCTCCAGGCAAAACAGGACAAGATTCTTTATACCAATCTCTTAAATAACATTATTTTGTCAGTGATGTTATATACAATTGAAAAATGGGTTATCACAATGAAGGAAGAACAGCAACTGGTTACAGCATGGAGGGCTATGGAAAGACACGCACTGGAATATCAATGAGTGAGCACATCTAAAGTGAGGTAATTCAGGAGTAGAGTGGAGTGAAGGATGAGATCACCGAGTACCAAAAGTAAAAGTTGACCCTTATGCTTTTATTCACCCTGCCAAAATTTCATGTAACCTTGGGGTTCATACAGACCATTTCAAAAGCCCTTGACAGTTACCAAGCACCATTGACTCTGTATGCTATTCTAAGATCTATATATATGCATGTGTGTGTGTGTGTGTGTGTTTGTTTGCATGTGTGTGCATTTATATGTATGTATGTATGTATGTAATGTCAGCATGTATGTATGTGTAATCTTATTATAATTCAACAGTTCATCCCTACTCCTAAGGCTCTGCTATTTGGGGCTTGATTTCAACCAAACTTTCAGGGAATGATAGACTTATGCCTGGAAAGGTTTTAAACTTTGTTAGGAGATCTAAGACTAGATTGTTGGTGGGATGTCTTGCTGTTCCACTCACAATGCTTACCCTCTCCTTTAATAATTATTGCTAGTGACAGATTACTCTCTCTCCCACACCTATATGTATTTTAACCCTCACTGTTACTGCCAGTCTTAAACATCCATCTTTTTAAAATTTAGATTAATACTAACCTTCTAGTCTGGAAAATAATAGAATCAAATAGTTACTGTAAATATTTATTAATTTTTAAGGATTTTCCAGGGTTTCTGAAATCATCAAATGAATCAGCAGCTGTCTTCTACTCTTAACATTCAGTGAAAATGTTAAATAATAGATTGACTGATTCTTTCATTCAGCATTAAAACTGTTGCAAAAACCATTGGGTCAAATAAATACAATTAACGGGTAATGACCCTCAAGATCATTTGAGAGCTTGGCTTTCAATGGATAAGATTACATGATCAAAAGATTTTAGAAAGTTTAGAAATAGAACATAAAGTGACTTTCACTCAAGAAGATGCCAAAGTGAGCAGTTATCAAAATGTCCACCTTGTTTTCTGACATGCATACAGTTAGTAAAAATGTATGGAGAAGTTGCCATTGATGAATTAATATGTCCATATAAAAATGTGTCTGTATTATTCTTCATTCCAGCAAAGAACATAAAACAACCAGAGATGAGACAATGAACAAGATGACACAAGAGAGCAATTAAAAGAGATTATAATATACCCTACATATGAACATTAATGGGTATGTCCCATTCCTCATAAATACGTTGGACACTATTGTGAGGGGGTAAAAATAAACTAAGTAGTCACCACTAGCAGTGGTTACCTTTGTCATGCCGCTGGCAAGTATTGTATTTTGTCAATGTTATAAAGATTTCCATTTCATTTCCAACCTCCATTTTTGTTATTTCTCATTTAGTAACCGTTTTGTTAAGTTACAACTGAGATAGAACACTGTAGTGACAAGAAATGCAAGAGAAGAGCTGAGTGATAGGTGATCGTAGATGAATAGTTAGAAAAAGGAATATAACATAAACAAGGCAGTAACCAGTAGTAAACAGATTATAAAAACAGAGGAAACATCCTTTAAAAAAAATTATATCTAATTTAAGTAAAAGCAACTGTACATCTTTTATCTTTATAATGACCACCTTCCAACCCTTATGTAATGGCTAAGTACTGTTAGCAATAATGATATATAGGTGTTATAGATAGTTTACATAAACTGAGGTTAGAAGTAATGTTCTGGAAAAAAAAATCAAAATACTTTTGATAAATTCAAATACATAGATATATACATACAATACAGTTGGTTTGAAGTCAAAGTTTTCCTTCACCTAGGCTGGTTGCCTAACCAAGGCAAGAGAACTCAGTCTACCCTGCTATTTACCCATAGTTGGAGGGATAAGGAAAGAAGTATCATCATGAAGAGCAGAGACAACACTTTTAAACACTAAGATGAAACACACAAGTCCTATGAGAGGTGTCCCAATAGTAACAATTAGCATCATGAAAAATGGTCTAGCTGAGCCAAGTTTAAGTCTGTTTGCATTTCCCTTCATACTAAGGCTCTTGGAAAAGGCATGAATCTATCTCTTTCACCATCCCCAGTTAGAGATAAATAGTAGAGTTAAAACCCATGTAAGAGACAATAAATGTCTTCCCTTAGATTTGGGATGCATCTTTGGACATTGTGGTCAATTGCAAATCTGAGAATCCTTACTTGTCCCTTTTCATCTCTGTTTTTCGAAGAGTAAAGATGCCTTCTCTTTTCATTCTGGTCCTTCAACCAAGGAAGACATGCCTCATTTTATCTGTTTGTTGAACAGAAGAGAGACTTGTGTCCAACTTTGGCAACAGACTATGTCTTGTCTTAGCATTGAAATATAAAACTTATATATCTCTGCCCACCAAAGAAGACAAGATTTTTACCATTTTTGGACCCTTTTTTATATATAGTTTGGTTATAATACTTCTTATAAGTCAGACCTGACCGATAAAATGAAACGCAGTTTCTTCCAGGCAGCGGTCACATCGATACTGCTATATGGATGCACTACATGGACTCTAACAAAATGGCTGGAGAAGAAGCTAGATGGCAATTACATAAGAATGCTGCGAGCAGTCTTGAACAAGTCCTGGCGGCAACACCCCACAAAACACCAACTGTACGGCCACCTGCCTCCTATCATGAAAACTATTCAAGTTAGACGAACCAGACATGCAGAACACTGCTGGAGAAGCAGGGACGAACTCATAAGTGATGTACTCTTGTGGACCCCCACACATGGCCGGGCAAAAGCAGGACAGCCAGCACGAACATACATTCAGCAACTATGTGAGGTTTCGGGATGTTGTTCGGAAGACCTGCCTGAGGCGATGAACGATAGGGAAAAGTGGCGAGAGAGGGTCAGGGATATCCATGCTACCAGCACGACATGATGATGATGATGATGATGTATTAAATGTCCTATGAGTGTATATGAACTTGTTTGGTCTTTTCTTCCATCTTTTCAGTGTTAATGTATCATACAATATACTAATACTAATATTGAACCTTGATGATGAGGACTCAACTAAATATCCTTCCTGGTACCAATAATTGGTAACCACTCCAATACTCAGATGAATCATGGTCTCTGGAGTACTCAACAATAATTCTCTTTGAATGAAAGACAATAAATTCACCAGTTTTCAAGACTATTTGTCAATAGGACTAGAAACAGGACTTAGAATATGATGACTGTATCTCTTGCCCACCTACACACACACTGAAAAGGTGTGTTCTGGATATAATATTATAATGCATCTGGTGGTAAGTTTCCAGCTCAAGAGCTCTGTAGAGTTCTAGAGTTCTGTAGAGTGCAGAATCCCTTCACTGTCAGTACTACTAGCTCCATTTTGAACTAATGTTTATACTGGTTTGGGTTGCATCTATTGAAACTCTGTAAGAATATATGTAAAAGTAAGTAAAGATGGCAACTGTGGTCAAGGACGACCCAATAGCTACTACAGAGAGGTGTAGAAGTGGGTGCTACTCCTTTACCTGGATTGCTCCACTTATCCTTGATCCTCATCTTATAATGCTGAGTGTTAAGTAAAGTGGAATCAAGTACCATTTTTTGAGTCTTTGTTATGGCTTGACCTGGGATTAAACCTTGGTTTCCCAGGCCATTGGTGAACACTCTACTCACCAGGCCAATCGGCCAGTAGTAGTCCCAAAAAGTACATCCCTTTTCTTATGCAATTTTATTTCTAGTTACAGAAGTGTTGCAATCTTATTTTTGGTAAAAGAGTTTTAATGCTGTCGAGTATGGTAATAGATAATACCTAATAATAACCGTTTTGACTCTATAAAGGCCCTCTAGAAAAAAATTTTTTAAATCCTGATGTTCTTGGTTGAGAAGAAAATTAACTTCTTATAAAAGAAGATTGGAGGGATTATTTATTCATGGACAATACTACATATGTTAAAAGTAATGATTGGTTGGTTTCTTTGATTAATGACATACCAACCTTTGTGGGTTATTTAATGTCAAAGACATCCTTATAGAAGAACAGTTGTAGTACTATTTAATCCATTAGGGGATTCATACCTTTCCTAAGGGTATTAGTCCAAAAGTGAACACATTAGCACAACTGAAGTTAGAACTCGCTTACCTCATTGTTACAGTCCAGCACATTAGCCACTACACCACAGAAATTCCCCTCTCTTTGTTGGCAAAAATGCATGATTCAAAATAATTTCTGTTTGTTTGTTTGGATTTTATGGCATATCAACCTTTGTAGGTTATTTAATGCCAAATCCGCTTTTATACAAATAAACAGTTCTATTTCAAACAATTCATTTTACCATAAGTACACAGTTTATTCATCAAAAACATTTCTATTTCAAGCTAGTTAGTTTAATCAAATAGTTCTATTTCAAACAATTCAGTTTAGCATACAAAAACAGTTCCATTTCAAACAATTTCGTTTAGCATAAGTACGCAGTTTAAATGTCAAAACAGTCCTATTTCAAGCAATTCAGTTTAACATAAGTGCACAGTTTTGTTCTATTTGACCAATATATAGGACCCTATCAGGAGTTACTACTCCAGGCCCAAGTAAACCTGGGAGTGATGGCAATGAAGGGGTACTCTGCATTCCCCAAAGCTCCAGTATTACTGGAACCTCACCATCATATTGTTTTGTGTCATATCCAGGGCACTAATTGGTGGGTGGGGGGTCTTACCCATCAGCAAAGAAGCAGTCAGAGTATTCTACTGTCCCAGCCGACGGGGCAAAACACACCTTGATAAATGCTGATGATCTTTTTCTGCTTGTTTCATGCATATTTTTAGTCATTTTAACAATATTTGATATTTCGATAATATTTATTTATTAGTTTTTGCTTAAATAAATCTCTGATCTCCCATTTGCCTCCAAGAAGTCTGTTTCTTATGAGCTGAGCAACAAGAATTTTATTCTTAACAGATTAAATCTATTTTTTTTTTCAACCTATCCTCGTCAATTGCTGCCTTATTGTTCCCATATCTTAACCTTCTTTGAATGTCAACAGAAGTACATACTACTTCAGTTCATAACTCAATGACTTCTCTTTGTTTCTCCTTCATATGTACATTTATGCAACACCTGAAAATGTACGCAACTCTGTCAGTCATGGAATCAGAATTACTCAATCTGCTGGCATAAAAAAAGTGCATTAGATTTCCATTAAGTTTCACAGCAAGAAATTTTGAAACAGGCATTAATTTCAGAACAACCCATAGATGGAAAATGTACAATTTGAATGTTGAACGTTCATTTCTTCACTTACCTGTTTGAAAAAAAAACTTACCTTCAGAGCTTTTTAATTTCGAGGGTAATCAATTACTGTTATCTATCAATTCTTTTGGATTCCTAAAATAAAAAAAGGCTTTAAGTAATATAAATTTTAAATCATAGATTCTATCACTGCAGCCAAGAGAACTAGATCACTGTTCTGTCAGAAAGAGTTAGAATATGCCGACTGTAGCTCCTAAAAAGTGGGGGTAACACCTCTCTTACAAAAAGGGATGTCCTTGGTATGACACGAAACTGCATCTAATTGTGAGGTTCCCAGTTTTGGAGCTCTGGGGAGTGTGGAGTGCTCCTTCATTGCCATTACTCCCAGGTCCACTCTGACCTGAAGTGGTAATACCTTTTAAGGTCTCATCTAAAGCTCAAATCGATCTGTTTGAAAATTATAAGTATTCGATAAGAATGCACAACACTACATAAGTGTAAATGAAGTAACTAATAATAATCCTTAGTAAACAATTAAAACTTCATGTAATACAGATAATTTACTGTTATATGGCATCAAGCAATCCTATCTAATACAAATAATTTTTAAACAGATCTATTTGATCCATGGGACCCTAACAGGTACTAGGATTCTGGGACAGAGTGAACTTGGGAGCAATGGCACTGAAGAAGTACTAGAGCTTCATCAACAAATGCAGTTTAGTGTCATACCTATGACACCCCTTTTTTGGTAGTGATGTCATACCCATCTGCAGGGGCTACAATCAGCGTATCTTAAGCCCTGGTGACAAGACAGAAAGAAAACTAAGTAAAAGGAGAAAATATATATATATATCAAAAATTGTGCCGAAAGGAAGGAAGAAGGCAAAATGACAAAAGAAAAATATAAAAAGACAAGTTTGCTAGTTGGACGTCGAGAGATACAAAACTACATCTAATTGTGAGGTTTTCAGTTTTGGAACTCTGGGGAGTGTGGAGTGTCCCTTTATTGCAATTACGCTTTGTGTAAAAGATTGAAAGGCAGGAAGGGAGAAAAAAACATGAAAATAGCGATGGAGCAGGCAGCAAAAGGTTTGCCTTGGTTTCTTTTGTTTAATGGCATATCAACCTTCATGGGTTATTTAATGCTAAAGCCATGCTTCTGGAAGAACAGCAGCAATGCTATTTAACCCATAGCTGAGAGGATAAAGGGTTCATACCTTTCCCTAGGGTATTTATCCAAAACTGAATGTGATAGCGCAACTGGAGTTTGAATTCACTATGTTTCTGCAGTTCAGCACTTTAACCCATTATACCATGAAGAAGTCCCCCCCCCCGCCCGGTAGCAAGAGGCATTGGTCTCTACATGAACTCAGATAAAACAGAGTTCATGTGTTTCAATCAAGATGATAACATTTCCTTATTAAATGACAAGCCTCTGAAATTAGTAGACTAGTTCATATACCTTGGTAGCAATATCTCATCTATTGAAAGTGATATTAACATACACATAAGTAAGGCATAGACACAATTGACAAGTTATCAACCATATGAAAATCTGGTCTGATAAATTAAGACAAGAATTCTTCCAAGCTCTAGCTGTGTCAGTAGTGCTGTATAGCTGCACCACATAACACGTGGAAAAAATCTAGATGGGAACAAAACAAAGATGCTGAATACTGTTTTGAACATATCTTGGATACAGTAATCTACAAAACAGCAATTGTACGGTCACTTGCCTCCCATCTCACAAAACATCCAAGAAGGACAAACAAAACATGCTGGGTACTGCCAGTGAAGTAAAGATAAACTCATAAGAGACTCTAGTCTGTGCTCAATCCTTTGGTCCGTCTGTTTCAAATTAGTTGTTTGCATAGTTCTCCATGTATTACCTTCCCTATCAAGCCATTCTCTCTTTTAAACTCCTTCTAGGCCAGTTTGCTGCATTCACTTATTACATGGTTGTCTAATCTCTCTCCTAAAAACCTCTACTTTTTCTTAAGTCTTATCTATTATTATTATAGTTACTCTGGCCTAATGAGTAGAGTATTCACTAAAGGTCCAGGAGACCAAGGTTCAATCCCAGGTCGAGTCATACCAAAGACTCAAATAATGGTACTTGATGCCACCTTGCTTAACACTCACCATTATAAGGTAGGGATCAAGGGTAAAGAGGAGCAATCCAGGGAAAGGAGTTGCACCCTCCCCTACACCTCGATGTAGTGTAACATACCCATAATATACGGATGTGTGAAATAGACATAGGGAATCCGAAATACACGACATTCGCGAAATTGGTTCAGGTACGAAACTTTTATTCACCTTTCTCAGTTTAAAGGTAATTCGACATGAGGGGAGAGAGACACAATCCTTCTATGCTGACGGCTTTTACATCGTCAGCTCTCAACCCAACCAACGCGCGGCACCCGTAGCGCACAAAGTCATCTGGCCTCGCCCAGGTCTGAATCTCAACTCTCTCGTTCGGAGGCAGGAACTCAACACCCTGCTTTTTCTCAAATCCCAAAATGCTCAGCCCACGCTTCCAGTGCGTGACGTCACTCACATCCCCTGGTCCCAATTCCTATCTGTGATTTTTATTTTGACATCTCTGAATGACACATCCTCTCCGCGCGCGCGCGTGAACACCTGCGTTAATGTTGCACCTAACTAACCCATGCGCTAAGTGAAAGGTTCTCAGCCTAACTAAACCGAAAGGCAAGATATATAAAACGAAATCCCTCAGCAATTATACTACAGAAGTAACTATTGAAAAGGGACCCTTCGGGTCACCCTCGACTATGGCCGACTACTATAGTTACTCCTTGAGAGTTTTTCACATCAGCATTAGCTGATGGTCTTTCATTGGAGTTTAAGTGACAGCAAGTCTTCTCAAGTCTCCAAGACTCATCTCAGTATTCTGGCGATCTCAGTAAGCCAGTAGTTTGGATGGTCTCCACTCGTCCTCTTATTTCTAAGTCCTCCAGTCTCTGTATCAATCCTTTTGTGACAGTACCAAGAGCACCAATTACAATTGGTATAATCGTTACATAGATGTTCCAGTTTTTTTAATTCCCTAGCAAGGTCTAGATATTTATCCTTCTTTTCACTTTCTTTCAATTTTACTCTGTGGTCAGCCGGGACAGCAAAGTCCACAATTCTGCAAGTCTTCATTCTTTTTTTCTTTTTTCTTTTATTATTATAGGGTCTGGTAGTCTGACCGAGATTAGGTGATCCGTTTGTACCTCAAAATCCCAGAGGAGTTTGTATGTCTCATTTTCCAGGACAGATTCTGGGTTGTGCATATACCATTTGTTCGTATGGTCAAATTTCAATTTCTTGCATATGTGACGCGAAATTGACTAAAATCCCAGGACGGGACTTTATTTTCGCACGTGTGAAGACGGGGCAGGTTGGCACTTGATCCCCTACAGAATAAGTCCTGTTCAGAGTTTTTCTCTCAGGCATATAAAAACTGGCATATTACGTGAGGGAATAATTTAGGGCCAGACTGACCACCGCTGGCAAAGGGGTTCCAAATTTCACACTATCACACACCCACCAGGCCGCTAAACTTCTTTCCCTTAGATAACAGAAGAATACGGGCCTATTGGTCTTAGTCGTAATAATATTAATATTGTAGCAGTCGGCAACTCCGGTTTCCCGAGTGATACTTTAGGAATTAATAGGACAATTCTAAGCAAGATAACATAAGGCGAATAGAAGCTGCAAAGAAAGCATGAAGTAACAACATAGACCACATGGTAAAATGAAAATACATAAATTCCTTTAATACTTATATATACACGTTCAGAGTGTCAAAAACATATAATTGGACAGTCCACGAGTATAAACGTCTTTTCTGACTTTTGTCCTTCTTCAAATTGAGAGAGAGAGAGTGGTAAACGAAATTTGGGTATAAAGGAAAAATGTCCCCAAAGTTACTTATCTTATTTTCGACGGGGTTCCACTGGAGAATTTTCTTCTTTCACGGGCTACTAGACTTTGTTCTGTTTTTAATACTGGCTTGAGGGATTTGGAGTCCTTCGTGTCTCAGCTAATCTTTTGTCTTCAGCCCGGAGTAAAGTGGCTATGGTTCGTCTGCCCGCTATGAACCCTGCTCAAAAACTGACTTCTTACTATTTACTTCCGCTGAGGGGAAGGGAGCCCCACTTCCGTTTTGGTGTCCCAGCCAATCATTTGGCTTCTCTCTCTTTCCCCTTCCGATGTCCGGCGACCTGAGGTCACTAAGTGCGAACACCTGGTCTCCCCTGCGTGACCCACATTCTCTCTTAACGGTCACTTTTTGACTGCTAGATAGTGCTGATTCACCACGGGAGAATAGTATCAGTCTTACCTCTTCGTCTCCGTGAGCTATCACGTGACACATAATTCCCAATGGATAACCTAGCCCACTCAGTCGTATCTAGTCTTATACTCTTTCTGGGCTAATTTACTGCATTCGCTGATTATTTGATTAATTGTTTCATCTCGATTTTTACATAATCTATATCTGCTGTTTTGTTGCGTCTTATCTATTCTTGCTTTCATATGATTGGTCCTTGTGGCGTTGTTTTGTGCTGCTATTTGAAGAGATTCAGTTTCTCTCTTAAAGTTTCCCTTTCTTAACCACATCCACGTTTTCCTATGTGACATGTCACTTGTTAGTCGCTTAATACGTCCATAGAATTGATTTTCTTCCCATTTTTGTTTTCTGGTTATTTCCGTTCTGTTAGTCCTCGTGTTGTCTGGTGTCTGTAATCAGTCTTCCTTCACGTTTATCTATGTAATCTTCGAGTCGTTGTATCGATGCGTCAACGCTATCTTCAATGCTTCTTCCTTCTTTTCTTGACATATATAGTATGTTTACGTCATCTCTAGGATGTAATGCCTTATGCATGGTCATTAATTTTCTTGTTCTCTGGTCCATTTGTTTAAGTTCTTCTCTGATCCACTTCAAGAATGGTCCCGAATATCTTACGAGGAGGACAGCCCAGGTATTTATCCCTTTGATAAGGTTCCTGCTATATAGTTTTGTCTTGAGTAGCTTTCTGGTTCTCCTGAGATACTCTTTCTTGATATTTTCTTTCATCTCCACTTGTTTGATGGTGTCAATTTCCAATATTCCCAAGTATTTGTAGGTCTCCTTTTCTCCGAGCGTTCTAATTTTTTCTTGATTTGATAGTTTCAATCCTTCTGTCATGTGCCGTTTCCCGTTTTTCATTATTAGCATGGTACATTTTTCTATGCCAAATTCCATCCCTATGTCCTGACTGTATATTCTCACTGCGTGAATTTCCAATTCTCATTTGTTTTCCAAAAAGTTTGATGTCGTCTATGTACATTAGGTGATTGATCTTTTCCTGCGATTTACTAAGTTTGTATCCGGTTGTGCATTTCCTGAGTATGTGGTTGAGTGGCATCATCGCTATTACAAATTGTAATGGTCATAATGCATCTCCTTGGAATATATCTCTTTGGATCTTCGCTTCAGCCAAAAATTTCCCTCCTGCTATCAATTTCACTCTCCAGGTTTTATGGTTTTCTCGATAAAGTTTATGACTTCATCTGATATCTTATACATTTTGAGGCAATTTATTATCCAGCCTTGCGGGACTATATCACATGTCTTTTTTGTGGTCAATCCAGGCCATAGCTAGATTTTTCCGTCTCGTCTTCCTCTCGTTGAGGATGTGCTGATCAATGTACAGTAGCTCTCCTGTGCCTCTGGTCCACTTACGGCATCCTTTCTGTTCCTCGAGGAACAATCCACAGTTTGTTAGGGAGATGTAAATCCCTTCCCCTATTTGTGCAGGTTTTTTTGTTTTTTGGTTTTTTTGGGGTTTTTTGTCAGTATTTTACTCGTGTTAGGTAGGCACGTTATGTGTCTATAGTTGTTTGAGGCCGTTCCTTTGAGGTGTCTTTTTGGATCAATGTGGCCTTTCCTTTGGTCATCCATTCGGGTACGTGTGCTTCTTGTAGGCATCTGTTCATTTCGAGCGCTAGTCTGTCATGGATGGAGGTGATTTTTTTTTAAACCACAATCCATGTATGTCATTATGGCCAGGTGTTTTCCATTTTGATATTTTTATTGTTGTTCTGAGTGAATCTATATGTATTTTTGCTTTCGGTCCTTCTTCGAGTCCTTCTAACTCTTTTACCATGTTGCATATCCGTTCAACATTTTTATGTTCTCTTGATTGACATGTTTTACTCCAAAATTGTTTAGTTTAGTTGTTGGTATGTCTTTGTGCCATCTCCCCCTACTTGTTGGTAGAATTTTCTTTCGTTGTTTTGGAATGTTCTGTTTTGTCTGTATCGTTTTACCCTTTCTCGATATCTTTTTAATCTTCATTCTTTCGCCAGTACTTTCTGGTTTATTTCCTCGAGTTGTATTGTAAGTTTTTTCTTGTGTTGCTTTTTCCTTTTTTTTCCCAACGTTTTTTTCGGCGTTTTTTCTTTGTTTTATCATTTTTGCCTGTAATCGTAGATTTGTTGCAGGACCGATAAATAACGTCGATCCCACAAACTTTTGAAAAATAAATGATTGACGACCAACTAGGCAAAAATGACAAAGACAAGAGGGTTAATTCGAAAAGCCAAGATTTATTCAGCGAATCAATAACAAATAAAAATTAATCCGTTCCGGAACGAAGACGTCGTCTGAATTGGAGTGGGTGACTGTTCTGTCGCGGATCCGAAAGTTCAGTTACTGGTTGCAGAGGCCAGACGATCGGAGACCCGGTTGTGCAATACTTTGGTTAAACGGAGATGTGTCGATGTAGCCTCGGTGTGTTGTGTTAGTCCGAGCAGTGGTTGCTCGTAAACTAAGGTGATGCAGAAGTCCGTTGCTGGGTGAAGCTGGTGCTGGTCTGCCGTTGGTACTCGTAGCTTGATTGCACAGGAATGGCTGCTGGTGAAACTGGAACTGGTCTGCAGATGCTGGTAGCTGGAAGATGTAGGAACTACTACTGGTAAAGCTGGAGCTGGTCAGCAGCTGCTGGTAGCGGGAAAAATGCAGGAACTGCTGCTGATGACACTGGGGCTGGTCTTAGGTTAGCTCTTAGAAGAGCTGCTTGAATGGGAAAAGCTGCTGTAGTTGGTTTGGCTGGCTGTGCTGGGTCCGTGGCTGGTTCCTGCGTCGTCTACTGGCTGGAGACAAGACATCGGCTGCTAGGTAGACTTTGATCTGTGCGTCTCAGGCTGCATCTGCTTATAAGGCCTTGGTTGGAGTGCTCTGACGAGAGGAGGTACGGTTTACCTTCCTCACTCACCGGCTGTAGCAGCCAGAATGCGTATCTTTGTCTCTGCCTCCCACCAGACAGGACTTGACACAAGGCCAATGACCCGAAGGTCAATTATAGTGAGGGTTAGGGGAGGGGAAGGTCGAGCACGACCCGAGGCTCGGGCCCTGTTGAACCTTGTTGGTCATCGGCCCACTTAGGGCAATGTAGGCTTGATGAGCCTAGCTGGACATGAACTCAAACATGGGTCCATGAACGGATGCCTGATTATAGCTTAAACTGGACCAAGAGGTCCAGTGCTATACAAGTGAGTAAATAATGCAGCTCGCCCATTCGAAGGTGGCCCGGCCCACCCGAAACTGGGGGCCTTTCGGCCTTAAGTCTGCTATTGAGCATTGACAATCCGGCACGCGGCCGGAACGTGTATATTTATCTCTGCCTCCCACCAGACAGGACTTGACACAAGGTCAATGACCCGAAGGTCGATTATAGTGGGGGTTAGGGGAAGAGAAGATTGAGCTCAAGCCGAGGCTCGGGCCCTGCTGAACTATGTTGGTCATCGGCCCACTTAGTGCAATGTGGGCCTGATGAGCCAAGCTGGACATAGACCCAAACATGGGCCCAGGCACGGATGCCTGATTATAGCTTAACCTGGACTAAGAGGTCCAGTGCTATTCAAGGGTGTCAAAGGTGTCAATAACGCAGCTCCCTCATTCGAAGGTGGCCCGGCCCAAGTCTGCTATTGAGTATTGACAGTCCTGCACGCGGTCTGAATCTGACTGAGTCTTTGACCTCTGAGTTTATATAGGGGTTGTCTACGACCACTCTGCTAGGCTAAGTGGGAGGTCCTTTATTAAATATAAGTAACAATGAAATACTTCATTATACTTTGAAGAGGAATTTCCAAATGTATTTTATATTTTGTAGTTACGAATATATTGTATATAGTTACAAATGTACTGACTATTTTGTTGTTGTCAAACACCACGGGTGACTCAGCGTTTTCTTGAAACAGGGGATTTTAGATTTGAGTAGCCAGAACGTCCACGATAGATTTCTTATCTGCATTTCCAGTCGAATTTCCCACCCAGATTTTGATTTTCTGTGTGTGTATTTTTAAGGGAGCTCCGATTTTTTCACAAACTAATTTCGCTCCTCCTTAGATTCGTTCATTTAATTCGATGTTTTTCATTGAGATATATGTTAATACTTAATTAATTTTTTTCCGTTTCCGCCCAAACTGTTCTCCAGTCTATATCTTAGTGATGGTAAGGTAGTCTTTTTTCATCCATAATTCTCTTTCAATTTTCTAAATTCATTTCTAGTTCTTGTGTTAGTGTTTGCTCGGTGTTACCTGGGTATGAAGTGTTTCTATTCTTATTAGTTTGCGGTCCATTTCAGTTAGACTGCTCTTGTTTGTCAATACTTGGCGTGTCTGGTATTGTATTAGCGGTTTTGTTTAGATTCGCTATTTGTTTTCCGGCGTATTTCTGGTATTTTAAGATCAGAAAACCAACCTTTCTTTATTATTGACTTAACTTGGTCAGCAATTCTTTGATTTGTTGTCTGAAACTTAGCGCATTCTAATCAGATTATTATCATTGCTATTATTTTACTCTTCTTAGAACTATTCACACCAGCGTTAGCTGATGGTTTTTCATTGGAGTATGAGTGACAGTAAGCCTCCTCAAGTCTCTAGAACTCGTCTCAGTATTCTGGCCGATCTTAATGGTCTCCACTTGTCCTCTTATTTACAAGTCTTCTAGTCCTTTTACTAATCCTTTGGAAATCTTTCCGAGCACACCAATTACCATTGGTATTATTATAATTGTGATGGTAGTGATGGTGCATGACCCCATACCTAAGTGCAGGAAGAATGGTAAACAAAAACTATCAAGCTTTCTCAACATTTTCTTTTTTTTTAGGATGATTCTTCAGGCATCGACTCTGACCCCACCCCATTGGGTACATTGTGAAGGTGTTTCTCCAACTGATACACAACAAAATTGGCCTGAGTTTTATTTGGTGTTTCAGCTTTGGATTCCGAAGGGTAATGGTCCGGGAGACCTGGGTTCAATCCCAGGTCGTGTCATACCAAAGACTCGAAAAATGGTACTTGATACCGCCTTGCTTAACACTCAACAATATAAAGGTACGTATCAAGGGTAAAGTGGAGCAATCCATGGAAAGGAGTAGCGCCCTCCCCTACATCTCGGTGTAGTAGCTATTGAAAATGGAGACTTCGGTCGCCAACTTTACTTACAATACACTAACACAATTAACTTATAAAATTTGCTTGATATTTATCTAAAAACCTTTTTTTTTCTTTTTTCGTTCTTACGTTTGTTTATTTTATGAAACAAAAAGAAAAACTTCTTTCTTTATGTTTACGGACAGGAAATCAATAATCATTATTTATGCTAAAAATGTGAAGAACTCGTACAAGAATCGAACCAACAAAGTCTGCTAGACTAAATTACTTTCCTCAAACGAATTGTCGAGTGTTAGTGCAAAACTTAGATCCTAAATGATTTATTTGAAGTAAGAGGTCGCTAGGGGGTTGACATAGAAGGGGAGTATAAGTGAGGAATAGAAAGAGAGATAATAAAAATCATGAGGAATCAATTTAAGTGGAGGAGAAGAATTATTTCAACGATTCTTCCAAAAAGGTGAGAGAAAGAGATTAAGAGTAAGTGAGTTTCAGAAATAGCTTGTGGGTTGTCTGACAACTTGGCTCTACGCATCTCTAGCCGGTGCTAAATGTTGGGTGTTCGAGCCAAGGTGAAAGTCAGGATTTCGAGTGCTTATTTTTCAATTAAGCAAGTCCTTCCTATTTGAAATAAAAAAAAAAAAAATTACAAGAAAACATATGCATTATATACTGATTAAAACAGAAAAAGAAAATATCATCCTTAAAAATGACTTTCTTCAGTGATTCAGCCTTATCACTTTTCAATTGAGAAGTTTTAATTGGATTGTTTCTTATATTGAGAGATGAATAAGAAAAATAATATCAAAATTTAAATAAAATCAACTATTTTCCCCCAAAATTAACAGCATTTTAAATATTGGTTATTCTTTCTTTTAGAGAAAACCCAATCTTGGTTAAGGAAAATGAAAGTGGCTTTAAAGTTAGTATCAATTAAATGATTTAAATTAATGTTGAAAATTAAAGATTTTACTTTCACCATTATTTTATAAAATAATTTTAGTTGGTTAAAATGAAAAATGTTGCACTAACAAACGAAAGTAGAAAAGAAAAGAAAATCTTGTTTATATATATATAATTTCAAAAACGAATACATTCGTATGGTTTAATTATTGATCAACTTTTCTTTGTTATTTCAAAATGATGATATACGGAACACACACATCGTTACGTTAAATAAAACTAGAGAATCCTGTATTTGACTGAGTCAGATCTTACATGAGTGAAAAGGGAAAAAGAAATAAGTATTAGAATAAAAAAAAAGAAGATAAGAAAAAGAAGTAAGTTGGTGTAAGTATACCAATAAAGCTGATTTGCTTCCACACTTGCTTTTTAGCATTCTCATCTCAGTCAGTCGAGCGAGCGAGTGAGTCTATCCCTTAACAGAGGAGGAAAACTGCTTTTTCTCACTGAAACCTTCTGTTTCGAAAGGATTTTATTATTGCAATGACATTATTTCATCCAACCGTGCACTAGAAAGGATAATAATACCAAGAATAACGACAACACTAAAACCGATTCCACAAAAGACATATCGTTAATTCAAACTTCCACTATGGTGTCGTGTTAAAGCGGACACTCACACACGTTTCTTTCTTTCGTTCGTTCTTTCTTTCTTTCTTTCTTTCACGTCCTCGCTATTAATCTTAGGTCGGCGCTCCCATCTCTCTCTTCTTAGTGACCAATACATTTCTCCTCTGCCTTTTCCCCTTCATTCCACTCACTCGCTCGCTCAAATTTTAAATTCCCCTCCCTTAGTCACTTTAGACTTTTTCCCTCCTTTATTATATCTTCTGTTTCTCCTTCCCTCCCAGTTTTCCGGCTTTACTGAACAACCGTCGCTACTGCTACAGTGCGAGAAGTTCTCATTTTTACAAAAGCCTAAAAAAAAAAAAGCTGCTTTTTAATACATCAGAAGTAAAAAAACAAAAAACGACACGCTGAACCAGGATTACTTACACGCGTGTCGTTCTTTTAAAGATTATTAAAAAAAAACAACACTACTGGACTAACAACTACTAAACTGGGGTAGAAAAACCAAATATTCATATAAATGATTTGAATGTACTATTTTATTGATAGTAACTTATAAAAAAAAACGAGGATCTGGATTATAAAATTATACCATAAATATTTCAATACATATTTTCCTTCCGTGTGCACGTTGAGATTTTATATTGTAAGTAAAACATTTTTCGGCGAGCACGTGTTTATTTGATGTGCTGAAGTGTCAATCAGATTTAAAAATCATGCTTCTATCTTTCCTTCTCTCGGCTATTTCTTTTTTTAATTGAAATATAATCAAATTGAAATATTTATAAATTTCTTATTTTTAAGACTAGTTTATTCCGATTCAATTAAATCCAAAATAAAAATCCAATTCCTTTCTTTAATAAAAAAAAAAAATTTTTTAAGGTTTAAATTTGAATTATCGTTTTTTCAAAAAAAAATTGATAATCTCTACTTTATCTAAGTATCAGTTTTTTTAAATTTCATCTTTCAATAATTCGAAAATCTTTCATTTATTTCCATTTATTTCGTTAACTGACTAAAAAAAAACAAAAAAAAACTTTCGTCGCTTACTCACATCGTCACCAAGAGAAACCGTCTTTTTCCACTCTAAAAACCCTACTCTCTATTCAACTCCTACCTTTTCCATCTTTCTTTTATCTCTCCCTGTACAAACGCTATATCTATCTAACTCTTTCTCCCTCTCAACTCGCACCGACTACGTTAGATTTCTTCCTTCTTCTTCTCTCTTGTTTTCAGTACTGCTAGAGCCGTTTTGTTTGTTTCCTTCGTCTTAATTTATTTTCTTACCTTCCCTACTAGGTGTGTGAGTCTTGTGTTGTGTGTGTGGACATCCTACCATCCTTAATACAGTGCATTTTTAAAAAGAAAAAAGAGGACAACCCCGAGTACCAAAAAAGACAACCATGGGTTGTGCTGTGAGTAGCGACGAAAAAGCGGCCGCCGAACGGTCTAAAGCCATAGACAAATCCCTCCGTGCCGAGGGAGAAAGATCAGCGAGAGAAGTTAAATTACTATTATTAGGTAAGTACCTTATATTATATTATATTATATATTGAATGTCGTATGCAATGGCTAGTCTATGGTCGTCAAAATTATGCTTATAAACCTCCTCCCTCTCTCACAACAAATTTTCTCCGAGTCCTAAACTCTAAGGCCTTTTTTCTTTCATCAAGAGGAAAAATAAGGAGTTCTTTCCATATGATAATTTCTATAGATGTATATCTTTTCCCACTACGACAATTTCCCTATATATGATTTTTTTTTAAATCATGAAAAAAGGAGTCTTAACTTTTTAAATTGCTTTTATGATTTTGATAGCTATTTCATTCATGACTTAAGATACTTTTGAAATCTTAATTTCAACCTTCTAAAAAAAAAAAAAAGAGAATGTTACTCATATACACTTTATTTATTTATTTATTTATTTATTTATTCTTACTATTTGACGTTCTCTTTGTTGGATGATCGTGATAATACTCATTAACCATTACTTCCTTTTAAACGGATACTTTCTTGTCGAAACCTGAAATTGAATTGCAAAAATAACTTAACAATATTAGATCTACATTATTCCCCTATTTTCAAATTAAAGTTAGTGAATGATGCTTTGCTATGTGTAAAGAATTTTATGAAAAATTTAAAAAGAACTTGATTTGGGGCAAAAATAAAATCATAAGGAAAATTTTTACTAACTTATGAACAGATCTGCTTACGGTAACTTTATCACGTGACCCGGTATAGTTCTTTATCTCCTTCTGAATAAGGAAGGAAAGGCTACATTCAATACATCAGAATAATTAAATCTTTCTAAACGAGTGTCGTAGAGAAATGCTTAATCTCTTGTAATTTCTATTTTAAGAAAAGAAAACGCATGAATTATTCTCACTGTGTTTTTATTGTCTAAAATATTTATTCATTGACTGCTTGTATCTAAAAAAAAAAAAAAAAAAACATTTTCCAAATTAAGGTTTTTTTGTATAGAAACTTTGTTTTAAGCTTTCTCATCTGATGCCGAAATAACATTTCTCTTCCGCACTTTTATTTCACAGAAAAAACAATATTCGTCGAATATAAACACACATTCTTAGATTTAAAAAAAAAAAAAAAAAAAAAAAAAAACACTACTGACACTCCCTAACCCTTTGGTTTTCTTTTTCCATTAAAAAAATCTTGTTTTCACAGATTTTAAATTAAAAACCAAAACTAATTGCTAAGCATTTCTTAAACCATTACACTATCGATTATTTTCTCAACTTTTAACTGAAACAAGCCCCCTCCCACCTATTTTGCTCATTTCCACCTGTATATATTTTTATTTTGCAAGTTACAACCTAGAAAATAGACATTATAAAAAAGAAAATGATTGAATCAATTTGATGAAACATTTCAAACTTAGAAAATTAACGACTGTTTAATTAGTCATCAGAGATTTGAAACCGGCACACCTGCTATTCACTTTTTTTTTTTTTTTTTTTGTTAAACATTTTACTTGGCTGTTTTAATTCATGGTCACGTCAATTGTTAAATTCATAGCTTTGTTTTTATCTTAAGCTGAATATTAGATGAGCAACTCGAAATCATTTTTTCTTCTTTCCAAATCCACTCATATTTTAAACATCTATTTACGCTGAATTTAGTTTTGATTTGTTAGTTTTGGTTGGGTTCTTTGTTTTGTTTATTCATTTTGTTTTTGTTTAATTCATATTCATTTAGACAAATATTATCTTAATTTCCCAAATTTTAAATTCAAATTGGATTAAACTAAATGCAGTATAATTCAAAACTCACAAATTAAAAAAATCCCCTCTTATTAAAAAAAATTCAATTTTTATTCTCTCTCTCTCTCTCTCTCTCACTATCCACCACGAAAATATCTCACTCGATATTTATTAAAATTAATAATAATCAGTATTTTTACCAAAAGTTACTAAATAGAAAGGTAAATATAAGCCATTCTGTTAATTTTAATTGAACTTCTACTTTTCGTTATTACGAAACATTATAATTTGTTGTTAAGCAAGGTTGATTTTTAGACTTAGTAGCAGCCTAAGAAGAAATGTTGAGACCCACCCCTTTTTATTTTGTCAATCTGATGTCTTATTTTAAAATCTCTCTATTTCGTTGATGTTAGCCATTTCTAGCCCAACCAAAATACTTTGAAAAATACCCTTTTCGATCATTTTGATTCTAAGTACATTGATATTGAGGGTAAGGTAGGCTCTGGTTGGGTTGGGACCGAGAGTCTTTGTTGCTGGTTTAGTCACTCTTCTGTGATGACTAACTTAATCTACAACAACCTACATCAGTTAAAAACCAAGTAGTAAAAATGGGTCTTTCCTTGGATAATACACACTGAAGGCGACATGCCGGTTCTTTAGTTACTGCACTGAATATTTAGATAGTTAAAAAAGAAGGGGTGGGTGACCTGCTCGTTTTTGATGTGTGTAGAGATAGACAGCGGTAACATCAGGACCTTTCTTTCACATTTATACAAGCTTATCATTTACAATGATATTGTATTTGGATTAGAATTGTGTAAGATTGTACATCATACAAGCAAAAAAATAAACGTTGCTTTCACCCACCTCCTGGGATGTGACCAGTGCTTTTGGAAGGGAAGTAGTAGTGTGTTTGCTATAAGCAGGAGAGATCGAGGTCTGCTACCTACTTGGAGACAATTATGACCATAACATTAATATTATTGCTTTAGCTTTCTTTAACAAATTAGCTAATGATGTCTATTTTTATGAGAAAAGAGAATGATTAAATTTGAATACAGGGTCTTTTGTTGTTGTTGTTGTTTGTTTTGTAGTGAAAGAATTAATTTCCTTACTATCCTTTTTTAATTTAAACCAGCTTGCATTTTTTCACTGTCTAATTATTTCCTTTAAAAATCTTCCAAGAGTGATCATATGTCTATTTTTTAAATATTTTTAAGGATTGTCTTACATTCCTTCGAAATGACTATATACCCCACTAAAAACGTAAATCTGGGCAATTATTATCGTATATGTCTGTCATTTGTTAGAGAAATTAATTAGCTTGAAAATAATTCTGCATAGCTTTTTTTAATCGTCATTTAAAAATCCCAAGAAATTGGAATAAAATTTTATTCAAATTTCTAAGTGCAGTCAATTAAAAACAAACTAGATGTTTATCTAAACTGCTGACAATATTTAACTGTTTTGATTATTCATTTTTTTTTAAATCTTAACTAAATAGGCATTTTTTTTTTTAATTAATGATTTAATTTAAGAATTAATCTAATCAGGAGGAACGAATTGCCTTTTGAAAAATGTTTTAGTTACTAGATTTTATGGGTATTTTTGTCTTTGTTTTAAAGAAAAATGAAAATTATTGTACTAAGTGTCTGAAACAAAATAACATACTGTATGTGAACATTGTCTTTGTATTCAGTATGTTGTTTTAGGTTTTATCATCTAAATTCATTTTGTTAGTTTTTACTCTTAAAAGTTGATAACACGAATAGTTTGTTGTTATTGAGTTAATACATAATTCTGTCATATTGAAAAAAAAAACTGGCGAAATTTTAAAACAGCATCGATCATAAGAATAAAAACTTGATCATTTCATCTTAAGTAAAATCCAGACGTGAATGTTGTTTTGTAAAGCTTACCAAGATGGTTATTATTTATTCATTCTAACAATTGTAAATCGTTATAACTAAGCACAAAAAACCGTTAAAATCATTGTATGATAATTGTATGGCAATTCTTTAAGGTCTAAAAGTGCCCGTATTTATTAAAGAATTTCTAACTATATTACAATTAAGGTTCTTCATCTTAACACTTAATTTGAATATCACGAATTGAAACTGCTATCTGCTCACTCGTTAACTATTTTCCCCCAACTGTTAAACTTCTCATGCTTCCCTACAGATCTTATGAATATTTACTTTCAATTTCAAACGAATTTTTTCTCTTAAGCTTTCCTTTAGTCTGACACAAGGCGACACATTCCTTACAATCTACTATTCCTTAAAAAAACAAAAGGTCCTTCATCTAAGTTCTGATAATTTAAGTACTTGAAATGATCTGTTGAGGAATAATGGGTACTATAAGCGGAGTAATATGTGGCCTTGTACCGGACCAAACAAATCTTAATTAGTAAAAGGTGACTCATCGTGGAGTAATAGGAAGCTGATCATTGTTAAGTTCGATCCTTTTTAGTTGCTAGCAGCTAAATTCTGTTTAAATACTCGAGCAGTTAAGTTGTCGAGTTTTAATTTGAAATGAGCTAATTTGAGTTTAATTCAAAGTTATCAAGTTGCGAAAAAGGGGTTTGGTTATTTACTGGAAATTTTATTTTCGTGATTGCTTTTGCTGTTTAACTTAACGCTTATTGCTTTTATCATTCCTGTTTTAATCGTGTAGGGCTGGCGATAGACTGACATATCATCAACAAGTGTATAATACATTAAAAAAAAATGACAAACCAAGATCAAATTTCGTTTGAAACTGCTTGTCAGAACTAATGCATGAAGGCATGAAACCACGTTCCCCAAACCATTTCCTCAGGGTTGATGAAGAATAGCTGAGTAGGCAGTTTAAATAAACTCGCATCATAGCTTACCACACAGGCAGTATAAAACTATTACATCCATTGTTAACCTTGACATAGACGAGTGAAACTGGAGATACTGGTCATAGCTTCTGCTCTAAGAAGCTAGAAAGGATTAGATTTGTTTACTAACAAAAAAAACAAACAACAGATTTTAGAAATCAAAAGCATCTTTTTTACTTTACTACGATTAATTTTCATAAAATGTAAATTGTAATTATGTGCTCTCTCGTCGTTTTTCGAATAGGTTTTTATTTATTATAAACTGATAAATGTTTGATAGAAATATTTCTGGGAATGTCATTTGCATGAAATGGAAAGAAATGTGACGAGAAATAGGATACACACCAAAAATCGAGTAGCTAATGTATTGTCAAGGTTAAAATTTAAGAGGTAAAAATTCTGATTCATTGCAAGACTTTTATTGTAATTACATAATTTAGCAGTTTTCTTTTTGTACAGTGTTTAAACGTTTTTTGTTTGTTTGTTTAAACGAAACCTTTTATGATAACTAAAGTAAAATAAATATTTGATTGTTCGACTATAAAAAAAAATTTATTTTCAAAGATTTTTTTTTCTACTTCAAAGTAAATAATCTCCACTTTTCCTTTTTTTTTTTTCTTTCTCTCCTCTCTATCTCTCCCACTTAAGTTACTTTTTACTGTTACATTTAGAAGAATAGATTATTTAAAATGTAATGATTTTGTTTAGATAAAAAAAAATCTTATCTCTGCCAATATTTTAACCATTTTTTTTTTCATTACCAGTCGGTTCGAATTCAAATTCCAACTTTATTTCATGTTTACTGGTAAAATTCTGCATTGTAGACAACTGTATTTAATTTTAACTGACTCGTCTATAAACACACATCGTAACAGTGTCGGGTCGGTGGGCTTAGAAATCACTTACAATATATATTCTTGTAAATTTAATATTCGTATTTATGGCAAAAATTAAATACTGGAATTAAATCTCTCATCTTTGTAGTTTTGTAATTCTAATAAAAATATAGCCGGACATCCATCTACCGAGGCCTTATATATATATATATATATATATATATATTCTTGATGAAAGAATAAAAAACAAAATCTAATGATAGTTAAAAAAAAAAAATAACATTAAAATGAAGTCTTGAAAGTGTGATCGTAAGTTTATTGGTGCATGTACGAATAATAAATTTTTTTCTCAATGCTTTGCAAGTGATAATCATTAACATTTATTAAAATCTTAATTTTATTTGTCTTGAATTTTATTCCCCCCACCGATGTCGTGTTGAACCCAGTTAGACCACTTAAATATTGTATTGTTCATCAAGAAGAAAAGTTTAAATAATCAAAATATAGTTGACGGTTACGATTTACGTATCCAATAGTTTGTTGTGTCTAAAGGTGTACATCTTGGTTGATTGGTGAGATTTGAATTCGCCTCCCTTTTTTTGTTCTGTCTACCTAACTGTTCACGTCAACCCACTCAGGTAAAATGTGGTGGTGGGTGCATAGACGCAAATTGTGGGGTGATGGTAGGAGCTGCGAATGGATCACGTCTAAATAAATCAGTCAGTCTGCCGGTTTTACTACAACCCAACTCGACCCCTACCCCCTCCAACTTATATTATTTTACCTTTTGATGTGATCACTTAACTTTTTAGACCAATGGCGAGATTACAATTGATTTAAAAATCAACACAGTTGTACATGTGGAAAAAAAAAAATTCTCGTTAACTGTCATAACATAATTTTTAAATTTAAAAGCATCTCGTATATCGTCAATCTGGCACCATCTGCAGATAAAAATGTTGATAAAGTATTTGTTTTCGATAAAGAAACTTGTTGCTGATATTTCAACCCTTTCGAGTTTTTCACACCAGTTTTAATTGATACTTTTTAATTAATTTATTTTTTTCTCTACTGAAGTCTGAGTGACAGTAAATTTTGACAGGCCTTCTCTAAGTATTCTGTTCTCAGTGCCGTGATCAGGATGGTCTCGATTCTTCGTCTGATCTTTAGTCCCCCGTTTCTTTTCTAGGCCTTTAGGGAACGTTTTCTAAATAAAAAAAAGTCTCCCTAATTTAATTTTTTCACCCTCCCATACACCTAAGATACAGTTATATTTATTTTCAAGTACCAATGTTAATACGTCAGGGGTTTTTGTTTTTTTTAACTCTACATGTCTTGGGTATGGTACTAAACTTTATTCGGTGGAGAGGATGTTGATTTCCTAATTAGTAGAGTGTTTGACAATGGTCTGGGAGATCGGGGTTCAATCCTAGGTCAAGTTATACCAAAGACTCAAAAAATAGAACTTGATGCCGCCTTGCTTAGCACTCAGCACTAAAAGGTGAGGATCAAGGGTAGTGGAGCAATCCTGGGGATGGAGTAGTGCCGTTCCCTACACCTCGGTGTAGTAGCTATCGAAAAGGGAGCCTCCAAGTTACCCTCGACTAAGGTCGCCAACTTTACTTTTTACTCACCATTACTCTCAGATCCATTCAGACCCTGATTGATAGTACTTGTTAGGATCCCATCTCTGCTGGGAACATTATTAGTATTGGATAGGAATAATTTAAACCATATGCAAGGTGGCGGGGGGAGATCCTCTTGGTGTACGATGGTCTGCGGAATCGTCATGAGCGAGTTCGAACTCCTGTCGTGCTTTTACGTTCACTTTCGGACAATTACCCTTGGGAAAGGTATGACTCCCCCACCGCTTACCCCCCCTTGTTATGGGTTAAGTAGTATCACTACTGTTCTTCCTGAAGAATGGCTCTGGCATTAAATAATCTACAAAGGTTAATATGCCATTAAACAAAGAACGCCTAAACCATATTCAATTTAAAAATTTAAACCATATGCAAACAAATGATTTTTGATAGAAGTGTAAACTAATATATATATATATATATATATATATATATACACACACACACACACACACACATGCAATGGAATATTGAAAATACAGTTATGATTACACATTTACATTTGATATGGCGTTAAACAAATGAACCAAATCATTTAAAATCTTAGTTCAAATGGATGTTCCTGCCTTTTTTTTTTTTTTTTTTTTTTTTTTTCGCCCCTAGTTATCGATGAAAAGGTGAAAAAATTATTTTCGATTAAATTCTCTCTCTCTCATCGGTTGCTTGCTTCTATTTGTTTTGTTTTTTTTTTTGTTTTTTTTCGCACACAAAAACGTATTAACAAGATTTAGTTACCTGGATTCGAACCACTACATTGCTGTCAGTGAAGAAATGAACAATTTTCTTAGTGTAGCCCTCGAGTCAGATCTCCGCGTCTTAAACTTTTTATTCAGTTATGTTAAATATCTAGATTATTTGAGTAGTTAGAATTTTTTTTTTTTTTCATATTTGTTAGGGAATTAAATAATTTCCATAACACGGTATTACTCATTACACAACAATGGATGTTTGTGTTATTATAGTTCGTCCATAACACGGTATTACTCATTACACAACAATGGATGTTTGTGTTATTATAGTTCGTCTATATACTCCGAGCACGTGTTAAAAATACAGTAAATTGTTTACGCTAAAAATATAGATCTCTAAATCTTATTTTTCTTCCTCTTAGTGCATGTTACGCACACACACACACACACACACACACACACACACACTCTCTCTCTCTCTCTCTCTCTCTCTCTCTCTCTCTCTCTCTCTCTCTCTCTCTCTCTCGTTTTACGAATTGTGTGGCTTAACGAATTTTCGATTTTATGTTGCTATCGCGATAATCATTCAGTATTTTTGCTTATCAAACTTCGAATTTATTTTTTATTTTCATTTTGTTTTTTGTTATTTTATTATTTTCAAATATTTTATTTCATTTATTTGCAAACAATGATGTACGGTATTTTTTACCAATACTGGGATTGGTAATGATATCCACTATCCGACCTCACAAGCAATCGCACACATTACCGTTTCACTTGATATGTATCTTCGTGACCATAAATCAAGGGTCGACTTTCACACGAGTGCACACACTAAAATTAGATGACCTTTCTTAAGAATAGGGTCAATGTTCTCCCAAGAAAGCTTTTTTAGTGTCACATAAAGGGAGATTCTTAGTTTTATTTTTCAAAACAATTTAATAATAGAACGTTATCTCTTAGTCACATCAATAATTTCCTTTTTATCAAGCTATTTCCACTCCTAGTCATTGACTCCGAGAGGAAGTCTGTTATTTCACAAGAAACTTGCTATAGTTTCTTCCTTTCCGTTTTGTTTTTTTATTTTATTTACAAACACACATAAACACCTTCAATTTCATTTGAATAAGTCATTTCTTCATTAAAAAAAACATCTAGAGAAACCATGACTTTTTTTCCAAGAAAAAAAAATCCAGTTTATCTGGATAAAATTTCCTCGACAAACATTAAAAACTTGAAATACAAGAATATTTTGCGAGGTGCTTGTGATTTTTTTTTTTTTTAATCGTTTTGAATGCTATAAACTTTTTCTATTAAATTATTTCTTAATAATTAAGCTTATGATAATCCTCTGAAATAGCCAGTGATTACAGAACATTACCTGCTAGATTAGCTTATATCACACACCCTTATGATATTACCCTGTCAGCAGAACTTCGTATATGTTGATTGTATCCCCACTTCCGCCCATGAGAGAAAAATTAGGTGTCGTAAGAATGACTTTAAACTGCGTTTGATGATGAGGCTCCAATTCTAGACATCTGGGGAGTGTGGAGTACCTCTTCATTGCCATTGCTCCCAGGTCAAATAGATGTTTAAAAATTGTGTTCAATAGGAATACTTGAGATCATATAACTGTAAATTATTTGCATTAAGAATAAATACTTTGTTTCATTGGTTTAGTGGATAGTGTTCGCCAATGGTTCCGGAGACCGGGGTTCAGTCCCAAGTCGAGTCATACCAAAGACTTAAAAAATGGTACTTGATGCTACCTTGCTTAACACTCAGCATTACAAGGTACTAAAGTGGAGCAATCCAGGGAAAGGAGTAGCGCCCTCCATACGCCTCGGTGTAGTAGCTACTGAAAAGGGAGCCTTCGGGTCCCCCTCGACTACAGTCGCCAACTTTACTTTATAATTGTTTACCAAGAATTATTAGTTACTTGAAACCATATAACTGTATGCAAGCGAATTACTTTATATTAAATAGAAATAATTACTTGAAATTCAATTATTAGTATTAGATAGGAATACTTGAAACTATACAATTATGTGCAAATTATTTATATTTGATTGGAATACTTGATGTATAACTGTGCTAAAAAGACTCTTGATTACTAAAAAAAATGTAAATGCAATTCCTTTGCCTCTCAACTTAAAATATCTTTAGACAGGTTGACAAGCCGTTTCAATCAATACTCTGACAAGTGCCCTACTAAGCAAAACAAATTTCAGAATAGTTTTATTCAAGCAATCGAAAATGATTTAACAACTGGAAGATTATTTTTTTTATAATTTATGTTTATTTCTGTTGTATAAGAATTTTTTTATTTTGAAAACGTGCTTTTCCGAATTGTTGATTTTATGATGCTATCACGATAACCATTCAATATATTTGTTTTTCAAACTTTGAATTTTTTCTTTTTTTTATCGTCATTTTATTTTTTAGATTTTATTTTCAAACATGTTATTTTATTTCATTTATTTACAAACAATGATGTACGTTATTTTTACCGATATTGGGATTGGTAGTGGTATCAGCATCCGACCTCATAAGCAATCGCTCACATTACCGTTTCATTTGATATATCTTTTCGTGACCATAAATCAAGGGTCGACTTTCAAACGAGTGCACAACACTAAAATTAGATGACCTTTCTTAAGAATAGGGTCTGTTTTACATACAGGGATTCTTAGTTTTATTTTTCAAAACAATTTAATAATAGAACGTTAACACTTTTGAAAAACGAATTTAGTCAGTAAACCTGTTTTCAGTCAAGATGCCCGTACGTTTGTTTTTTCTTTCTCTTTAGAAATGCGCTAATGATTTTAATGGCATATCAACCTGTTTAAGGTAATTTTATGCATAAAGATTAGGGAATTGTACTCATGGTTACATTTTTCATTTAGTTTAAGCTTTTTTTTTTTCATATAGGAATTCTTTATCATATAACTATCTCCATACAAATGATTTGCACACAGTTATATGGTTTTAAGTTACTAATCAAATATTCTTAACTAACACTAATAATTAATACAAAATTATATATGGTATCAAATATTCTTATAATAAATACATAATTATATGGTGTCAAATATCTGCTCCTCTTTAATAATCATTTTGTTTGTACATAGGAATATTTGGAACCATATAACTATCTGCAGTCATATGGCTCCTAAGTATTCCAAAAATTTACACACAGTTATATGGTTTCAAGTAACTAATAATAATAATAATAATACTTAATAAACAATTATAACTTCCAGTAACTATTCTTGATATAAATGATTTAGTTATGGTTTAAAATATTCTAATTTGTAATCTCATTTGGGAATGTTTGATGCTGAATCCCTGCTGCATAGTCTGGAGCAAGTAGCAGGTGTCATTGGCCTCCAAGTGAGTGCAGACAAAACAGAGTGCATGTGTTTTAATCAAAAAAGGAGACATCTCCACTCTAAATGGTGGTTCTCTGAAATCAGTGGATAAGTTCACATACTCTAGAAGCAGTATCTCATCTACTGAAAACAACATCAGTATGCAACTAAATAAAGCATAGATTGCTATCGATAGGTTGTTGATCATATGGGAGTCAGACTTATCTGATGAAATAAAACACAATTACTTCCAAGCAGTGGTTGTGTCAATTTTACTATATGGATGCACCACATGGACGTTAATTGTATAGAGAAAAGGCTTGACAGAAACTGCACCAGAATGCTACAAGCTATATTGAATAAAACCTGGAAGCAACACCCTACAAAACAGCAGCTGTGTGTTCACCTACCTTCCATCTCTAAAACCATCCAAATAAGATGAGCAAGATATGTGGAACACTGCTGGAGAAGTAAGGATGAACTTTTAAATGATGTTCTCCTATGGAACCCTTTGCATGGATGAGCAAGTGTTGGATGTCCAACAAGAACTTATCTACAACTCTGTACTGACACAGGATGCCGTCTAGAAGACCTGCCAGCAGGGATGGATGATAGATGAATAGCAAAAGAGTTTCGAAAATCTGTGCTAGCAGCATGAAATATTTTCAATGTTCCACTGCATGTTTTTATTTTATTTTATTTTTTTAAATTTATTCTATTTATGTAGAATCCCTTTTTGAATGCGGTTATATCAACTATTATCTAATGCAAATAATTTACTCAACAGTTAAATGGTTAAAAGTATTCCTATCTAATATTAATTTTGTTTTAATCATTTATTTGCTGTTTCAAGTATTCTTATCAAGTAAAAATAATTTTCAAACGTACCTATTTGACCCACATGTAGGACCCAGCAAGTACTACCCCTCTGCGACAGAGTTGACCTGCAAGTAATGGCTTTTAAGTGTTACTCCAAACTCCCTATAGCTCCAAAACTGAAGCCTCACCACTGGATTTATTTAGTGTTATATCCAGGATCCCTCCCCCCATTTTTTTAGGGGTGATTTCTTAACTCCCTGCAAAGGATACAATCAGCATATTCTAGCCCCTACCATCAGGGCAAGGAATAGGCTAATGTTTTAAGCCTTGGAATATAGCTAGAAATTTAGGCTTTCGCATTAAGGCTTAACTATGAGGCCTTACCTCAACATTTGAGATTATGTCAATGTAGTAAATGAATTATTATCTAACAATTAATAAGCACCTTATTCCCTGGTTCACTCTGACCCAGTGTGGTTGTACCCTTTTTAGGGTCCCATCTAGGGGTAATATACATCTGTTCAAAAATTATTTATTTTCAATAGGACCATTTTTAAGAGAAAAAATCTTAATGACTACACAAAAAACGTAAATATGAACATACAATGAATGTGATTCCCTAACCGCTAGATGCAGAATAACTCTTGACAGTTTGACATGCCATTAAAATCAATCAATTATAAGCATTTATAAGCACACTTTTTCAGCTATACCTTTGAATCTTTATTACTTAAACTTACTGATGAAAGGAGGTATCCGGGGGTGTCCTCATGGTGTAATGGTTAAAGCGCTGGACTGCGGAATCGTAGTATGCGAGTTCGTACTCCAGTTGCGCTATTACGTTCACTTTCGGACAAATACCCTTGGGAAAAGTATGAACCCCCTTATCCTCCCAGCTATGGGTTAAATAGTACCACTACTGTTCTTCTAGGAGAATGGCTTTGGCATTAAATAACCTAAAAAGAGTTGATATGCTATTAGACAAAGAAACCAAACCAAACCGAAAGGAGGTATCTCTGGTGTAATGCTTACTATCATAGGTAAATGGACATGGCGACATGAGTTCAAATCCTGGACAAAGCTGTTTACACTTCACATTGCACTAATACTCTTGAGAAGAGTATGAATCCAATTCTCCCTCCAGCTATGGGTAAATAGTAGGACAGACTGGTTTCTCTAATCTAGGTGTGGCAACTAGTCTAGGAGAAGGATAACCTTGATTTCAAACCTGTTAAAATTGACCTTGTATTGCATCCTGCTCATGTCGAGGGGTTGAGTAAATATATACAGACGTAAAATTAATTTTCCTCTGTGTTAAGATTGACTAGTTTGAAATTAAAACAATTTATTTAAAAAATATGGGTCTGTGATTGTGGTTAGATGTAAGGAAATGTTAGCTAATTGAAAATGACATATTTTGAATCTAGTTATTCATTATAATAACATAGTAATATTAACAAAATGACTGCTACAAGGATATTTAGTAATTAGCCACTTTCTCTCTCTTTCTCTTCCCTCTCTGCAAAAACATGTGACAGACGACCTAGATTTTAAAAAAAAAGTTGGAAATTGAGTATATGTCTTCCTCAGTGGGACCAGTTCAGTCGAGCATGTGTAAAACAAGAAATCAGTTTGAATATTCATGAAAATATGGGAAAGGAAAGAGAAAAATGTTTGTAAAGCAATAGTAGGGAACTTGGATGATAAAAAAAAATGAAAAGAATTGTAAATGTTAGGATTGACGTTCTGGTGCTCTTGGAGAGAGTGGAGTATTGCTTTATTGCAATTACTCCCAGGTACACTCTGACCCAGACTGGTGGGTCCTGTCTTTGGGTCAAATAGATCTGTTTGAAAATTATTTGTACCAGATGGGAATGCTTGAAACAAAACAAATGATTATTATTAGATAATAGCTTTTAAATATAGTAAGTAAAGTAAAGACCCGAAGGCTCCCTTTTCAATAGCTACTACACTGAGGTGTAGGGGAGGGTGCTACTCTTTTCTCTGGCTTGCTCCACTTTACCCTTAATCCTAACCTTATAATGCTGAGTGTTAAGCAAGGTGTCAACAAGTACCATTTTTTTGAGTCTTTGGTATGACTCAACCTGGGATTGAACCCTGGTCTCCGGGCCATTAGCGAATGCTCTACTCATTAGGCTAATGGCCTGAATCAACTGAATACTGAACAAGCTGAGCCTGGTAAAAGAGGCAGCTCATTATTCATCTTATTGTTGTTTGACTGACAAAAGTCTTTTGGTTAGATTTGACACAAGGTCAATTTTTAAGCAAGGTACAGCTACTTTGAATTCAATTTTCCTTCTTGACTGGTTGTTAAATCAAGACTAAAGAATCCAGTCTGGCTTCCTGTTTACCTATAGCTGGGATGAAAGCAGATGAATTAATGCCTTTCCCAAGGTTCTTAATGCAAAATGAAATGCATTAGTCCCATACTGGATTTGAATTTTAATTGGTGAGTTCATATTCTATGATTATAACCGTTACACTAAGCACACCTCTTTCAGTACTCCCCACTCCCCCAACAAAAACAATTTACCCAAATGAAATCTTAGAGATGATATATCTGGAATTACACATATACACTTTACTTTAAAACCGGTTTTCATTTTTAATTCTCTTTATACAGTATATATGACATCACAACAGCCATGGTCACTTTGAGCTGTTTATCTTTTACTAGGCTTATATATATATATATATATGTGTGTGTGTGTGTATGCATTTTTTTTTTTCATTTTTATATGGAATGTACTTATTTCTAAGAAGATGGTATAGCGCCAATCTTGCTAGATAAATTTGACTGAAAATCTGTCCTTAAAAATCAAGTAATTTTATTGATGGTATCACAGGCAAAATTAACTACTGATGTGCCCGCAGAAGTACACAGACTATTTTTTGCATTCTTTGAAACAAAATAGATTTACTTATACTTGAAGTTTCTCTCAGCTGTCACCATTTGTATATGTGCAGTTTTATAATGTTTTATGCAAAATTTCATAGTTTCTTACATTTTTTTTTTCTAACTTGTAAAATGCTCTACTTAGAGTAGCTTTCAATGATCCTAGCTCTTCTGAAAGTTTTCAAGTTCTAGTGGTTGTTTTCCTTGTATTTTAAAGCTTCCTAATGGACAACTAATGACTGTCCACTTCTGGGTTTTATTTCAAGGGACAAGTCACCATTTTTCAAGTGCTTCACCTAGTTTTGGACAATGCAGCCAGATATCTGCTGTTATAACATGAAACAAAAGGTTCAGCTGAACAAGATTGTTAATGATATACACATCAATATAATAGCCTAGATGGATACGTGTAAAAAAATTTTGGAGTAGGTCTGTTTTTAAAAAAAAAAAAAAAAGTGCATAGATTTTTGGTACACTCAAATATTATAGTGAGAAGGTTATCATTGTAGGAAATAGACTGAATGAGCTAAGTTCAAATCCTGGACAAAGTTGTTAACACATCACTTCATGCTAATGCTCTTGGGAAAGGCATGAATCTATCTGTTCCCCATTTGGTAAATAAAGCACTCTGAATTCAAACTAAACCAGCTTTACTCTGCTTAAAAATTGACCTTGTGTCTGATTCTACCTATGGAAGGGGGATTGGGTAAATATAGACAATGGTATTTTACTATCCACTGCATTTGAATTTGGTGTACATAAGTAAGATGTCTGTCCATCTCATTAATACCCACTAACTTTACCAGTCCTCCAGCACACTCTCGATTAGCTTTAGTCATTTTGGCAGTAGGGGAAAAATAGTTCGATAATTAATCCTTTGAACCCATTACATCAGTATGCCAGTGGTACTTTTATTTTGCCCTCATACCATAGCAACAGTTTACTAGTGTAGAGATCATGCTGAAATGGCAGAGGGTAAATTTAAGTTTGGGGCTCAAGAATAGAACTTTGTAAATTTTTGCTTAAATTTTTCAGTAAATTTAAGCTGTCAATTTGTACATTACACAAAGGAATTGAAGAAGGGATGGTTCATGGTCAGGAATTTAGTATTATTGACAGGACAGAACCATATGTAGAAGTCTTTGAAAGGCAAACATTAGTTTGGGGCTAACTTGATTTCCTTCTGTTTTTTTTTGTTTTAAGAAAAAATTTTAATGTTAGAACAATCTTCTGATATTGAAAGACTTAATTTGATCTAAGTTTTGTTAACTGTGATAAAGGAATTTTTTTTTTTTAATAATAAATAAAATTTAAAAAAAAAGATAATCAGTCTAAAATTAAATTTATGAATTAACATGTTAAATTTTTTTTAATTTAAGTTTTTTTAAATGTTAATTTTTTTTTTTTATTACTTTTTTTTTTTTTTTTTTTTTTTTTGAGAGACAGAATGTCTTGGATTACAAATTTAGTCATTGTTATGCTAATGATTACTGTGATTTGCATGAAAGGAAATTTTAAAGAAAACTTTAATTACTTGCTGATAGCTTGATTAAACTCAATTTCCTACTTTTAAAAGAGGTGTGGGGAGAGATTATTAAAAAAAAAAAAAAATCTAATGTCACCCCCACCTCCTCTAGCTGCATTTCCTTTTTTCCTATTTATTATGCATGGAATTTTAAATGTTGAATTTTTAGATTTGTGTCTGGTATTTTATAGAATAGTGCTAGTATTAAAATAATTTCTCTAAGACTTTGTTTTATATATTTGTTAGTTCTACTTTGACACAATAGAGGCACACTTAGTATAATGGTTATCACTGTAGGAAATAGAATCAGTGAACCCAAGTTCAAATACTGGACAAAGTTGTTTGCTTTTCACTTTGTACAATCTCCTTGGGAAAGACATTAATTCATCTCTTCTCCTGTTTGCTATGAGTAAATAGAAGGCTAAATTGGGTTCTTTAGCCTTGGTTATGCAGCCAGTCCAAAAGAAAACTCTGTATTCAAACCAGCTTTACTCTGCTTGAAATTTGACCTTGTGTCACATCCTAACTATGGTGGAGGGGTTGGGTAAATACATACTTTGACACTGTACTGATTCAGATAAAACCATATACAACTAGTCTTTATTCTTTTATTTTTATTACAGCAACTTTTTCTTTCTTTCTTACTGGTGATTTCTTCTGACTTGCAATTTACATTTGTGCTCTCTATCCCTCCAGCTGTTACTCAGCCCTAATGGCTGGGGCTATAAAATACACCAACTGCATCTCTGCAGTGGGGGTGAGATCCCCACTCACCTAACAAGTGTTCTGGATACAACACTAAACCATCTGATGATGAGGTGCCAGTTCTGGGGAGTTTGGAGTACTGATCATTGCCATTTCTCCTCAGTTCACTCTGGCCCAAAGTGTTGTCGGGGTCCCATCTATGGGTCAAATAAAAAAAAAAAAGTAAAGTTGGCGACCATAATCAAGGGTGACCAGAAGGCTTCCTTTTTGATAGCTACTACACCGAGGTGTAGGGGAGGGTATACTTCTTTCCCTGGATTGCTCCTCTTTACCCTCAATACATACCTTATATTGCTGAGTGTTAAGCAAGGAGGTATCAAGTACTATTTTTAAAGTCTTCGGTATGACACGACCTGGGATTGAACCCGGGTCTCCCAGACCATTGTCGAACACTCTTCCCACTAGGCCAATGAGCTAGTCTAGACTTCAAATAGAACTGTTTAATTATTTACAATGTTTGAAACCATTTAACTGTGTGCAAACAAATGAGTTCTAACTCATTTAAAAAGTACTGTTATCTAAAAATTATTCACTCTTAAATTATATAAAAACAGGATTTCGCATTAAATAACCCATTAAACCAATTCTCAGAAAAAATTCTACTATTACTATATATTTTAAAGTATGGATGAATTGAAGCTGTATTATATAAAATGAAAGTAGCAATTTTGAAAAAAAATATTTCTTTATGCTTGATAGGCTGGTGTTAGTCTTATAGGTAGAACTGTCAATAAGGAATTACTCCTATTATTCATTCGCACTGCTATAATGCCGAGAAAGATTAATTGAAAATCTGGCAGCTTATGACAGATCTAGATAAAAGGCAAACAGATCACAATGATATAAGTTTGATTCTTCAGGAGGCCAAAATATGGTGCAAGGGTTTAATATGGGGGTGCCATACAGGAGGTAAACCTCCCACAAGGTGACGCAAAAAATTGCTTAGACTCTGTCAGCATTCCCCTTCAGGGGAGCCTCAGTCACCCAACAATAAATCCAATCCTTACTTCTTTTTATAGAAGAGGGGGCAGATGCTGCCTGGGAAAAAGACCCCTGGAGCTAAGCTGTTATTAATTCTCACTCACCCAGTGCAAACAAGGGTAAATATAATAACATAGGTTCCCCCTGAGAAAAATTCAGTTTATTTATACAGTCTTGAAAGAGTCTATTTTTACAGAAGTGAAGTAGGAACGTTCCGTGATACAACCTTAAAAGGTGGGGGTAGTCCCTGTGGTGCAACGGTTAACATGCTGGATTGTAACATCCTAGTAAGCAAGTTCAAATTTCAGTTGTGCTATTACATTTACTTTTAGATTGATACCTTTGGGAAAGATATGGACCTCCTTATCTCCCTCCCCCCCCCATAAAATATGGTTTAAATAGTACCTATACTGTTCTTCTACAAGGATGCATTTGACATTGAATAAACCATAGGGGGTGTCCTCATGGTGTAATGGTTAAAGCGATGGACTGCGGAATTGTAGTACGTGAGTTTGTACTCCAGTCGCGCTATTACGTTCACTTTCGGGCAAATACCCTTGGGAAAGGTATGAACCCCCTTATCCTCCCAGCTATGGGTTAAAGAGTACCACTACTGTTCTTCTAGGAGAATGGCTTTGGCATTAAATAATCTACAAAGGTTGATATGCCATTAAACAAGGAAACCAAACCTTAAATAAACCATGATGATTTGTCATTAAACAAAACTAAACATCTTTTAACATTTAATTCTGGTTAGTTTTCTAAAATTAAAACTTAATTCACTGTTCTCCTTCTATTGTTAGTTATTGTATTTGATGGCATATAAACCGGACTTTTTTTTTTTTTTTTTACTTATAATATCTTTTAGAATTCCCCTCCATCTTATATGCCATATGTAGGTTTAAAATTTATGATTGCCCAGTTGGCTTAGGCTGTAGAATACACTGACTGCTTCTCTGCAATGGAGTAAGACTCCTCCAACAAGTGTCCTAGATATGACACAAAACAATTTGTTTGTGAGGTTCCAGTAATACTGGAGCTTTGGGGAATGTGGAGCACCCCTTCATTACCATTGCTCCCAGGTTCACTCTAGCCTGGAGTGGTAGCACCTGATAGGGTCCTATCTATGGGTCAAATAGGATTAAACTGCATACTAATGCTAAACTGAATAGCTTGAAATAGAACTGTTTTGACATTGAAACAGTTATGGGTAAATAGTTGGGCAGACTAGATTCTTCAGTGTTGGTGAGGCAACCAGTGTAGGAGAAGGAAAATTCTGAATTCAAACCTGTTGAACTCCTCTTAAAAATTGACCTTGTGTCACATCCTACTTGTACGAAGGGGTTAGGTATATACATATATACTCAAATATGCAATTCTTTGAAATGGTAGAACATACCAGTTGGCCTTGGCCAACTATTCACAAACAAAATTCGTATCTTATGTTTGGTGTAAACATACACCTAAAATTAGGCTAAAATCTAAGTCTCAGGAAAGTTGTATGATGCAGGAGTATATACAGTATTTGCAGTGATGAACTTTTGAGTATCATTAGTGATATATTAAGTTTTTTGGTGATACTCAATGGCTTTGATGGACCAGTTGGCTAGAGCTGTACAATACGCTGACTGCATCTCTGCCGTGGGGTAAGACTCACCTCAATGAGTGGACTGGATATGACACTAAACAATCTGATGGTGAGGTTCCAGTAATGCTGGAGCTTTGGGGAATGCGGAGTACCCCTTTATTGCCATCGCTCCCAAGTCCACTTTGGCCTGAAGTGGTAGCACCTGATAGGGTCCTAACTATGGGTCAAACAGAACTAAAAAGTGTGCTTATGCTAAACTGAATTGTTTGAATTAGAACAGTTTATATGTATAAAAATGGATTTAGCATTAAATAACCTACAAAGGTTGATATGCCATAAAACCAAACAAAACCAAATCAATGGCTTTGAAATAGATAAAAATCTCTCAGTATATTATTAAAATCTTGATAAATTTGACAAAGAATTTAAATTTTGAAAAAATTCATTACATTTGCAGCTGATTTTAGGAAAAAATTTAATGTGAACATTTACAAGAACTAATGAGTAAACATACTAAAGTTATGAGAGTGTGGAATTGCATTTATCTAAAAAATTTGGTGCTCATATAATTTTGGCCAAAAACACACCCAACCTTTCTAACATTAATGTATTCATATGTAACATTTCTCTGCAATTAAAAATGAACAAAAACGTAATTAGTTATTGAGTTCTGCCTTCATAGCATTTGAAATGTACCCTTTTAATTTTGTTTATAAAACCTGCTTTAATCCTATCCCTCCACCACATGTAGGATGTGACACAAGGTCAGTTTTTGCCTATAAATCAACTGTCTTTAAAATTTCAGCAATGAAAAAGTCAAAGTTAATACTTTTTTTTTTTTTTTTTTTTTTAGTATCCCAGTTTTATATTATATTTTGAAATTTCAAATTAAATTTCATTAAACTGTTTTTTTTTTTGTTTTTTTTTTTGTTTTTTTTTCAAATTTATTTTTTTAAAAATATGCCACTTATCTACGTGTATGTAAAATCTAAAAAAACCCTCTTATTGAAGCTTAGAAAATGGTGACTCTATCCCGAAAGTGGGGTATCCTGATAGTGACATTAAACTGCATTTATTAGTGAGGCTCTAGATCTGGAGTGTGAAGTTTCCTTTTATTGCCATTACTCCCAAGTCCACTTTAACTCAGAGTGGTAGTACCTGATAGGGATCCATCTATGGGGTCTAATAGATCTGTTTAAAGATTATTCACGTTTGATAAGAGGTTTTTTTTTTCTCTTATTCTTAAGAAACTGCACAAAAAATGTAACTATGAATACAATTCCTTAACTTCTTGGCATAAAATAACCCTAGATGGGTTGACATCCTGTTTAAATCAATTACAACCAAAATACATGTGTACATATGACACTCCAATAAAAGAACTTTTTTTTTTAATGTTTCACGTAGCTGTATTAGATTATCATCCTTTAGACAGTTATTGGTTTGTATGGGTGGGAGGTAAATTTGTATTTTTCTTGGTTCAATTTTTGTTTACATGTTCAAAACTAGAAACTTAAAATCCCACAGTTATAAATTTATCCTTCATACATATATATATATATATAGTAAATAGTAATACAACAAATTGCTCAAGATAAATAAGCTTATCTTTATTAGTACACCTTTTTCTTTTGTATTTTTTTTTTGGTCCCCTCCCCCAAGTTCTTTCAACCTTTTTCTTAAATACTATGAAACTTATCCAAGCACTCCAACAATGATTAACACAACTGTTACAGGAGGTGCCCATGGTGTAATGGTTATCGTCGTAGGAAATGGACACGGCGACTCGAGTTCAAATCCTGGACGAAGCTGACTGCATTTCACATAGCACTAATACCCTTGGGAAAGGTATGAATCCAATTATTCTCCCTCCAGCTATGGGTAAATAGTAGGGCAGACTGGGTGAGGCAACTAGTCTAGGAGAAGGAAAACTCTGAATTCAAACCTGTTAAACTCCGCTTAAAAATTGACCTTGTGTCATATCCTGCCCGAGTGGAGGGGTTGGTAAATAGGATTAACACAAATGTTACTTTCTATTTATAGATATTTATTCAACTTTTCATTTTACTATGTGACCCCTTTTAATCTATTGAAATCTTCTATCTGACAAGTTTAAATCATCTTGTTTAAGGGAATGAAATCTAGTTGTCTGATCTGTTGAATTCTTTGAATCTCAAAATTCCAGATAATTTTATGGTTTTTATTCTTTAAGATTCTGACATATTTGCTAGTATGTTAAAAAAAATAAGTGCTTGCATAGTTCTTTGTGAATCATTCTTACCCTGATATAAATATTTTAAAATTATTTCTGGGTCAGCTTACATTCTCTTATTCGATTGCCCATGGTATAATGGTTATAGTCGTCAAATCCTGGACAAGGCTGACTGCATTTCACATAGCACTAATACCCTTGGGAAAGGTATGAATCCAATTATTCACCCTCCAGCTATGGGTAAATAGTAGGGCAGACTAGGTTTTTCAGCCTTAGTGAGGCAGCTAGTCTAGGAGAAGGAAAACTCTGAATTCAGACCTGTTAAACTCCGCTTAAAAATTGACCTTGTGTCATATCCTGCCCGAGTGGAGGGGTTGGTAAATATGTATTTGATTTTAAAAAAATATTAAATCTGAATTAATTTGAAAAGTTAAAAATGAAGGAAAGGCAGTCATTTGAAATCCACAGAAGTCAACTTAAAGGATTGAAAATGTATTGCTCTACTTATAATGGTAGGTTTCTATATTTCAAAATCCTTTATGTACAAAGTAGCAGATGCTATATATGTAGTTCAGTCCTTTTTTTTTCTCAGATATCAAGATCTATACTTTGAAACAGCCATTCAACCTCTTGGTGTTCATTCCTCAGATGGACGATTCTTAAACCAATCTGGTCATTTAGGGAACAGACATTTAAACAACAATAGGTACAAAAACCAGTCCAAAAGCAATTGGTACCAAACTAGTTTACAATTCTTTATGACTGATGATATCATCTATATTCACATCTAGTACAGTGATGCTAACAAAAGCAAGACTATTTCATATCTTTTTTTTTTCTTTTCTTATTGGAAAATAAAACAAGGTTGATCTTAAAAAATTTAGTGGGTGGCTTTGGGAATTGGAGGTGAAAGTTTCTTGAGTTTTTTAAAATTTTATTTTTAGCTATGATAAGATATGGTATCCCCAGAGTTTAAAGTTGGGAGACAAAACAGTAGTTTTGGGAGGAGTTTTTTTTTTTTAAGTATTTTAAAAATTTTTGGCAAGAAGCAAATTGGAACTACAAACTCTCCCCTCACCCCCTTAAAAAAACAACAACAATCTATGGTAATGTTTATCACTGTTGCTTATCTATAATGAGAAAGAGATAAAACATACATGTTAATACTACTTCTTGTTTGTTATCAGACTATAACCCCCCCCCCCTTCGCCAAAAATGACTTGTGCTCAGCAAAACATATTGAATAACGTTAACTAAAACCTGTAGATACTTGGTATAATTGGGCTACAGCCTCAGTATTCTACCATATCCCTCCGTGACTGGCAGGATGTGACGCAAGGTAAATTTTTTTAAGATGGAGGCCCTTCTTACACATAAATGCATAGTCAATGGCAGTGCTAAAAACTACTTTCTCCAACATTCTCCTCATTAGGGGGTGCTTAAAACATCAAACAATGAATCTGATCCTTGCCCTTTTAGACAAGGGGGAAGGTGTTGTCTAGTGGGGGGGGGGAAAGTCTCCTTGAAGCCAAGTTCTTGGTGTAACAGCCAGAAGCAGGCTTCACAGCCTCATTATATTAACGATAGAACTACAGTTTATCAAGCAATGTTTACAGGATGCAATTGCAAGCTCCAAGCCTACTCTGGTTTTGGACTCTGGTTTTCATTCTCCTTGATTGCTTACCAACCAGAGTCCAGTCTGTCTTGCTATTTTACTCATTGCTGGTTTGGAGAAGAGATGGATTCATGCCTTTCCCAAGTGTTAAGTGAATTCAAACTGGGTAAAATAGCTAAACTGAATTCTTTTGTATGTTTGCGTTCTGTTAATTTTGTTTCTTCTATAGATCCATTCTTTAACTTTTAAATTTGAAAAGAAAAAATAAATGATTCTGTCATCATGTATTTTGAAAGATTCTTTCATTGACTATGCTTTAACCAATTAGGCATCTTAACTGTAATCTTTTGTCTCATTCTCTTTTGACTCTATTTCCTGTTATATAGGGATATTTACTAGTATTAAATGCCTGGTGACTTATATATCATTGGGAATATGTGAACAATACAAATTCCAACTAAACTTCTAACTGTATGTTCTTAGTAAAGGCATTAATCTACTTCTCTTTGTTGTTCTATCATTGAATATGTAGACAAAATGTCTCATTACTGGCACACTAACACTTGACAGTGTGTGAAAGAGCACTTGGACAGATCACTGTCCTGTAACTAACACAAATATCCAGTCAATATCAATGCAAAGCTGTTACTCTCATAGTTAACCTCGACAGGATTCAGTATAGTCATAATACTCTCAAAATAAAAGCTAACACAGATTTCTAATTTTTTTTTTTTTTTTTTTTTTTTTTTTTAATGTTCCTCACTTTTGGAGAAGTGAGGATCTGAGTGAGTTTTGATAAAAGGCAACTAGAATTAGGGAAATGAAGTATAAAACTTGTCAAAATTATTAATGATGGGTTTCTATGTTTCAAAATCCTTTATGTGCAAAGTAGCAGGTGCTGTATATGCACTTCTGCACTTTCTTTTTCTCAGGTTTCAGTATCAACAGCAGTGTCCTGCAAACTGCACTCAAGGCATTTGTATACTACTACTACTTCTACTCTTCACTTTTAAAATTTAATTTAAAAGTTTTCAAATATATAAAGTTTAACAATTTATTATTGACTAGGGGTTTTCTGTTTTTGTGCTACTGTCAAAGAGTTGGGAGTAGCTTTGGAAATGTTAAATTAATAAGTGAATAATGGAAATTTTTGTATGTTGGTATGAAAATTTGAATTGAGCAGAATTTGGGTCTCTGCTAATATTGGAGTTGTGCAGTGTATATATATATATCTCATTTGATAGTTGGTGTGTGTATTATTGTTGTGCGCATATAGTTGATGGTTTCTATGTGACTACTTAGCATAGAATTTTTTATAAGTCATGCTTCTCATCTAATTAACTATAGATCTTTAACTTGGGGTCTTTGGATACAGCTTGAATCTTATCTTAGCCCTTCTCACTATTCTTATAGTCTATCCGTACTCACTGTTGTAGTTAAGTGAGTATGTACCATAAAGCTAGCATCTAAGGTGTAAAGTTATATTAAATGCTAGATTAGTAAGACACATTCCCCCATGAGCTTCCCTTGAACAAAGTTAATAAAATTGGCAATCATAGCTGCCTTTTCATTAGTTACTACACTGGGGTGTAGGGGAGGACTCTGCTCTTTTCCTTGGATTGCTCCACTTTACCCTTGATCCATACTTTATAATGCCGAGTATTAAGCAAGTGAGCATCAAGTACCCCTTTTTTTTTTTTTTTTTTTTTTTTTTGAGTCTTTGGTGTGATTCTACCTAGGATTGAACCCCGATCTCCCTGGCCATAAAAGAATTACCCTTAATCTAAAACTATATAAATTGATAATCTACCAAATTCTAAAGTCATAGGTTATGGATTACTCTAATATTGACCCTACCTCTTTCACCATCCCTGAAAATGAAATTTTAATTAGGCCTGTTAAAATGAAGGAAAGAAAAGCAGAAACTAGATTTGTTAGTTTACAAGTTAAAACATTAATTTCTTCTGCTTATTGAATTCCAGAATTCAAGAGATCCCAACCATTTAGTGTTATAGTGTGATTTCGTTTGTGTTATGGTTAGTGTTTGCCAATGGCCCAGGAGACCTGGGTTCAATCCCAGGTTGAGTCATGCCAAAGACTCAAAAAATGGTACTTGATGCTACCTTGCTTAACACTCGGCATTATAAAGTAAGAATCAAGAGTAAAGTGGAGCAGTCCAGGGAAAGGAGTAGTGCCCTCAAGGTCGCCAACTTTACTTTACTCTCCTGTGTTAGCCAATTGTAGTTAACCTCTTTAAAAACCTTATTTAAAACAGCAACAACAAAAAAAGTAAATTACATGAATTGCAATATACACCTATCTCAGTTAATGTAGCATTGTCATTGACAGCTGTCTGTGATGGCTATTCATCTGCTTGGAAAAGGGGATAAATAGAACCGTTTCTCTCTCTCTCTCTCTCCATTCAGTCATTTGTTCCTTTAAGGAATACTCTTTCCTCCATGCCCCAGCTACCAAAAGAGAAAATACAGAACACCTCAATCCCATTTCCACCTCTGGTAGGTGACATATTCTAGGGTGGGGGAATCACCACTTAGACCTGTTGACCTCAGTTCTGGAGTGTGAGATAAAGCATATCTTGTTACAGTGAGCTTAGTGGAAAAGATGTCAACTTATCTGCTGGCTTTTTTAATTTGGGCACCTAGGCACCTTTAGTCTGACAATGCTACACAAATATATGGTTAAATCAAATCAAATATTTCTTTGTATAGATATAGAATTTGAGAAACAAACAAAAAAAACCTACTTGTCAAAGTCATGACTGTTATTTTCATTTTCTTATTTAATCTATTCTATTAATACAATATAGATTAGTAAAAAAAGGAAAGTTGGCAAACTTAGTCAAGGGTGACCTGAAGGCTCTCTTTTCAATAGCTTGCACACCAAGGTGCAGGGGAGGGCACTACTTCATTTCCTGCATTGCTCTACTTTACCCTTGATCCTTACCTTATAATGCTGAGTGTTAAGCAAGGCATCATCAAGTACCATTTTTTTGAGTCTTTGATATGACTCGACCTGAGATTGAACCCCTGTCTCCCAGACCATCGGTGAACACTGCAAGACACAAGAACGTTTGGTCTGACATAGCAGTGCGGCAAAATATTACACAGTGCAACAAAGTAATCATAGTGCGATCAGTAGTACATGGGCAGCAGGTCAGTCAACTCTGTCACACTTGAACCCAGGGTACTGCACCAGTATCTTCCGATACTAACAATTCGTTGTTGTTGTTGTTATGTTTTTTGTTTGTTTTTTTTCTTGTCACATTGTGGTATGATATGAATATAGATGATATAATATAGAATAATGATATATGAATAAAGATGGTATAAATAATAGTGATAATTAGATGATATGAATAATAAAATGATACAGATAAGATGACTTAATATCGAGTATGGCATAAATATGATATGAATAATGAAATGACCAATATGATATGAATAAAATGACACAAATATAAATAATAAAATATGACATAATATAAATATGATATATAACTTGTGGGCACATGGCGTAACGGTTATAGGTGTTGGTTCCCTGAGCTTCTAAGGAGACAGTCATTTGAAGGTTGCAGGTTCAATCCTCACTACAGGCGAGTGATATACAGGAATACTTAACACTTGTACCCAGTTATGGCTAACGGAATCAGAACAGGCGACCCCCTCCCTGGTTTCAATAAAGGACGTAGTTCGAAGTTCCGTAAAGGTTCCCGAGTTCGACAAACACCTGAAGAAGGCCGGAGGGCATATCAGCCAAAACGTTGTGGAAATAACAATAAAGATGAAGACAATAGTCCGAAAAACCTTAATGATAAAAATCAACAATCTTCGTCTCAGAAATTTAGACAACTAATATAACTTGTGTTTCTGTTTTTTCAAAATGTGACTAATTGAAATGTCAGCTTTTTGAAGGATTTTTTCCTAGTTTTAAGTGTCATATCACTTTGTGATCCTAATTTTATTCATTTTTATCTCACCATTTATGTAAATTATATTATTTTTAGATTTAATTTTGAAATAAGGTTAGATGTTTCAAAGCACTTCAGGTCACCCACCAGAGATGTTTTTGTTACAATATATATTACTATTTAAATATTCCAATTAGTTCGGATAAATTTCACATTTCCTTAAACTTGAACCAAAGAGAGAAAATAAACTTTGGCTTGAAAAATACAAGAACACTTATTATCCAAAGTTATATACTTAGCTTTTACAAAAATGTTTAGATATACAGTCTTTTTTTATTAAAAATTGTTATTTAGACTTAGTATGATTTTGAAATAGCCTAGGGGGCATACAAGGAAATGAGCTACACACACTAATTTAATTATGTTAATGCTCTGTCAGCAGGACTTAAAATATGCTGACTGTATCCCTTGCAGAAAGATAAGACTTCTCCTCCCAAGAAAGATGTCTTGGGTATGACACTAGACTGCATCTGTTGACAAGACTCCAGACTTGGGAACTGTAGAGTGCCTATTCTTTGACTTTACTCCCAGGTCCTCTTTGACCTGGAATGATAGTATCTGTTATGGTTTTATCTATAGGTCAAATAAATCTGTTTCAAAATTACTTCTATTTGATAGAACCATAGACAAAAAGAAACTACACAAAACATTAATTTGAATGAGATTTTCTAACCTCTAAACATAAAATAACCCTAGATGGGTTAACTTGCTATTAAAATCAATTGTAACCATCACAATAAAAACCATTATTGTTTTGATATAGTTTTCATTTGGTTTAATGGCATATCAACACCTTATGGGTTATTTAATGTTACCTCTCTGCAGAGGATGCAGTCGGTGTATTCTATAGCCTCAGCCAAATGGGCAAAGAGTATTTCTAATGCAAATAATTTATACACATAAATTAAAGAAACTATTCCAATTTAATAATTTGTCTGTGCACTGTTATGATTTCAAGTATACTTAGCTAACACCAACAATTTGCTGGCAATTATATGGTTTGAAATAACTTATAATCCTTAGGTTTCAAGTCTTCCTGACATTATTAATTCTATTTAATAATAATTTGTTTGCACGCAGTTATATCGTTTCAAGTATTCCAATCTAATGCTAGTAAGCTGAGCTATTTTACCCAGAGGTGGGGTTGAGGAATCCTCATGACATAATGGTTAAAGGGCTGGACTGTAACCTCAAAGTAAGTGAGTTTGAAATCCAGTTACACTATTATGTTTACTTTCAAACTAATACCATTGGAAAAGGTATGAACCCCCTCATACCCACCAGTTATGTGTTAAGTAGTATCACTGCTGTTCTTCTACTAGGATGGCTTTGGTATTTAATAACCCATGAAGGTTGATGTGCCATTAAATAAAGAAACCTAACCAAACCATAGATGAGATTCTAACAGGTACTACCATTCCTGGTTAGTGGACCTGAGAGTAATGGCAGTGAAATGGTACTCCACTCTCCAGGGTTTTAGCTTCACCATGGGATGCAGTTTAATTTCATATGTATATTGGCCTAATGAGTAGTGTTTGCCAATGGTCCAGGAGACCAGGGTTCAATCCCAGGTTGAGTCATACCAAAGACTCCACAAAATGGTACTTAAAGCCGCTTTAATTAACACTCAGCATTATAAGGTAAGGATCAAGGGTAAAACAGAACAATCCAGGGAATGGTGTAGTGCCCTCCCGACACCTTGGCATGATAGCTATTGAAAAGGGAACCTTTGGGTCACCTTCGACTAAGGTTGCCAACTTTACTTTTACTTTATATGCGCAATGCGTTAAGCTATAAATCACTTTTAATGACTAAATTTATTTGTATTTGATAATTTATCCTTTATTTTTCAACTTGTAAATATCTAATCAAAGTCTTAAGCAGTAAAATTTTTAGATTATCTTCCTAATTTTCTTTCTTTTTTTGTTTTTTAAATCTATATTAGTACTAATATCATTTTAACATCTGTGAGAAAGAACTCTGAATCTCTGTTTGCTATTTTGTGTTCTTACCACTGAGCTAATCATGTGTGTATGTGTAATGTATAATATAGGATTTTGCATTAAATAACCTACAAGAGTTGATATGCCATAAAATCCAACCAACATTTAGACAGAAGTTTCATGAAATGAAATATGAAGTTGGTGAAATTGTTGACTTATGATTTTGACCATGACAACAGAATTCTACTGTTGACAAAAAATCAAAAAGTCTTCCTTTTTTTTTTTTTTTTTTTTTTTTTAATAATAATAAATTAAACATTGGCCAAATACTCATTCTAGGGACAGAGAAGATAAGAAAGGTTGTTATAAGTTCTCTTATCTCTGCAAGATTTCTGCATTCAATATTTTCTGCAAAGCATTTATTTTCTATATTTCTCTTGTCATTATCTTAAGTTCTCTTGAATTTCTTAGTTTAGATATAGCTTTGAGCCCTGTTGACAGAGCCTAGAATATGCCAACTACATTCTATGCAGAGAGAGTAAGACCTCTCCCCTCCCCACTAAAATAGAGGGTTCCTGGATATAATACTAATTTCTATCCAGTGATGAGCTTCCAGGTTTGGAGATTATAGAGTACCCCTTCTTTGCCATTACTCCCAGGTCCACTCTCTTGGAGTAGCAGTACCCTTTTAGGGTCATATCTATCAATCAAATAGAACTGTTTAAAAATTATTCATATTTAATAGGAATACTTGATGCTATATAACTGTTTGTGAACTATTTTTATCAAAAAGTTATTTGAAGATATGATTGTTTACTAAAGATTATTAGGGGGTGTCCTCGTGGTGTAATGGTTAAAGCGATGGACTGCGGATTTGTAGTACGCGAGTTCGTACTCCAGTCGCGCTATTACGTTCACTTTTGGGCAAATACCCTTGGGAAAGGTATGAACCCCCTTATCCTCCCAGCTATGGGTTAAATAGTACCACTACTGTTCTTCTAGGAGAATGGCTTTGGCATTAAATAACCTAAAAAGAGTTGATATGCCATTAAACAAAGAAACCAAACTAAAGATTATTAGTTACTTGAAATCATATAATTGCTTACAAATTATTGGTGTTTGATGGGAATACTTGAAACCATATAACTGTATGCAAACAAATGATCAAGTAGGAATAGTTGCTTTAAACTTATTTTAGCTATTTTATTATCATTTAAAAATATCCTAATTTGTTTACAATAATGTCAATTAGAACATTTTTTTTTTCTTTTTTAGCCACAAATACTTAAAGTGGTTTTGGCAAAAAATCTTAAGTAAATTTAGGTTTAATTTAGAATATAAATGGGGGTACTGAAAAGTTTGAGGCCTCAATGAAAACGGGGGGGTTGTTTTTTTGTTTTTTAAGGAGTTAAAGTGTAGAAAAAAATGTGTGCTGAATTTTTGGATGAATATGCAGAATACCATGCACATTTTGTTTCAAGATCGTTCCCTTCTTGGTCAGTCTAAAGTTTTCAGTAACTCATATGCTCACTCAAATAAGATGCATTTGATGTCTTGCAATGCATGGAACCTAAAACAATCCTTTTAAGATAATTTCTAAATAAGCTTAGCTTCATATCATACAAGGCAGGAAATATAGAGCAACCATTGAGGATTAAACTCCTTAGAATAAGAAGTTTACACCATTAACTTGCTTACCAATATTTACACGCACATACATTATCTATTTATTTTACACACACACATATATATATATATATATATATATATATATATATATATATATATATATATATAATTATTTGACTTGTTACAATTTCCTGTCTTTTCTCATGATTATTGGAATCTACTTTTACATAAATGGCATATTTGTCTGAACAGGATGTAATGTGCATTTCGCCTTTTAGTGATAAATACCTTTTTAATAGCTGCCTTTTTAAGGTGCTATGCTTGATTTAATCATCACTACTATGTTCAATTTTTAATGGATCTCTATACATCTGGCCTTGTGACAAACTAAAGCAAATGTAGACATGAGTTTGAGTCTCACTGAGAGCTTATCCTTTATTATTGTCTCTGATATGATCCTTGCTGTCACAGAAATAACTGAGTTGCTATAAAAAGCAACTGAAATTAAGATAGAAAATATTAAGTAGAATTTTTAACTTTTTATAGAAATACTTTCATTCAAAATGAAATGAATATTATAAGACTGTTGATAGAATTCTATTGTAAGTTTTTTTTTCTCTTCCCTCAGCTGGGCTCTTTGGTTAGGCAACCAGTCTACAAGAAGGAAAACTCTGAATTCAAACTAAACTAGCTTTACTCCACCAAAAAATTGACCTTGTGTCACATCTTGCTCATTGTGGAAGGGTTGGATAAATACATCCCAAGGCTGATGAGATCAATCTGCTCTACTATTTATCTATAGCTGGGGCAGGGGATGAGAGGGATTCGTAGGTAACCTCACAAGAGTATTAGCACAAAAATGAAATGCAACCAACCTTGGCTAAGATTTGAACTTGGTTTGTTGAGTTCATTTCCTAAGATGACGATCACAACTATTTTAAATTTACAACTGTATTTTTTTTTTTCTTATGCAAAAAAGAGACCCTTATTCACATTCCATTTATTAACCCTTTTGAAATCTTAGTGATGTTAAAGATTGAGAGAGAAACTGCCTTTGTAACTCTACTACTGTCTTTGGTAAGTTATCTTTAGACAAAGGCTTTGTGATTATTATGTATATTCCATCTGCCAGGTGAAATTAAGAGAGCAGGGCCTGTTCTGTGTGCATTTGCTTTTTTGATGGAGAAAAGTCATGTAGATATGATGGGGTCTTTTTATTCCTTCTATTGTTTTTAAAACCAAATATCAGAAGTTTCTTTCATCTAACTCTAATTTAGAACCCAACTGTTACTAGATCTTTACTTTTTCTGCAAATTACTCTTTTGTTCTACATTATCATATCTTTTCTCTTTTTAATCTCTTTCATATATTCTTTTTACACCTGGAAATACTCTTCTAAATACTGTTTGGGTGGGGGTTAGAGGTGTAAAAATGAAGGCTCCTTTGTTACCTATACGTTTGACCCCCCCCATATATTCACGCTCTCTGCATTCTAAAGATAAACATCTATCAGAATATTGTACTTTGAAACCCCTTTACAAATAAGCCTGCTTTCTTTTTAACGTTTGAAATTTTTTTTTAAATTATTAAATATTTGTATTTACTCAAATTCCTCTGTCTTGAACAGGATGTGACACAAGGTCAATTTTTAAGGTAAACATTGAATTGGTATTGTTGGCACAGTTTTGGTGTTTGGTTGGTTGAACTCCATTGATGTCACCTGACATTTGTGCTGGGTGGCTGAGATCGACTAACTCTTGATCTCTGGAGGCCATCCCTCCAGGCTTTTACCTGCTTGCCAGATTAAGTTTGCTTGGTACCTGAGGCACTCCCTGCTTTGCGTAGGTTTTGACCTGTGTGAGGTCCCAACTGTAAAACAGCCCTGTGCCATATTCTGACACATGGAATGTCAGATAAATACCAAGGTCAATTTTTAAGCAAAGTACTGCTGGTTTGAATTCAGTTTTCCTTCTCTTACATTGGTTGCTTTACTAAGGCTAAAGAACCTAGTCTTCCCTATTATTTAACCATAGCTTATGTGGGAGAAAAAATGGATTCAGGCCCTTTTTCCCCCAAGAACATTAGGGCAAAGTTAAACATCTGGATTTGAATTTGGATCACCAATTCCATTTTCTACTATTTTGAATGTTATGCTAAGCACGCCTCTAGTATGAGATGGTGACTTTTTAAAAAATATTCTCTTAGCCCAAAACAGTCATTATTCCATTTATAGAATGTTTATAAAAAAAATGTTTTCTTGTTGGAAGGCATGACATATTCAACCCTAATATACAGAATAAAATCATGAAAAGATTTTTAGTTCCAGTTAACTTACAAATGATTGATATCAAGTTCTGAATCAAAGATTACTCAATCCAGTTCAGCATTAAATCCAGACAGGTCAAAACTCCAAATTGGTAAATCCAACATCAGCAAGGTGCTCCTTGCTTGCAGGAAACATTAAAAAGCCCACATGAGTTAGGCTTTGTTTTTAATAATAATTAGAAGATTCATTTTACCCAGAATTCAATGGCTATTTATTTAAAACTGGAAGTTTTTTATGGCCTATAAAAAAAGATAATCCAACATTAATTTTCTTCACACATCCTTTTAGTATGCATCAGGAAATTAACCTAACCTTATCCCTCAAAATTCAAAGAGAAAGTGTCTCCTTGGTTCCCTGGAAAATTTGCTCCCTCCTCTCTCTCAAAGTCTTTGAGCCTGGTTATCGTCTCTAGTATGATAATGGCTTTATTTGTTAGTTAACAAAGTTTATATTTTGCTTTTGTGGTCATGACCGGTCACTATTTTCTTGGACAAGGTGAAATAGGTTCTATTGTTTAATTGTTCTGATTTGTTTTGAATGGTTTTGTTTGGAATTCCTCTTATCAGCATTGGTATTTGCTCATAGCTATTATTTGAATGAAGAATTTGGTAATTCCATAAAACAATATATTCATCAAATGAAGTGTTCAGATTTTTAGAAATCTTTGTATTCCTCTTGGATTTTTAGTATTGTTTAAAGTAATTTAAAAAATAAATAAAGCATCCATACCTCCCTTCCCAAACTGAAAAATTCTAAGTTGATGGGAGTGAACACTGGAAATTATACATTTATTTTTCATTTCTTTAAATTTCTTAGGACAAGGGAGTCTCTATGGCATAGAGGCTAAAATGGTGGACTATGGCCTTGAATTAAGAGCGTTCACACTAGTTTCGCTATTATGTTCACTTTTGTACTAATACTCTTGGGAAAGGTATCATCATGTCGCACGATCAGCATGGATGTCCCTGACCCTCTCTCACCACCCCTCCCTATCATTCATTGTTTCCAGCAGGTCTTCAGGGCTACATTCCTTTCAGCACAGAGCTGCTGTATGTGGGTTCGAGCTGGTTGTCCTGCCTTTGCTCGTCCATGTGAAGGAGTCCACAGGAGTACATCACTTATGAGCTCGTCCCTACTTCTCCAGCAGTGTTCTGCATGTCTGGTTCATCTAACTTTGATAGTTTTCATGATGGGTGGTAGGTGGCCGTACAGCTGTTGCTTTGTGGGGTCCTACCTCCTGGACTTGTTCAATATTGCTCACAGCATTCTTGTGTAGTTACCATCAAGCCTTTAGTTAGCATCCATGTAGTAGTATCGACACAACTGCTGCTTGGAAGAAACTGCATTTTATTTTAAAGGTATAAACCTCCATATCCTCCTCATAGTACCACAACTGTTCTTCTACAAGGATGCCTTTGGTATGAAATGACCCATTATGGTTGATATGCCTTTAAGCAAAGAAACCAAACCAAATTACTTAGGAGAAACATTGACTATTCTAACCATCAGTCTGCCCTGTCAGTGGGGTGTGGAATATGATAACTATATCTGCTACAGGGAAGTAAGACCCCTCTATCAATCTTCAAAGAGGTTTTCTAGGTATGACGCTAAACTGCATCTGATAAGATTCTAGCTCTGGAGCCCTGAGGAGTGTACACTACTCTTTTGTTGCTATTACTCCCAGGTCCACTCTGACCTGGAGTGATAGTACCTGTTAGGATCTCGTCAATGGGTCAAATAGATCTTTTTGCAAATTATTTGTATTAGATAAGAATACTTGATATAACTGTCAGGAAAAAACTCTTAAACAACACAAAAATTTAATATAAATATACAATGAATGCAATTCTATAGTATCTAGGCATAAAATAACCCTAGATAGTTTGAGATGCTGTTAAAATCAATCTAGACATCAGTCTATGGCTATCAATAGATATTGTTGATCAGACTATACAGTAATAGTCTGAGTTACAATTAAGAAAAAAAAAATTCAAAAACTGCTAAAATTAAGATGAAAGCTAAGATTACTTTATTTTTTCCTTTTAAGTTAATTTGAATTTAGTTTTCTTTGTCTTAATTTTTGACTACAAATCTAACAAGCTCAGCACTTAAAACCTCTAATTCCTCCTTTTCTCTTCCTCCACTTATTCAAACATTCAGATAAGAGTCTATCAGTCTTTTTGAAAGTGGGTGGTACAGCCACCCTCTTTCCTAGGATGGCTGAAAAAAAACCAAGGGATATGTGAACAAAAGAACCAAGCAAGCATTTTTTTTTTTCTTTTACAAAATCTAGTTAACTAAATTTTAAGTCACAAACCTTTTAAGTATGTTCTACAAAAATGAAATAAACATAAACATGAAAGCCTGGTTTTGTTTTATTTTGTGGTTAAAAATTAAGTCTAAACACTTGTTTATATCTGGGTAATATTGTCACATACTTGCCAGAACAGAGCACAGACTCTGTGGGGGTCTAATGATCATCACATTTTCATGTCTAAGGATAGAATTTAGTATTTGATTAGTTGTTCTAGATTTGCTGTAGATTGAATAGTGTGTATGTTTTTTTCTTTTTCTTTTAAGTGGGAGGCACTAGGCCATTAGGGACATGGCCTATGAGCTCAAGAAGTGGCATCCACCCACTAAAATTCTTTAGAACTAATGTAGGCCAACTTTAATGATCTCTTTGTATTGTCAACCAGGTATTTATTCAGCTTCCCATGAGGCCAAAATATGACACAAGGTCAATTTAATGTTAGGGTACTATTTTGGAACCAAACCTCCTGTAGAGCACTGGCAACCATATATTTTAGTTTAAGTACACCCCCACCCTCTGATTATTGAGCTAGTGTGGTGGACCATTGTTGGTGAATCTGATTCTCACTGTGTCCCCAAACTTCAGGACAGGATAGAAACTCTACCAAATTAAAATGTTTATAGTGGTGGTGAAGTGAAGGCAGTAATGGTTGTCATATGGATTTAAGATATTTTAAGTTTATTGAAGAAAATGTTCTAACTGATGCAGATTATTTCTCCCCACTCTCTAAAAGCAGGACAATGTCAAATAAGTAGATATTGGCAGAGAGTTTTTTTTTTTAAGTTTTTCTATAGGTTTTTTTTCTTGTTGCTAATTGTATTTGATGGCATATAGCCCACTCTTATCCCCTACTTAAGAATTCTATAAATTTAGTAATAAATGCATTAAAAGAAAAGTTCCAGTAACATTTGATCCATCCAATAATTTTTTTCTTATTTCTTTGCTGAAATGGTGGGTCTCTGACACCAAAGTTTTTATTTATTTTCTTTTATCTCCCATCTGCTTATCTTTCTTTTTTCACACTAAAGTTCAAGGATAAGAGTATGAACTTTGACCTGAAATCTTAACCTGAGCTTCAAGTTTACTTCCTTCTTTAAACTGAGATCATTAGGACCTCTTTTCACTCCTATTCATCTGTATCTACAATCTTTTCTAAAAAGTATTGGAAATCTCACAATGGAATCTGTCTGGTTCTCTCTTTGTCCTCCCTCTCTCTCTCGCACATATATATTGTTGTTGTAGGGGAGGCTGCTACTCCTTTCCCTGGATTGCTCCACTTTACCCTTGATACATACCTTATACTGCTGAGTGTTAAGCAAGGCGGTATCAAGTACCATGATTAAAAGTCTTTGGTATAACACGACCAGGGATTGAACCCAGGTCTTCCGGACCATTGGCAAACACTCTACCCACTAGGCCATATAAATGAATTGGTCCACAAATGATTCCATATTGTATATAGCACAAGTATGTAAAATAATGAAAACTTAAATACAAAATTCAGAATCATTTGCTGGCCTATTCATTTAAAAAAAAATGTTTACTTTTCTCTTGCTAGATCAATTTCTAGAACCTTGTATTTAAGTTTTCATTTATCGTTGTTGATTTTTCTGTTTCTCTTCTTGGGAATAAGTTTTCTATTTATCTTCTTTAGAGTTTGTATTCCCTTTGATTTCCATTCAATTAAAGTTGAAAGATAAGTCAATAAACTTGACTTCTACTCTTTTTGGTGATAGGACAATTTTGACCTGAAAATGTTGGAAAATAAATTTGTGACAATTGCCAACTGCATTAAGTGTAGCTTAAGTAAAAAAAAATATCCTGTTTTCTACTATTGAAAAACAAATATAGATTCAATGCTTTATGAAAAGAATATTGAATTACAGAACCAAATTTAATGTTAAAAGAAATGAATTAAAGTTAATCCATAAAAAGTCCTATTTTTTTATCAACAAATCTTGGATATCCTCTGTGATTAGGAAATGACAAAGTTAGTGCTATTTCATGTTCAATGTTTGGTGGGGGGGGTGAATACAATCACTTTAGGTTCATGTTAAGGCTGTCAAAAAAGAAAATTCAATCTTCTTTCCAAGAAAGGAGTTTTAGTGCCTATATATAATCCAAATGCTCAATAGAAATTTTTTTTTTTTTTTTTTTTTACAATGACATGTTTGTGGGGCCACCCTGTGAGAATAGAATTTTTATGAGAAAATTTGTTTAAAAGACTTGCTTGCTAACCATTGCTCTACAGTAGGAACCCTGCTTGATCTACAATGATTTTTATGTATCATTTTAACTTTTAACCTGAAACCTGAATGTTTGCCAGTTGAATAAATCACTTCTTGCTGCCTTTAGGCTACTGATTATTATTAATTAAAATTTTATTGCTTCATTTATAGTCGCATATTACCTGCTTCCTACTTTTCACCCCATTTTATTTGTTGGTATTAGAAGAGCTTTTTTCTTTGATTATAACTTTTTTTTTTTTTTTTTTTTTAATCTAACACTGAATAATTCAGTATACATTAACCCTCCCCATCCACATGCAATCTGAAATGTTTCTTTGAGTTATTTGACTACTCTGTTGGGGTGGTTGAAAATACATGAAATGTACCCTCTGTAGAGTGATAAGGGGGTGTCCTGAGTATGTCATTAAATGGAATCTATTGGTGAGGCTCTTCTTCTGAAGTGCTACAGAGCGTGGAATACATTGCTATTACTCCTAAGTCACCTCTGACCTAGAATCTATGGGTCAAATAGGTCTATTTACAGATTATTTGTAGTAAATAAGAATGTGAAACCATGTTATTGTGTAAACAAATGACTATTATTAAATTCAAATAATTACTTTAAGCCATATGATTATTAGTATTACATAGGAATACTTGAAACCATTCAACTCTGTGCAAATTATTTGTATTAGAATTACCTGATATTGTATAACCATGTGAAAAAAACAAACTCTTAACTACCACCTAAAACTGTGGATGTACAATGTACACAATTCCCTAACCTCGGCATAAAATAACCTCATACTTGTTCTATGTCATCATCATGTCATGCCGCTAGCACGGATATCCCTGAGCCGCTCTCGCCACTTCTCCCTATCATTCATCGCTTCTGGCAGGTCTTCAGGGCTACATCCCATATCCTCACATAGCTGCTGTATGTATGTTCGTGCTGGTCATCCTGCTTTTGCTTGGCCATATGTGGGGTCCATAGGAGTATATCACTAATGAGTTTGTCCTTGCTTCTCCAGCAGTGTCCGGTTCGTCTAGCTTGTATAGTTTTTGTGATGGGAGGCAGGTGGCTGTATAGTTGGTGTCTTGTGGGGTTTTTCTGCCTGGACTTGTTCAATATTGCTCACAACATTCCTTGTGTAATTGCCGTCTAGCTTCTTCAGTCGTTTAGTTATCGTCCAAGTAGTGCATTCATATAGCAGTATCGATACGACCGCTGCCTGGAAGAAACTGCGTTTCATTTTATCAGTCAGGTCTGATTGTTCTATGTACTAGCTACTATATCAACTCTTCTACGTATGGTATAACTGAAATTCAAATAACAGCTATAATGGTACTCTAAAGGAAAAGGATTGGTAAGCATTTGGCAAAATAAATCTGATTACATACTCTAGAATTAGCAACTACCCCACCCTTACCATGAAAAATAAACAAAAAAACTTGTACCAAATTCAATTAAATTTAAAAGGAATTAAATAATACTGAGTTCTTTTGTTTTATTGTATCTTGATTCTTTCTGATTAGTTTTCTTATTTCAACAATGTTTTGGGCACCATAACCTGAAACCTTTGTCCTGAATTTCATTAATCCTAGCAGATCATAGAAAGTGTTCCATCATTTAGGTGACTAAATAAGATAACTAAGGAATGCTGGAGGAGAGTACAGCAGCTAAAAACATAATAAAAGCAACAAAGACAAAGAAAGAATCAATGTATAATGGTAATATAATCTCTTCTCTGAAACTAACAAAAATAAGATTGCATTTTGTTTATAAATTTTGTCTTTTTACTCTATCAAACTTACCTGGTATATATGCCAGGTGCAAAAAGAGTTTAGCTTAGCTTCATTCTCTCAAGCATCACCTTCCTCTTCTTCTTAAAAGGGTAGGGTCAAGTTAATTGCTTGCTAGTGAGACTGAGCTATTTTTGGCGTTACTCTCAATTGTGCATTAGTGCAAGGAAGGGCCTTTGCTTAAAATCTGACCTTGTGTCACATTTTGCCCATGTTGGTAGATGCATACCCTGTTACCCATACTTTAATATGAGTGGGTATATGGAAGGAGAGGTTCTTAAGAATGTTATCAAAGCAAATAACTTTCCATCTCTTAATTTTTTTTTAGTCTTTTGAAGTTATAAGGCTGGCAAAAAAAATAATCTTAGTTTTGGCTGGTTGAATTTCTTAAGAGTTAAATTAGTGTATTAATTTAATTAGGTCTAATTAAGATTTAATTAAATTTGACAGATGATGACATATAGGTTGTATCATGTAGGATGCTGTATTTAATTTCAGTTTGTTTATACCTCAGCTGTTGCTGAAATATTCAAATTTTTACCTGGGAGATATTCTCTTTCGGGTCGGTGATGGGTTAAAGTTTAAGCTTGAGAAAAAAATCAATATTTTTTTTTTTAATTTTTTTTTTTTTTTTTTTTTTTTTTATAATTTACATTTTTTAAGTAAACATATTTTGCCCTTAGAGTAAAATTTAATTAGCAAAAATTTCAAATATGAAAAGTGAAAAATATTTATGAAAAACAATAAGCATTGAAAGAAAATGAATTTTAATTTGTTTTATTTTCATAAGATAGAGAGAAAATAAGGGTTCATTTTATTTTAACAATTATCAACTGAACTCTTTTAAAACCTAAAAATTTAGAATTCTTCAAAACTTAGAAATTTGTAAAGGTCATGAGGTTTTTATTGACAAAAGGCTATAGATTTTTTTCTATGAAAGTGGCAAATTTACTCAAGCTGAATCTCAAGAAAAATAGTTGATTAGGAAAACAATTCTAGTTTATATTCATTGTTATCACCCCCCCCCATAATTTCACACATGTGATTAGCTGAACATATTTGATCAATTTTGCATGGAAAAAGAACTAAAAGGTTGAATTTTTAAAGATTTATTTATCTGTAGAAAACCAGTTCATTGGCCTAGTGGGTAGAGTGTTTGCCAATGGTCCAGGAGACCTGGATTCAATCTCGGGTTGCATCATACCAAAGACTTTGAAAATAGTACTTGATACCTCCTTGCTTAACACTCAGCAATATAAGGTAGGTATCAAGGGTAAAGTGGAGTAATCCAGGGAAAGGAGTAGCGCCCTCTCCTACACCTCAGTGTTGTAGCTATTGAAAAGGAAGCCTTCTGGTCGCCCTCGACTACAGTCGCCAATTACTATTTATCTGTAGAAAGTTAGATTTTTTACATTAAAATTGATTGTATAAAATCAGAAAAACAAATTTTAGATAATACCAATACTAAGATAGGGTAAAATTTTATTTGCATGATTGCTTTTGTGCATCTTTGTTTCTACCATCATTTTGAAACTTAGATATTTACTATGCTTTGTCAGCAGAGCTTACAATAAAATGACTATCTTCTGCAGAGAATAAGAACTATAATCAAGAAAGGTGTGTTTTGGGTATCAAGCTAAACTGTATCTTGTGGTGAGACATCAATTCTGAAGATCTAGAGAGTATGGAGTACTTTTTCATTGCCATTACTCCAAGGTCCACTCAAATCTATATTGATTGTACTTGTTAGTATTCCATTTATGGGTAAATAGATCTCTTGAAAAATTTGATAAGACCATGTGCGCAAAAAAGTAAAACTTGACTACATAGAACATACAATGAATATGGTTCCCTAACCTTTAGGCATGAAATAACCCAAGATAGGTTGACATGCTGTTAAAATCAATCAACAAGGTCTGTATTTGAAAAATAAGTATTTTTGCAAAAGGTATACTTTTTTATCATTAGGGCATGAATTTACACTCATAAGTTTTCCTGATTTTTGTCTAGATATTTAGAAATATTCCAAATCGGATGGAAATCAAAATATCATCATGAGATTAATTATAAGCCAAATAATAAAATGAATAAAAACACTAGAACCCTTAAAATTAGTCCATATTACATCTGTCATAATAAGATTAATGAAATCGTGTTCTACAAATTGAAAATTCTATAAAGTGGTACAATTTCTTTTCTCTCCCCCCCCCCAACTTGCTATGTCATATTAAGCCTTACTAATTTGATTCTTTGGTATGCTCTAAAATTCTGAACCATCTACTCCGGTGAAATGAATTCTTAGAGGGCTGTTTTTATTTGCAAAGTACTATATTCTTAGAATCCACTTTAAGGAAGCCTCCTGCTATTTTTTTTTTTTTCTTTTTTTAAGTGGGGTTTCTTTGGACTATCCTAAGTCATTTTATATCTTTCTTGAATTTATCAGTTTTTACTATTCCATCTAATTGCTATAGTTTGTCTGGCACTTAAACTGTTCTCAGTATTTGTAAGAATTTGGAATTGTATTTTTATTTAAATCTAACCATTTTACAGTCAGATAATATTCTAATCCTTGTGGAGTGAATGAATTATTTTCAGAAAATTTATAAAATAGAGGATATGTTCAAACAAGTCAATCATATAACAATAAAAACAAACAAAACATGATGATTTGATCAGTAATTGTAGACAACCTTTACTCAATCCTTCACAGTGGACCCTCCTAGCAATGTTTCTGTACATTTAATATTGATTTAGTCAATGAGCAACCAACAGAAAAATGCCTTACATTGAACTACTGTAAAAACAAACAAAATGTCACTCTACTTGCAAAAGATTTTTTTTAAGAATTGAGTAAAAACAAGTAAATAAATAATTCTATAGAATAGGAGCTTCCTCCTTTCATGACTTTGGTAATCAGGTTTTTTTTTATTCTTGGGTAGGGATTCAATGTTGATTTATTTTAACATGTAAATTCATTTACAATTATTTTATGCTTAGGGAATTTTTTTTTTTTTTTAAGCATTTCTTTGCACACAGTTGTATGGTTTCAAGTATTCCTATCTAACACTAATTGATAATTTGAAATAATTATTTTCATTTGATAATTTATATGGTTTTAAATGACTAATAAAAATCCTAAATAAATTAGTAAAAAAAAGATTATTGCTTCAAGTAACTATTCTTGATACAAATAATTTAGTAATGTCAAGAATTCCTATCTAATACTAATAATTTTTAAACAGATCTATTTAACCCAAGAATGAGATGCTAACAGGTCAAAGTGGACCTGGGAGTAATGGTAATGAAGGTGTATATGGAGCTATTTTGTATGTATTCCATTTGTAGTGTGTGTATATATATATATATATATATATATATATATATATATATATGGTACTTTGGAGAATTGGGTAAAAGATTTTCTTACGAGGCAAGACAACTCTCTTCAAAATGACTAGATTTTATAAATGTGATCTTTTATAAATAAAAACTTATTCAAAGTAAATTGAACTACGATGACTACAAAAATAGTCAAGTATTTTCCCATTGCCTTCTAGATGGTTGCCTAGCAGAACCATGGCTTAAAAACCCAGTCAATACTGTTATTTTACTTTTAGCATCTTTTTTTACTTTTAGCTGTTTGCATTCAATTTCACACTAATGCCCTTGAAAAGGGCATTAGTGTGAAATTGAATGCAGACCGCCTTGGCAACAATTTGAACTCTAATTTCATTTTCTGCACTGATTAACATTACACCACCCACACTTTAGAAAGCAAAATTATATATAATAATGTCTAATAGAAATAAGAAGTGGTGACTGTTGAGGTTGGTTGGTTAAAAGATACACAGCCTAGGTGAAGGATCTCAAATATTCAACCTGTGAATTTATGTATGGCCTGCTGCAGAATCCCTTTTGAAACCAATATTCTCCTAAAACTTGGATATTTCTTCCTCCCCCAAATCCTTACTCTTGATTTAAAAAAAAAAAGAAATAAAAAAAAAAAAAAAGAAATAAAATTTCATTTATTGATGTAGTGTAATGGGCCTTTTGGAAAGATTTTAGAAAAGTGTATGTATAAGTCAACATGACTTGATCTTAATACATTACACAGATCCCATCTCTGCTCTGGTAGGGATGAAGGTCAAATAATTTTTTCTTTTGAAAGAAAGTTAGCATCCAAATGTAATTCCTTTGTTATTTGACCACACACGCACACAGAACGGAGATTGGATTAGCATAATGTATCGTGGTCAAATCATGTTAGCACTGGTTTTAACTGTTGAAGGAAATGAACCTGCAGAAAAGAAAAGGAAAAAAATTAAAACAGTAAATGACCATGCACTTTCTCCCTGTTTCTTGGATGTTGAAGAATTGTCAAGAAGATTCTAGAGAATTCTGGCAGCCCAATGGTGGATTTAAAAGCCAGTGTCATTACAGGAGGAGGTGAGAGTAGGTTCCAGCTGGCAGAGTAGAACAATTCCTAGCCTAAGGGTCCAGGTTGGGATTTTTACCCACTGAATTTAAAGAGATAGCTGGTAAAACACAACTGACATCTCTTCAGCACCCCTGCATTTAAAGCACCTTCACTCTCGATAGCAGTAATGTCACATTTAAACATGTTCAGATTTGCCAACACTTTTTAGCCAAGAAATGACTATACAGTTGCTATAGTTTAAATTATCCTCATCGCTTACCTCTCTCAGTCGCAAGTTGGGTATTTATCTCTTTCTTCTCTACTTTTTGGGAGGGGGACAAGTGACATGATGGCTATTCACACTACCATGTTCATTTTCAAATTAATACCTTTGCAAAAGGTTATGGGTTAAATGATATCACTACTGTCTTCTACAAAGACAACTTTGGCATTGAATAAACCATGAAAGTTGATATGCCATTAAACAAAAAAATGTCTTCTGTTTTTTTTTTTTTTTTTTTTTTTTTCTTTGTTATAACAGTTTATGAAATTGTCATATTAAATCTTGTCCTTTATATCTCAACTTGCCCATGCCACTCTGGGTCAGAGTGGTAGGATCTGTTAGGACCCCACATATGGCTCAAATAGATCTGTTTAAAAAGAATTTGTATTCAACAGAAATACGTGATGCTATATAACAGAAAATTATTTGTATTGAGAATGGTTACTTGAAACCATATAACTGTATGCAACCAAACAACTTATTAAATTGAAATAATTGTTTGAAATCATAATTATTGGTATTAGATAGGAATACTTAAAACCATACAATTGTGTGCAATTTTTTTTTTTGTATTAGATAGAATTACTTGATATCATAACTGCAAAAACACCTTTTTTTTAAAAAAAAAAAAAAAAAAAAAAAAAAAAAAAAAAGACTAAAGATGTAAATGTACAATCAATACAATTTGCTAACCTCCAGGCATCAAATTACCTTAGACAAGTTGACATGCCATTAAAATCAATCAACTTGTACATAAGTAGACACAGGATAGGAGTGGGAAGACTTGTTTAAACTTTTTTTTTTTTTTCAAAGTTCATAATTTTTTTATTTTTATTTCTAGTCACATTGAACTTTTCATTCTAGTTCATACCCCTTCATTGCCATTACTCCCAGGTCTACCTGTTAGGGTCACATCTATGAGTAAAATATATCTGTTTAAATATTATTTGTATTTGAAAGGACTGTGTGCAAAAAAACAACTACTCTTAAACTACAAAAAAAATGTAAATATTACTAATAAATGAATGTGAACCCCAGATGGGTTGGTTTGCTATTAAAATAAATCAGGAAAAACAACCCTTTCATATCCTTGATTTTGAGACCTTTATGTTTGGTGTTGATTTTCATTTGTCAAGAAATAAGTAATAATTGGTATGCACATTACTTGGAATCATCTCCTGGGTTCATAAAATGCGATATGCAAAGAATAAATGGTAACTAGATCCGTTTTCAGCTGTTAAGATATAAAATGACAACACTGAGTGAACCCTAAAGTTTTACTAAACAATCTGCTGTAATGTTGACTTTTGAGAGTAAAGCTATTTTTTTTCTAAGTAGCCTAAAGGAGCTCTAAATATTTTTCATTAAAATAAATCTTAGTTTATTTTCTCTCTTTTCTAGAGGGGAATTATTGAGAGCCAAGAATATTTTGACAAAATATTCCTATTATCAGAAATTCTGAATAAGGAATAATAGGTGAATAAATTCTAGCTATGGCATTTTCATCAAGATTACAAAAATACTACAGATCTTTTTTAAGATCATAAAATGCAATAAATGCCTGGAGATGGTTTGAGAACATTATGGCCAAAATGTTGATTAAAAACTAAAGATTAAAATCCAAATACTGTATACAAATGGAATAACACAAATATCCTGAGGTTTTTGGGGGGGTTCCTTTTGAGGGAGGGGTTCCTTACATGTTATTAACTCTGGTTTGAATTGAGTTTTCCTTCTAGGCTGGTTTTGTAACCAAGACTAAAGAAGTCCCAGTAGGCTTGAGCTGTAGAATATGACAATTGCATCTTTGCAGAGGAGTAAGACCACCCACTTCCAGTGAGTGTCCTGGATATGAATATGACACTAAACCATCTGACAGTGAGGCTTCAGTCTTGGAGCTTTCAGGAATGTGGAGTACCCCTTCATTGTCATTACTCCCAGGTCCACTCTAACCTAGAGTTGTAGTACTTGACAGGTTCTCATTTATGGGTCAAATAGAACTGATTGACTATTTAGCCATGTGCAAACAAATGACTAATTGTAAATGTAATTATTCATGTTAGATAGGAATACTTAAAACTATTTAACTGTTCAGATGAATGAGCTTTGGCTAATTTTAAAATGTTATCTACAAACTGAGTTTACAAATTATGTATAAATAGGATTTTGCATTAAATAACCTACAAAGATTGATATGTCATAAAACTGAACCAACCAAGGCTAAAAGAGTCAGCCTACCCTACTATTTATCCATACCTGGTGACAGAAGAGGTAAATTCATGCCTTTCCCAAAAGCACTAACACAAACAACCTCATTCAGGATTTAAACTCTGATCACTGTTCATTTCCTTGAACAATAACTATTACATCAATGGGGCTGCAACTGCTTGCTTAAAGTGGTGCTAAGTAACAAGATGTCAAAAATTAACATCTGATTTAGAAAAAAAAATTACTAAGGCCAAACCCCACTCCCCAATATTTGATTTAATACCAAAGAATCATGTGTCTGAGAGTGATGTGATATCTGAGAATCTAACTTCTAAAGGAAGAAAGAAAGTATGTAAAAAATGTACACTGTGGATGAATAAATATATTTATAAAAAAATGTCTGGGTAGTGCTAGTTAGGATTGTTAGATGGAGTTGCTTGGAAATTGAAGGAAGTGAGAGGAATGTTATTTTTAGGACCTGGGAGATCTGCTTACATTCTTCCTTAAACAGAATTGACAATAAGATTTAGTCTCTGAGTGAAGGGACTTGTGGTTTTTTTTTTTTTTTTTTTTTTTTTTTTTTTTTTTTTTTTTCAAATATAAAACATGTTCCTTAAAACTAAACCACAGGACAGGAATTTTTTTTGTTGTTGAGAGAAAGGGTTTTATTTCTCAGTTAAAATCTCAAGACTAGCCGCTTTATTTTTCTTTTGAGATATTTTTCATAGAATAAAATTTAATGTTTTAACCCAACGGATACCATCATCCCATTTATCGGACATTTGCCAAATTTCTATTATATCCTGTCAGTGGCCTAGAAATAGGATGGAACTTTTTAGATATGCATACCAATCTTAAAATATTTATATATTTTTTAAACAGTCCCTATAAAAGAAATTTTTTTTGATTTTTCTCCAATAATTCAACTAAGTATTAAATAAATTTTAATAAAATCGGATAAATGAGAAAATGAACAATGAAAGTTCTTTTTGTTTCCAACTGAAATAATTTAATGTCACTGACTTGACTTTAACATCTCACCATCTTGTCATAGTTTAAGAAAAAAAAGAAAAAAAGCTAATCTAAAGCACGTTATCCTGAGTTGGATTCTTACTGGATGTTCCAAATGTGTTTTTGTTTTTTTTGTATAAACCTAATTTTTATATATGGATACAGATACTTGATATATCTACTAATATATCACTGAAATATATTTATAACCATTACCCAACAAAAAAAAGCACATCATAGCAAATTTTATCAGACCAACACCCATAAAATGCTCTTAGAGAATAAAGCGATTTCCAGTTCTGTTTGCAACTGAATGACATTCATGGTAATTTTTTGTTTTTATATATATCATTTAAATTCTCACTATAATGTAAATAATTATGAAATCCTAATTAGAATCCTTCATTTCTTCCTAAATAGAAGTAGCAATATGATTATAGGTATTTATTTGGTTCACCATGAGGCCAAAATGTAACACTGGGTCAGTTTAGTGTTGAAGGAGGGTACTTCTCCACAGGAATGGAGACTCTTACTAGGTGGGGATGGGGTGCAAAAATTGTTTAGTTCTCTTGACATTCTCTTTTGGTTGAGCCTTGGGTGCCAAGCAATAAACTCAACTTTTTTTTTTTCCTCAAATGATTGCGGTAGACACCATGTAACTAAAGGAATATCATTATAAACCACTGTTACATATAGAACCCAACAGGTTTACAGGTATAATCTTTAAAATTCTTATTTATTTGATGACTTGCAAAAATATAGATTTCTATAGATGATGTTTCTTAAGTTTCCCAGAAGAGAAATGCACTAAGAATAAAATGTTCCTGGGGTAGCAGTTATATATAATCAGTAAGGAGTAATATATGTAAAAGTGGGTTAAGTGTTTTTTGTTGTTTTGGGGTTTGCTTTTTTTTTTTTTTTTTTTTTTTTTTTTTTAAGGAATCCAAAAGAGATGTCTTCTCAACAGAGTGCATTAAGCATTTTATGGTTTCTTTTAAGTTTTCTACAAATTTTTCCAGGAGTGGAAGAAAAATAGAACTGATAAGGATTCTTGGTTCAAACATTTTTAAGTAAAAGATTCTACCAAGCAGGATTTTGCATTTCATTTAGCTACTAAATTTTCATTTCTACCCTGAAAAAAAAAGATTAATTCATAGAGATAACATGCCCTTCTTTCATAAGTTAAGGTAGTTGTTGAAAATTTCTTCACCAGACCAAGAAAATAACTATAAAACATATACTATTCCACATACTTATCCAGAAGTTCAACATGTTTAGCACATTGTTTCATAAACTTCTTTTAACCCTTGTAAAAATATATAAAGATCATTTATTTCTTAATTGGGCTGAGAACTTTCAGTAGACACACACACACACACATATATATATATATATATATATATATATATATATAAAATGTGTGTGTGCATGTATGTGTGTATATAATCCACAGACCTTCAGTATATCACAACTCTTCAGTGTGGCTAAACCAACTAGATGTTTCAAGCTGGGATTGAAACCCGGCTGACTTTACATCAGTTAGACATCTTACCCCAGAGCCATTGTCCTTCTCAGCATAAGTCATGGAATTTTTTGCATTATCAGCTACCTGGAATACTCAATTTTTGGGAAGAGGTATTGCAGTCAGCAAATTTCCTCCCTAGAGTGATCAACCCAGGGGGAGCATATATATATATATATATATATATATATATATATATATATATATACACGCACACACACACACACGTGTGTGTATCATCCACTGAGAGACTGGTTTCATTGTATCACAACTAATCAGTGTAGGTAGACCCAAAGGAGTTGTTTTATTATTATTAACAACATAATAAATTTGTAAATTTTGTTTTAATAGATTGTGAACTGAATATGACTATTTTCTGTCTTTTCTTCAAATAGTTGGAGATATCCAAGTCCTATAGTACTACCACATTCCTGGCTCAAGTTATGGGTCACATTTTTAAAACATATCCCAAAAGCCAAAATGTTAAATTGACCTGAACTCCATAAAATACTTCTGGTTAACTTGTTATAAATTTACCATCTTTTCAAGAATTCTCAGTTTAAATCAAATGTTAATTAGACAAAAAATCTTAATCTAGTTTAAAAGAAGGCCAGAATACAAGATTGTATATGTATTTTGGATGGATATCTCAAAACAAATAGATTTCTCTCTCCCTCACTCCTAATTGCTGCATTAATTCAAATTTCTCTCAAATTTAAATTATATAAATGAAACTAATACAGTGTGTGAGTAATTTTTAAAATCTTTTTTATTTTGTTAAATTATTACAGGGTTGGGGTTAGGATACATTTGAAAAGAATGTTATACTTTTTGAATCAAGAATCTTAATTTTGTCTGATTCATGTTTAATAGGTAATTAAGCTTAAGATAGAAAAAAAGAAAATAGTTTTTTGTTTTATAGATCTTTTCAAGTCTTATCAAACTCTTTACATGGTTAATTACCTCCCGACCTTTTTTAAAGACTGAAATCAAAAGGAACAAATAGTTCTGAATTTTATTAATTTCTATGTAATTTTGCTCCTAATGCTCAATTCAGATTATTAGGTTTATTTTATTTATTGTGTTTGTGTGTGTTCTGCTACTGATAAATCCTTTTCAGTCCATACAAGTTTACATTCTCCTTTATCTAAAGCTCTTGAGATCAGATAGATTCCAGAATTTAAGATTTTAGAATAGTACAGATGGTTATTGACTGGGTTAGGTTCTACCCAATTGGTTGTGACACAAACTGCTAGGTATATAAAGAGAAAGACAAACTGTATGATATATATATATATATATATATATATATATATATATATATATATATATATAGAGAGAGAGAGAGAGACCTTGTACTGTACACTAAGAGTCTGAAGGGTCCCCTTTTATTTATTCATTTTTGTGATATTAGTATCATTTTAGTTGATTCTCTAATGATTATCACTTCATTTCTTTTTTTTTTTTTTTTTTTCATATATATGAGTTCAATATGAGTGAGAGAGCATATGTAGATTTAGATTTAAATAGTGTAAACAGTCAATGGTTTTTGGTAACTGTTAATTTTTTTTCCTTCTGATAATTAGCAAGAAACAGTCACCAAGCACCAATGACTGTGTCTGCTATTCAAAAATAGATCTATGTAATCATTTTATTGTTATTCAATATTTTCTATTTTTATGTACTGTATATTTCATAATCTGTTTACTCTTTGTACTATACTATAATCTTGAACATTTTACTGGGACCAACACACATTTGCACTGCTTGCCACATAAAATTCCTAATTAAATTTTTGGTTATCAGTCATATCTTTTGAGGAGGGTTTAGTTTGTAATTTATAACCCTTACTTATCTGTAATGCATTAATCATCTACTATTACTTATAATTCAACCAAAATTTTGTCAAAGTTTTATTTACATCTAATGTTTGTTTATCAACTTAGAGTAAGGGTGGAATTGTTGTACTATGGAACTTTATAGTCTGCTAAAACCCTATTTTTGATATGTTGGTCTTTTAGGAATCAATCTTAAGTTTTGATCCAGCTGGACACTGTATTGACAAATGACAAACTTGATAGTTTTTTGTTTTTTTTTCTAAATCATAAATTTTGGAGTTTTCCATTTTACAAATGTTCAGTGTAGGTGAGTGGTAAGACTATTAAAACCTTATCAGTACATCTTGATATTTACTAATCTCTGTACAAGGCTCAAGTAATTATCTTAACTCACTATGGTTGTAATCACTTAGAAGTTTGCTATTCATGACTTCAGTGTAAAGTGGCTACAAAGTGGACCTAATTCAAATAGTTCAAATGCTAGAATATTTGACCTTTCTTAGAATCCATCTTATAAAAAGTTACTAGAAAAAAAAGAACTCTTATTCACTTGAAATATGCTAAGAATTCATAGCCAACAATTGAATTATTGGAGTAGAAATAACATGCTTGCTTGTGAGTATCCAGTGAAGAACACTCCTGGTTTAAAAGGAATGGTTTGCTTGAATAGCTTTTAATCCTATCTCAGCAACAAAGCACCCATGAGGAAATTAAACATGATTCTTTACTTTTTAAAGTTTTTTCATTCTTTAAAGTAATTTACCAAATGTTTATTTTTCTCTGTTAGTCAAGTAATTATTAGTTGGTAGTACACTTTTAAAGGTCATCCTCAGAGGAAGTGGACTTGGCTACCTGAGTTCAATTCCTGAACAAGGCTGTCTGCATTTCACATGGCATTAATACGTTTGAGAAAGGTATGAACATAACTATGGGTAAATGTTTAATCTTTGTATGGCAACTGATCTAGGAGAAAGAAAACCCTGAATCCAAACCAATTGTTGACCTGGAGAGTATAGGGGCTCTGCCTATGACACACTACATGAGTAACATCTTCACAACTGAAAATCAGGTTACAGGACCAGTGAGAGGTACTTTAATTCTAATTTCATATTCAACTTAATTAATTGAAGAGAATTGGGTGGCCCAGTCAGCTGGGGTTGTAGAATACACTGTCTGCATCTCTCCAGAGGGGTAAGACTTCCCCAACGAATGCCCTGAATACGACACTAAACAATCTGATGTTGAGAGTTCAATAATGCTAGAGCTTTGGGGAATACAGAGAACCCCTTTATTGCCATTGCTCTCAGATTCACTCTGGTCCTGAGTGGTTGCATCTGATAGGGTCTTCTCTGAGTTAAATAGAACTAAACTGTGTTTATGCTTAACTGAATTGTTTGAAATAGAACTGTTTATATGTATAAAAATGGATTTGGCATTAGATACCCTACAATGGTTGATATGCCATAAAATCAAACCAAACTAAGAAATGGGAGGTCTTAAATGACCATTATAGCCTACCAATCAAAAGTATCTTATTTGACAATTAGTTAGTTAGCGACCATAGTCGAGGGTGACCCGAAGGCTCCCTTTTCGATAGCTACTACACCTAGGTGTAGGGGAGGGCGCTACTCCATTCCCAGGATTGCTCCACTTTACCCTTGAACCGTACCTTATAATGCTGAGTGTTAAGCAAGGTGGTATCAAGTACCATTTTTAAAGTCTTTGGTATGACTCGACCTGAGATTGAACTCAGGTCTCCCGGGCCATTGGCGAACACTCTAACCGCTGGGCCAATGTCTAGTTGACTTTTAAGAAATGGAAAATGTCTTTATTATTATTACTGCAACCCAATTTGTCACAGTTAATTATTAATTTCTTCATGAGAATTTCTTTCAACTTATTTCTATATCTTTATTTTATAATCATTATTAGGCAATAAGGATGAGAAATAAAGAACAAGTTTCTGATAAGATTTGAACTCTTATCCCTTACCCTTAAAAATGTTACCTATTTACTTCAGTTGACTAACAGATTAGATTTTTAAAAAGACCAATCAGTCTGCATCTAACCATATAACATTTTTTTATTTGTCCTGAATGTCTGATTCACTGCTGTCTTTGCCTTTTTTACATATCCCTATAATATTAGTCATGTTATTTGAATTTATAATTTATAGATGCAGAATCTGAAAGGATAGTGACCTAACTACCTTAGTTTTTACGCTTCTGTGTGTGTGTGTGTGTGTGTGTGTGTGTGTCTAATATATACTTTATACTCTTCTGCTTGCTGTCATTCAAGCATGGTCTTATTAATCAACTATGTTTTTTGTGTATCTTTTTTTGTTTTGTTATCTATAAGTAGATTATATATCTTACAATAACACTAAACTCATTACTTTTTTCTTTCTAATTTATAATGGTACTCTGGATAATTCAGGGATTAATATGTTTATCAATAATTTGATTACAGGATTTTATCCTTGTTTGAAAGAAGAATTGTATTAAAGATGGGAACTTATCCCTTAATCAGTTGATTTGTATTATTTTCCTGGTCATGAATTAACACTTAAGTTTAATTTAGATTCAATTTTCACAGCCAATACTTTAATACTGACATTTCACCATATTGCAAAAAGGTCAAATTTTTAACTTCAGAAGAAATATTTCAAATACTTATTTAAAACTTCAAATGAAAATGACGTATAATATAATCTATTTTACTGAGGAAAATGACTTTACACTAACTGATATATTATCTTGCAAGAAATCTTTTCCTGAAGCATCAGATAGAATATCTTAAAATAATGACATCACACAATGATAGATTCTGTAATGTATGCTATATTGAAAATAGTGCAATTCAATATTCTCACCTGGATAACAAATTTTAGTTCTACATATTTATTATAAGGTAATGTCATTTATGCCTACTGCTGGTAAATGGTTTTGACAGTATCTAAAACAACATACTGGCATTTAAAAATGACAGCATCCATGAAAGAAAAGTTATGCATGTGATTGTGAAGAACGTTATGATGGTTTTTGCAAGTTCTGAGTCATCTTATTTTAGCCATGAGCTGGATAGCAATTCAAAACAATTCTTAAAGACCATAAAAACTTCTTTTTTTTTTTAATTACATGTGTAACTAATTGCATTTTGGGTACTTATCTAAAATGGCCCACTGAGAAAATGTTTTCTGTCATGGCTAACTTTGAATAACTTTTAATATGACAGTTTTTTCAGCGGATTATCTTGGACAAGTACCACGTTTTGTATATATAAAGTTTAGCTTATTCTGGCACAAGGCTATCATTATGGAGTGAGTGAGATATCCAGTGAGAATCATACAGTAGTAATGGTCTAACAATCACTTTATACTAAATGTACCAAACCCGTTCCCATAGTGTTTTAGAAAGGGTACAGCCATCATTTTGATAACTTGTATTTTAATTCTTTTCTTTTTTTTTTCTTTTTATTATGTAACCTTCCACTGAGTCTAATAATTAGGTAGCCCTATAGCAAACCATTTGTCAATGAAAATCTCAAGAACACACTTTCATCCTGAGAAAAGTATATAAATGACACCACATAAAGAAATGGATGTTCACATGATACTAGTGGATGACAATATTTTTAACAGCTAAATAGTTGTTTCTGAGTTTTACCATATGTTTAATATTGTAGCATGAAATTCTACCCTCTTTCTTTTAAGATTTCATCCTTTTATAAAAAATTTAACAAAACATATATAATGCAGTTTGCTATATTTATAAATATTGCTCAATATCTCTGATAGAGCATATGTAGATCTAAGTTAGGCTAGCATATACAGTCAATTGCCTATGGTGACTGTCACTTTCTTGTTTATGCAATCATCAGACGTGTGTAATGATTGTCACTGGGAATGGGCACGGCAACTTGGGTTCAAATCCTGGATGAGACTGCCTTTTCACATAGCATTAATACTTCTAGGAAAGGTATGATTCCAACTATTCTCCCTCCAGCTATGGGTAAATAGGGTAGAATGGGCTCTTTAACCTTAGTATGGCAACCAGTCTAAGTGTTGGAAAACCCTGAATTGGGTTGCATCCTATGTGCAGATGGGTTGGATATTTTATAGTTGCAAATATTGCTCTGTGTGTGTGTGTGTGTGTGTATGTATATATATATATATATATATATATATATATATATATATATATATATATATACTCAATATTTTCAACTATAAAATAAAATAAAAACTCACAACTCTGGCTGATCTTCAATACAAGCTCATCTGAAGATTGGCCTCATGAAATCCAGACTTTTTAGCCTGTTTTATTTTATCACAATAGTTCTGCATTTTTGTGCATCAATCATATTTTACCAACTTAAAATGGATTTGGTGGTAAATTTTTAACTTTCTTGGTCCACTGCACACTGCTCTCCAAGGTCTGTAAAGCACAGTGAGTAAAATATATAATTGTATTTTCAAGCTTTGATATTAATTTGTGCAAATAAATTAAGAAGTTTAGTTTAGTGCTTGACACTTTTGGCCTTGCATTCAAACTAAAGATCACTCACTATTTTTGAAATGTTTATGCATCAAAAGTAATTTTTTGTGTGTGTGCATGTGGGTTTGATACCTAAATGCTTTGAATCATTTGGAGGTGGTATTCATAGAAACTACCAACTTCTTATTGTTTGTTCAAGTTTGTTTTGTTATGTTTTCTTTTCTTTCCTTTTTTTTTTTTTTTTTTTTTTTTTTAATTGTCACGTTCACAAAACTTTTGATAATTGTTTTTCTCATTTGCCTCTTGATAATTGCATTGCTAATTTTAATTAAGAAAATATTTAATTCATCTTTCTCATTCTGAGTAACACCCAGCTCCTCACTCTCCTCTCCACTTCTTTTTCTTTTTTTCTAAATCTAGGAGAAAGGATTCTTTTCCAAAGGAGAGGGATTGTGTATCAGTTTTTTGGGGGTTTTTTTTTAAACCCTTTTAATTAGAACTTTGTTTTTTGACAGTTTTTCTTTTTTCCTCTTCCCACTAAAGTTCTTTGTATGTAGATTCGTCATACAAACATTAAAAGTTGGTAGTAAAACAAAACATTTAAAGCTTATCTTAACACAACCAACTACTTTTGCTTTTTGTTTCTCCCTTCTAAATTCTTTGATTACTTTCTTTAAAAGAAGTTAAGATCTTAGGTTTGTTGTTAATATTATTTTATTGAAAACCCTTTTACCAAATTAGCAGCATTGAATCTCTGAGACTAGAAATACTTAGACTCAGAGAAAGAGCATCTCAGTTGGTGTAATGGTTAGCAAGCTAGATTAGCAAACCTTCACGAGTGAGTTCGAGTCTCACTGGGTGCCCAATTCATACAGCCTTGTGCCACATCTAACCAAAAAGCTTAGTAAACTACTACATACACTGAGGAATATTTTTATGGCGCTTAACTGTTTTTTGTTTTTTTAAATGAAGCAGTCCAACAGACTATTATGTACAGTGAGCCGAGGATTTGTTTAAAATTAGTAATAAAAAAAAGTTAGTTAAAAAGAAAAATTGAAAAATAGGAATATTTTGTTGCATCCAGAAAGCAGCAAAATTAAAACTTAAAAAAATTTTTTTTTTCCCTTTTTTTTTATCTTCAGATATTTACAAATATATATTTTATTCAATTATTGTCTTATAAACTTACTGTGGATACACCTTTTTGATATTTATCTAATTTTGATAATTTCTATTTTTTCTCTTTTAGGTAAGTGAAAGAAGTCCTTTTGGTGAGTTTTCGTTTATTTTGTTTTAATTTTAAGGTTTGTATCACTGATAATCAAAAAGTTATGTGGTTAATATTCATATCAAAGTTGGAAAAATATGTTTGCTAGTTTGTCGATTGGAGGGGGACTACTATTCATTGCAACTCTTAAAAGCTTCCTTAACAGTCAATTATGAGCTTCATAAGGCAACCTCCTTTTCATTAGATGCAGGGTAATATTTATAGTGTTGTTTATTATCATTTTTTTTTCTTCTATTTATTTCTTTATTCATTTATCTATTTAAATATATGATAAATATTTTGTGTTCAAAAACCTTCCAAAGTAATTTAACAACCTGAAATATGGATAGAAAAGATGTCATTTTTAATTTAAAACAAATTAAGAAATTTTAGTTGTTCATATGGATGTAGAAATTTCAGAAGTGGCTTTTAATTTTACTGACAAAAAAAAAATTTTTTTTTTTTGTGCAACAATTATTTTTGATTTCATGTGACTAGCCTTTAAAATAAAAAAATTCAAAAAAGCCTATTTTGTAGCATTATGGATTTAAATTTTTTTTCCTTTTTTTTTTTAAACCCCTTTTTAAAGTTAGGGAAAATTGCTACTACTAGCTTTTCACCCAAATTCCTTTCTCATATCAATATTTTCCCAAAGGTTAATTAGTATCAAATTCCTGCTTGTAATTCTACCATAACTGACAGAATTCTCTTGGATATTCTAACCTCCTCTTGATTCTGACCTTTTGAAATAAGTTCCTCTTTTCTTGTCAATAATTATCACCATAAACTGGATCCTCTTTCCAACTTGAAAAATTTTTTTTTTCTTTTATGAATTAGTTAAAAAAGATAGTTTGTCCTTTTATCAGCGCAATTTAAATGAAAATCATATTTTGGGTTTTCTCTTGATTAAATACCTTATTTAAAAATAATCTAAGATGGTTAAGTGAATCTTTTTCAAGAGTGAAAATTAAAATAGAACTATTATTGTATAAACAAGTATGTACTAAATGATTTTTTTTTCTTTTAACAGCACTTAATTTATACCAGTATTTTCTTATATCTTAACTTTTACTTATATTTACTTATATTGCAATTTAATGGAGGCCCTCATGTTGTAACGGTTATTGTTGTACAAAATGGACACAGTGACCTGAGTTCAAATCATACAGGAGGCTGTTTATAATTCACATAGCTCTAATAACATTGGGGAAAGTATGAATTCAACTATTCTCCCTCCAGCTATGGTTAAAAAGCAGGGCAAACTGGGTTCTTTAACCTTGGTTTGGTAACCAGTCTAGGAGAAAGAACTCTGAATTCAAACTTGTTTAACCCCCATTTAAAAATTAACTTTGTGTCACATCCTGCACATATGGAGGGTAATTGGGTAAGTGTGTGTGTGTATATATATATATATATATATATATATATATATATATAATCAATTTACCTAGGTTGTCAATCTGCCACAATAAGAAACCACTTACCATGAGATTTGAATAATGAAGCACTATTAGTTGCCAGAAACCCAACTCTACCTCATTTTAGAATTCCTTTTTTTTTTTTTTTTTTTTTTTTTTTTTTAGGCTTGTTTACTTTAAGAGCTTTTTTTAAACACTTGTAATGTTAGTAAGTAAAAAGTAAAGTTGGCGACCAGAAGGCTCCCTTTTCAATAGCTACTACACCGAGGTGTAGAGGAGGGTGCTACTCCATTCCCTGGATTGCTCCACTTTACCCTTGATCCATACCTTATAATGCTGTGAGTTTTAAGCAAGGTGGCTTCAAGTACCATTTTTAAAGTCTTTGGTATGACTTGGCCTGGGACTGAACCCTGGTCTCTCGGACCATTGGCAAACACTCAACTCATTAGACCAACAGCCCAGAGTAGCATCATTTATTTGCAGATAAACCATTAAATAGGACTAAATTTTGAATCATATTTTAACTTTTTTTAAATTACTGACCCAACTTAAAAATATGATGAAAGAAAATATTTAATAGTTGGTAATGCTTCAAATAAAAATATGATGCTCCTGGTAATATTAGTAAAAACTTTCATTTCAGTAAGTGATGAAACCACCAATATGAAAGAATGGGTATTTAGCAAGTAATTTTCCACATCATTTTGCCCTTTTCACACCTAATTCAATTGTATACTTTTAGCTTTGTGATTTTATTTTTTAATGGAGGTGAAAGGTCAGATCCTACTAAGCAATTTGTAGACAATTTTCTTCCAGGAAAATTTTTTTCAGTACATTGCATCTCCCCTCCTAAAATTCCTTTCTTTCTCTTATTACTCCTCCCTCTTTGGTCTAAATAGCTAAATTAGCAAATACAAGAATGTCAGCAGAACAAGAGAAAGCTGGTGTCATTAATTTAGAAAATATATTTAAGAGGACAACCAACAAAGACTTGAAATGGAGATTAGTACCCTTCACCATCATCATCTAGGCATGACAGCATGAATTCCTCTGATACTCTTGCCATCAGTCCCTTGGTAAATCCTCTAGACAGCATACAGTGTCAGGACAGAGCTAGTTGGTTGACACTGATGTGTCCATGTGTAGTAGTCTGTAAGAGAATGTCTTATAAATTCATTCTTACTTCTCCAGCATGTCTTGCTTGGATGGTTTGTGAGATGGGTGGTAAATGGCCATACAGCTACTGGTTTGTAAAGTGCTGCTTCCTGGGTTTGTTCAAAACAGCACAAAGCATTCTTGTGTAATTACAATCTAGCTTTTACTCAATGCATTTCATTAAAGTCCAAGTGGTACAACGATACCAACATGGCTACAGCTTGTAAAAATTCTCATTTTATTTTGATCAGATCAGATTTCTATATGGTCAATAACCTATCAATAATAGTCCATGCTTTACTGATGCACTGACATCACTTCCAGTTGATGAGATATTGCTACCAAGATATGTGAATGGGTCTATTTATTTCAGTCACTTGCTATTTAACGAGGCGATGGCACTATCTTGATTAAAACATGATTTCTCAGAGACCAATGCCTCTTGCTATCTGCATCAGGCTATGCAGTAAAGATTCAGCTTGAGGAGCTGTATTTACAAAAAGTGCTAGGTCATCTGCATAGTGTGCACCAGTAAATTTCTGCAGAATATTGTCTACTTTCTGCCTGTAACCATTTTTATTATTCTGACACATCTTAAACTAATTTTTTTTTTCATCCTGGCACCCCTTAAACCATTTTTATTTACCCTGGCACCCCTTAAACCATTTTTATTTACCCTGGCACCCCTTAAACCATTTTTATTTACTCTGGCACCCCTTAAACCATTTTTATTTACCCTGGCACCCCTTAAACCATTTTTATTTACCCTGGCACCCCTTAAACCATTTTTATTTACCCTGGCACCCCTTAAACCATTTTTATTTACCCTGGCACCCCTTAAACCATTTTTTTTTACCCTGGCACCCCTTAAACCATTTTTATTTACTCTGGCACCCCTTAAACCATTTTTATTTACCCTGGCACCCCTTAAACCATTTTTATTTACCCTGGCACCCCTTAAACCATTTTTTTTTATCCTGGCACCCCTTTAACCCTTATTTTACTCCTTCACCCCTAAAAAAAACTTTCAAAATTATACTTGGTACTTAATTATTGCTCTGTCTGATTTTCTTAAGGACTCTGATAAACTCATTAAATTACTCATTGTCTTTTAGTATTTTTTTTTTTTATATTTATATATATAAAATCTAAGTAATTCCATTTATGAGAAGAAAGTACCGTTCTGCGAAGAAAAATTCTCTCTCTCTCTCTCTCCATATTTTTTTTTATAATGCTTCTACCCTTCCAGCTTTTGTGCATCTCCTTTGAGATAAGTTAAAGTAATCATATTGTTGAGGGAATTTCCTTGGAGTTTTATTTGATCCAAGTCATTAAAAAAGAAAAAGCTCCCTCTCCTGTCACAAAACAAGTGTTATCCTTGTTTCATATGTTGAGACCAAATTTATTATCACTTGAGATCATATAACATTTGATGTGTTTTTATTCTAATGTTCTCTTTTGTTAAACAAATATAAAATACATTTAAGTTTAAGGTTAGTGATCAAAGAGTTTGGTGATCTGTGTAGCTAAGAAGACTAAACCACTTACATTCTAACTCAGTTATTCTTTTTACAAAAGAATTCACAATCTTTATCTTTCTTCTCTAATATAGACAAGTTTTGACAGAAGATTGTTTTTAAAGTGGAGACCCTCCAGGTTATGGGAGGCAAACAGTTCTCCTTTTACTGATGAACTTGACCCTACTCCTCTTTGCCATCTTGGGAGATGGTCCTATCAAGCTAAAATCTAATTCACACAGTTTCTTATTGCTAGTTTTATTTATTACTAAGATGTTATATATTTAGGTTTAACATAATCTGGGACAAACGCACACACAAGAAACTTTCAGTTACCAAGTACTGTTGTCTGTGCTATCTTAATTTAAATATATACATATGATCAATGATATTGAGCACTCTTTATTCATAAATATAGCAAACACACACACTTATATATATATATATATAATTTATTTGATAGCATGGAAGTTTGTCTGCTACCATAGGTTTTATATTACTTATTATATAATAGCTCTGTCACAGATATTGAGCACTCTCCAAATTATACTGTATTTGGTCTGCCACAAACCTACGAAGTGAGATAGAGGCAACCAATGCTGTTATATACACCCACACACACATCTATTAGTTTGTTATAAAACTTCTCTCTCCCTGCTGTTAGCTTTCTTTATCCATGTACAAAGTTGGAGACCTTTGTCGAGGGTGACCTGAAGACTCCCTTTTCAATCACTGCTACACTGAGGTGTAGAGAAGAGCACTACTCCATTCCCTGGATTGCTCCACTTTAACCTTGATCCTTACCTTATAATGCCGAGTGTTAAGCAAGACTGAATCAAATACCATTTTTTGAGTCTTTGGTATGACTCAACCTGGGATTGAACCCAGCCTCCCAGCCCACTGACAAACACTCTACTCATTTGGCCAATGAAGAAAATTCACTTAGATTTACAACTGGACAGCTGAAAATGACTGGCTTGATATTATCTACAATGGCAAATTTATGTTCCTGATAATAAAACACTGTTATAAGACGGGCAACATTCATTTACATTGGTGTAAAAATTCTCATATTTTATATTTTCTTGTTAATACTTATAACTTCAAGTATCTTTTGTTCTAATAAATTGGTCAAAACTGTAAACTAGTGGTGAAGATCAAGTACCAACTTGATAGTTCTTGTTACTATGAAGATCATCAGCCTGGTGACTAATGTAGACTTTTTTTAAAACTTTTAGTATTTTCACAGTACCCTTAAACTTAGGATGGGTCTCAAAGCACTGAGCTAAGTGTTTTTATCCCTCCCTCTCACACAACCTTAGAATATTAGAATACACTAACTATCCCATGCAGAAAGTAAAAAAACCCACCCAAGAGAAATGTCCTGGGTATGACACTAAACTGCATTAAATGATGAGGCTCCAGTTTTGAAGATCTGGAATGTGAATTACTCCTTCATTGTAAATTACTCTGAGGTCCACTTTGACTGGGAGTGGTAGTAGCTTTTGGTCCCATCAAATTAATTAGTTAGTGAAAAACAACTGTTTGCATAAATGATTATAATTAAATATTATTAATTAGTTTAAAACTCAATTATTAATATTTGATTGGAATACGGAAAACTATACAAATGTGTGCCCCCCCCCAAAAAAAACACTCTTAAACATTTACACAAAAAATGTAAATGTATAATGTATGCAATTCTCTGACCTCTAGGTATGAAATAACCCGACGTTGTTTGACATGTTAAAATCAATTGATCAATCTCTTAACTCCTGGCAATTATAAAATTTTTAGAAATTTATTTTCATTAAGAGAAAATTTTAAAAGAGAATAATTTTGTCAAATCAAGTTCAGTTTGATAAATGTCGATTCTTGTGGAAAATATAAACATCTAGTGTGTGGTATTAGGATATGATATGCTATATAATCATATATACTATTTATACTATATAGTTATGATAGCTTTGTTCTGTTTAATAAAACTACCAAAGTTGCCATGTTGATACTTCCTGTTAAGATAATTTTTGTATTTCATTTTGAGACCTTTTTATTTATATATGCAGGGTGGCATAGTGATTACCAGTAGAGAAAACAACCTTCAAGCAGTTTGAATTTCAGCTGATGTTGCTTATGTTCATTGATGTCCTTTTGTGCATCTATCCCATCACCAAATATCTTGACAGAATGTCTTGTTACTGCTGTGATTTTAGATAGAGAAAAGTGCACAATGTAACGTCATGGATGTGATGACTTTCACTTACCTGAAGCAAAAAGAACATGCTACTTTACAAGTCTTTCGTATAAACAGCCATTTTTATTATTTGTGTATATGTGCAGGTTTGAGTCTGTAATATTACTATAGCTTCATTGGCCTAATAAGTAGAGTATTCATCAATGATTTAGGCAACCGGGGTTCAGCCCCAGGTCAACTCATATTAAAGACTCAAAAAATGGTACTTGATGTCACCTTGCTTAGCACTCAGCACTAAAAGATAAGGATCAAGGGTAAAGTGGAGCAATCGAGGGAATGGAATCGTGCCCTCCCCTACACCACGGTGTAGTAGCTATTTAAAAAGGAGCCTTCGGGTCACCCTCAACTAAGGTCGCCAACTTTACTTACTTATTGTCTACATAAAACTCATCAAAAGCAATATATTCGTCAATGACAATTAGAGAACCAGAACAAGAGTGAAACTTGGTTGGAGCATATAGAGTGGAACTTTGAGAGAAAGAATGATTATTGTCTGACTGTGAGAAGCAAACAAAAGCCAGCTTTGCTTTGGAAAAGCTGCTTTGACAATAGTCTGAAAGATATAACTTGTGCCAGAAGTAACAAGTTTTTTGGCATTGTTCCATATAATGGCTATAACTACTCTACATGCCTAAGTAGTTGTAGTAGCAAAAAAAAAGGCTTGTATGCCTATTGTCAATCTTGTCAGGAGCCAATTTATAATCTCTATTAATTTACCTTGCCTCTCTACAATAGGCAAGTTTCAACACCAATCGTTACCCCACCTCACTTCCCTTAACCCTTAGTGGTCAGTGCCAAAAATTGGTTCCATTAGGATTTTCCTTTTTATTGGTGCCTCAGAAAATGTAGCTGACCCTACCTCTTTTAGCTGATGAAATAGGTGTTTCTTTTAGCTATCATATCTCTGCCTAACCATGATTTTGTGTTGTGTGAAACTGATGCAAGATAATCTCTTTTATTTATATATATATATATATATATATATATATATATATATATAATCGCTAATTTTTCTTTTAAACACTTTCACTAGTATTAAAAATAAATTAAAATGAGATTATTACTTAAAGGTTAGTATCAATTTTTTAAAAAAGGTATTTTCTGGATATGACACTGAACTGCATTCGATAGCGAGGCTCCAATTCTGGAGCTCTAAGTATTGTTCAGTACTCCTTCATTATTATTACTCTTGGGTCCACTCTGACCCAAACAGCCCAGTCAGCTAAGGCTGTAGAATACACTGATTGCATCACTGCAGAAGGGTAAAACCACACCCCAATCAGTGTTCTGCATATGACTCTAAACCATTTAATGGACAGGCTCTTGGCCATGGAGCTTTGAAGAATGTGGAGTACTCCATTGTTATTACTCCCAAGTCCACTCTGACCTGAAGTGGTAGTACTTGTTAGGGTCTAAGGGTTAAATAGAACTGTTTGACGATTTAACTGTATGCAAACAAATGAATAATGTCAATTGAATTGTTAGTGTTACATAGCAATACTTGGAATAATTTAACTCTGTGCAAATGAATGAGTCATGTTGATTAGAGTTATTAGTGTTGAATAGCAATACTTGAAACCATTTAACTGCAAAAATTGAATTATTAGTATTACATAGCAATACTTGAAACCATTTAATTGTGCAAGCATTAACAATACATAATTGTGTTCAAAGAAATTAGCTCTTGTTAAAAATAAAATTAACTACAAACTATTCACTTATAGATCATAACTTTTTAACTATGTACTAACAAATTATTAATATTAAATAGAATTATTAGTGTTACATCACAATTCTTGAAATTATTCAACTGTATGCAAATGTTCATGTTACATTGGAATACTTCAAACTATTTAACTGTGCAAACAAATGAGCTCTGGCTTGTTCAAAATCTTAGCTACACATTATTTTTTACTAATCACTGAAGAGTTGTGATACAACAAAACAGTCTTTGAATTACTATTTTATATACACACACACACACACACACACACACACACTGGTCTAGTGGGTAGAGTGTTCACCAATGACCTCGGGGACCAGAGTTCAATCGCAGGTCAAGTCATATCAAAAACTAAAGAAAATGGTACTTATGCCTCCTTGCTTGACACTCAGCATTATAAGGTACAGATCAAGGGTAAAGTAGAGCAATTCAGGGAAAGGAGTAGCCCCACCTTGGTGTTGTAGCTAATGAAAAGGGAGCCTTTGGGTCACCCTCAAGTACGGTCACCAACTTATATATATATAGTCATCCACAGACAGTGTTTCTTTGTATCACAACTTTTCATTGTGGCTAGACACAAGATGCTTCAAGCTGGGATCAAAACTCAGCTGATTTTATGTCTAGCGGATATCTTACACCCAAATTATTGACATTCTCAGCATACACGAAGGAATTTTTTTGGTATATATTCATACACACATAAGATGTATATAATAGGATTTAGCATTAAATAACTTTCAAGGGTTGATATGCCATAAAACCTAACCAACCAATCAATCTGACCTTCAGTGGTTGTACCTGTTGAGGTCTCATCCATGGGTTAATGTTGGAAAATAAATTGTATTGGATAAGAATATTTGAAACCATAAAACCTTGCAAACAAATTATTATTGAATAGAATTAATGTCAGGAAGACTTGTAACCATATAATTTCTTGCAAATTATTTATATTAGATAGGAATACTTGATATCCTATAACTTGGGACAAATACTTATAGACAAATAAAAAAAATTGAAAAAAAAAGCACATTGAAAATAATTTTTAAAGATTGTAATCAAATATTTACTAATGAGTCAATGGCATTAAATAACTAGTTGATATGCCATAACAAATAAACCATAAATTAAGTGTTGTCAAGAAAGTTTCCAATCCAGACCAGTGTGAAATGACTGATATCGTACCTGGGTATACTACAATTGGCACCAATGAGATAGTAAATGAAATTACCTTATATGTAAACCCTTTAGTTTTGTTGAAACTTTTTTAATTCAGGCTTAAAAAGATTAACTTATTTGTCTAAATTTATGGTAAATCATATAGTTTTACCCCCACTCTCTCTCCTGAGTAGAAATTTAGTGAAATTGTTATACTTATAGCTTAAGGACATATAGGTTTGTCAGTGCATTGACTGTCTTTGAAGTTGGTCTATTCAGTAGGAAGTTGTATATGTAAACCATCTCTAATGACTGGAGACAGATCATGAATGGTCATTATTTCATATATATATATATATATATATATAGTTTCAAAATCTCTTGATTATCAGATAAATGTTCCCAACACTTACCTGATGATCAAGAGATAGTGAAACTTAGTTGTGAGTTGGATAACTTTTTTTTTTTTTTTTAATATAAAATTTTTATCATAATAAATCTGTATTTATTCCTTATGATAAAAAATATTTTATTATACTAATAATAAAAAAATGTTTGTTATAGTTTATTATATTGACTCTATTTTTGTATTGAGCAATATTTTATTTGCAACTATAAATTAATTTAGCATTCCTGTTTTAATTTTCAAGAGAATGGTAGTTGTATTTATTTAAAGTTTTATATTATTTATATAATGTATGAAATGAGACAGTCAGTTGGAGAGCAGGTCTGCCAGAAAGTAAGATTTGAAGTCAGCCTAAGTGTACTGGAAGAGAATGTAGCGAGATGAATCTCTAACACAGTTTTAGTGAAATGACTTTGACGAAACTCAAGCCATCTTTATAGAATCAAGAGAAAATATATAAGTTTTTCCAACTTATGAAAAGAGATTCATTGTATTTTTTGTTAACATTGAAATTGAAGAATCAAATGTCATCAATGGTATAACATTAAGTTTCCCTCCAAAATAGATGCTGTACATATTGATCAAGTTCGCGTGTTTTTATTTTTTGGTGATGGAAATTATAACTGCTGTAAAGAGTAATTATGATAGAGGAGTTTTTGACAGATGATTTATTCTATGTAATGTCCATACAATCACCTCACTAAAGAATAGAGGGGGATTGTAATTTTCAAATATTTAGACACCCTTTTAAAACAAAATGTTCAATGGCCTTTATAGTGCTCTACATCTATTTTTGAGGAGCACTTCTCTTTATCCTGTATGGATGAACAAAAACATAGCAAAACATTTTATATACTGTTCAAACACTACTACTGATTTTTTTTTTTTTTTCCCCATACCAATGTTACACTTTAATATGCTTTATATACCTACTAATTTACCTTGATTTTGTGCGGATCCTGAAAGTGTTTTCCAATAAATTTCTTACTCAATTTACATAATTCCAATTTTACGCAAAAATTTTTAATTACTATATCTGGAGGAATGGCTGTATATATTTTAAGCATTTTTAAAATTTAAAGTGTTTCTGTATCGGATCAATTTTTTGGAGTCGTAGGATTATTATCCTAATTTCTAATATTTTGGCTTCTCTCATGTCTGGCAGACGCTGGTCGCAAACTGAACTGTGTAGGCGGAACCAATTCCTCGTATTGATTAGCAATTTCTGTCTGTGAACTTGAAGAAACCAGTGCAGCACCATACTGTGCCAAGGTTAGTCAGCCTGCACATTTCCTGCTGTATTGCTTTCCAAACATCTAAACAGCCTAATTATCCTCATATTGCTTCATTGGCTGGAGAAGGTTATACTCAACAGATGGACTGCATCAATGTTTGTATTGAGAAACATTAATTCTGTTTATAAAAGATTTTCATTATGAGCATTTATTTTCTTATGCTGCCTCTATTTGTAGATCAGTGGACATATTTATGCTTGATTCTGTGTGTTTTATAGTGTGGTTATACTATTTGGCTCTTTGTGGGTTTTCTCTGGACTTCAAGTGACAACAAGTGGACAGTATGTTGAATAAAATTTGTTATAAACTGATGGACAGCAATCTGACCACCTGTATTGATAAATAATTTTGTTTTTTTTTTTTCTTTGTGTTGTATGAGTTAATTATGACTTGTGTTTACACAAAATAAATGGATGTACTTGTTTATATAACTTCAAAATAAACATTTACTGTACATCTATTTCTGGCTCATCCTGTATTCATGTTTTTTCTGTGTTTTTAAAAAAATTGATTTGATTAAAAAAAAAAAAAAAATCGAGGCTGAAACTTTTTTTTTTTTTTTTTTTTTTTTAAAGCTAAATTTGTGCACATCTGTGCAACTTAAATATTAAAGTGATGTTTAATTTGGAAAAATAATATCAAGTTTAGATAAATTTTTTTAAAGGAAATATTCAGTAGGACTTTGAGCAAAAAATCAAAATTCTTAAATAACTACTAAAATTCTTAAATATGTTAACACACGATAAACATGATTCCCTAACTTCTCAGCATAAAATAACCCTTGACAAGTTGATATGCAGTTAAAATAAATCAATTTTTAATCAAATGCTCTTGGTGAATCACAGTACTCTCCAGTTGTATCTTGTGATTTTTTTTTTTTTTTTTTTTTTTCTCACTCTATATCAAAAAAGTGGTGTAATGGTTATCGTCGTAGGAAATGGACACGGTGACATGAGTTCAAATCCTGGACAAGACTGATTGCATTTCACATAGCACTAATACCCTTGGGAAAGGTATGAATCCAATTATTCTCCCAGCTATGGGTAAATAGTAGGGCAGACTGGGTTCTTAAGCCTTGGTGAGGCAACTAATCTAGGAGAAGGAAAAATCTGAATTCAAACCTGTTAAACTCCACTTAAAAATTGACCTTGTGTCATATCCTGCCCGAGCGGAGGGGTTGGTAAATATATCAAAAAAGTTTTAGGTGTTCCATCCAATGCGGAAAACTCACTGGAATGATTGTATTATATGTTGAGTATTTTGAAACAAATTAATATTTTGTTTGTTAATTTCAGTCTTGATAAAAAAAAATTTAATACGCTTTAAGTATTTTTAATATTGATATTTCACTCAGTTTTGCTTTGTATAAGATCAAATAGGAAAAAGAAGATAGTGTTGTTTAGAATTTCTTAATGAAAAAAAAAAAAAAAATCTTGAATAATCAACATTTACAATTTGGGCTACACTCCCAACTCATGATATCAGTGGGGAAACATTCAACAATTGCTGTCCCAAAACACTTGTTCGCCAAGGTGAAGGGGTGATGTGGGAGCAATACCTTGTGAATTTAGACTGTATTTGACCAATTTTCTAAGTGAACTATTATGTTTTGAGAATCAATATTTATTTTTTTTTTTTTATTTACCTCAGCTCTAATGCTGACTGCTATTGACAGTGAGAAATCTGAAACTACTTATGCATTTTATATTAGCATTAACTTAAAATCAGATGGCTAACATTTTTTTGTTCTCTAATTATCTATGCATTTCTATAACACTGTTGCTAGAAGTAAGTTTCTGTGGCTGCAGTTGCTAGTAGATGTTGTCTCTAAAAAAGACTCATACCTTGTCTCTCTGCAAGCGGGGTTCTAATCCCTTTGATACTAAAATAGAAGTAAGGTGTTTTTTTGTTTTGTTTTTTTTTTTTCCTTCCCATTTCCTCAATCCAACTCCAGAATTTACTGTCATTAAATGTTATCATTAGAATTTAATGAAAGTTATTCACTTGGTTAATAAAAATAAACCTTTTCATAAAAAGAGTAGGGTTTGTTTTTTTAATTTTTTTTTTTTAATTTTTTTTTTTTTTTGTTTTTTTTTTTTTGTAAACTTTTATTTTCCTGCAAAGGGGTTATAAGACACTTATGAAAAAGAGGTGTCCTGAGTATGACACTGAACTCCATCTGATGGTGAGTTTTAAGTTCTGGAGCTGTGAGAAGTGTGGTGGTACCTGTTAGGCTACCCTTTATGGGTCAAATTGATGTTTAAAAAATTGTTTTCTATCGGACCATGTGCAGGTTGGGGGGGGGTCGCAAGAAACAACTAAACAAAAAATTAAATATGAACACACAATGAACTTGTTTCCTTAGCATCTAGGCATAAAATAACCCTGCATTGAGCTGGAAGGTATGTATATCATCTAGAATATCTAACTCTCGTTCCTTTATGAGAGGAGGGAAGAGGGTTTGTCAGTATTCTAACATTTCTTGTAAGGTGGAATGAAAATCCATCCAACCATATTAATTTTCATGTCTAGCCAATTAGAAGCTATTCTAACAACCTATTGCTGGCTTGTTCAGTTCTTATTTGATACTCAGTATAGCCTTGTGCCTGACTAAATATGATAAAATTATATTGGCCTAATGAGTAGTGTTCGTCAATGGTCCAGAAGACCAGGGTTCAATCCCAGGTTAAGTCTTACTGTTATATAATGACTTGACATGGATTTTGGGTTCATTCCTGGTGACCCCATGTGCTTTGACAAGCTGTCACGTGATTAGTAAACAGGGGGATGGCAGTGCATTGGAATAGGCCGGTTGAGCAGGTGTGTAACCGGAAGGAGACCATGTTATATGAGAACCATGCAGTCAGATTTAGACAGTCCAGTCAGAATCGAGAGTCAAGCCAGGGATACGCAGCCAATCAGAGGTGTTAGGTCATCTCTGATGATATGGCTTGCAAGTGTTGGTACCCACTGCCTCCAGGAAGAAGATATGGGGCAAGAAGTCCCCTTTCTAAGTATGACTCTCCATCTATCTCTCAAACTCACAACAAACTGTGTGCCCCTTTCGAGAATAAAATGAGAGATATATTTTTATAAAGAAGTGTTTTGTTCGTTCATTGAAATTCATTCATTATCTTTATGTTCTTGGTTGGGTCTATGAGAAGTATAGAACAATACTAAAGACTCAAAAAATGGTACTTGGTGCAGCCTTGCTTAACACTCAGCCCTCCCCTACACCTCAGTGTAGTAGCTATTGAAAAGGGAGCCTTCGGGTCATCCTCAACTATGTTTGCCAACTTTACTGACTTATGTCTAGTTTTTGTTTGATGGAGGAGATGAATACAAATAAAAATGACTAAAGAGTAATTTATATTTTAGTGAACAAAAAAAAAAAAACTTTTAAAGAACTTAATGATATACACAAGCACAAATTCTGGAAATTTGTATTCTGATGACACCCACAGTCTCTGCCACTATTTTTTTTTTTTTTTTAATTAGTTTTCCAAGAATCATACTCTACAAATTAAGTATTGGGGAAAAAAAAATTTAAATGAAGCCCTTTTTGTAACTGTTTTTTTTTTTTTTTGTTTTTTTTTAAATTTTAATTTTGTTCAAGTTTCCAATCTTCTCATCACATTTTGGAATGTTGCAGTAGACTCTAATCTTCGAAGCTTCAGCATTTCAAGATTAACACGAGTTTATACTTGAAAGTGTGAAATTTTTACACATCTTGGGTTTAACCACAGGTCAGCCATGATTGGTCAATAACCTAGCACTGTAATTTTTATGCAAATTAGTCAACAGTGCTATTTGTCTTGGTCATCCACCTACACCTAACATCTAATTATCAAAGCGGACATATCTCACAGAAACACTTGGAAAGAACATTGATTTGTTGATAAATTCTTTCATTTTCTTTCTTTCCCTCACCTTCTCTTTGCTTTTCTCTCTCTCTCTCTCTCTCTCTCTCTTCCTGTTGCCTACCTTCTCTTGCCTTTTATCTTTCTTTTTTGCCTTGTGTGTGTGTGTGTGTGTGTGTCTCTCTCTCTCTCTTCATTACTCTCCTTTCTCTTTAGCCTTCACATTTTTCTAATGAGTTACAAATTATGACCCCTTTTTATAAAGAGCCCTATGGGTATTAGGGAAAGGAATCACCTTTTATTTGCTTTCTGAAAACTTCCCCCTTCAAGTCACTAATTAGGTAGAACTTTGTCCTATCTTGAAGACTTAATTACCAATTCACAAAACAATTTAAAGCAAGGTGGGGATGAATCTCAAATGTGTCCTAAAGTATAATATGAGAAGTTTTGTTTATAAATTTTTTTTTAACTTTCTTGTAAGGAATCTCTAACTTGACTGTCTTATGTTGTAAGGATTCTTGAAAAGGCAGTAATGTATACAATGCCATCAATCTCCCCCACTCTTGGAGAAGTTAAACAAGTTTAATTTCTTTCTACCTCTGAAAATAATGTAGAGTGGGGAAGTTTTACATTAGTCTGTTTAAAAAGATTTATACAGAAATACAATCAACCCTCAAAATCATAGCTTGTATAACACTAAAGAATGGATGCTCAAATGAGGTTAGCACATGATGCAATCATTTCAACAACTAATACTGTTGTCTCTGAGTGCAGTTTTGTCACATGATTAAAATTATAGTATAGAATTTATTCGCACATAAATTCCTCTTTTTTTACATGTTGGTTTTTAGTCTTTATAAAAGGTTCTCACTCAGATCTGATGTTCAATTTGGTAAATATCAACCAAACTTTGTTTGCTATTAGTTCTTTGGTTTGTCTACAAGATGAATATACTGACAAAAGATTGGATTTGGAAAAGAAAATTACAAAATAAACATAATCTAAAAGCCCCTCCTTGGGAGGGGTGAAGATGATGGTGTTGCTGTCTCATTCCTTCATTTTTGACAGGTGCTGGTTGTATGACAGCCAGCAGATGAAGGGACCTTGGTAAAACCAGTAATGGGGGTTAAGTATGTGCCTGTTTGGGAAGAGGGGGAAGCTTGACAGGAAACAGGAAGTTTTTGACATATGTGGAGCATTGAGGCTTAATACATTTTATTACATCAGTTAGTACATCAGTATATTTACTGAGAAAACATAAATTATATTTATGTATTTGGTTATTTATTTGCTTTTTATTAATAAAGTTGATTTCTTGATTATCTCTCCCCCTTGGGGGGATTTACTCAACATATTTGCACTAGATAATTAATTTCAAAAACCTCTCAAAAATGGGTTTGGTGTATGTATGTGTGTGTGTGTGTGTATATATATATATATATATATATATATATATATATACACACACACACATTTGATTGTTTTGTTATATACAATACCTTATAAGAGAAACTAGAAAAATTAAGATGAAAGAAAAAAATTTTAAGATATTCCTTGTCCATTATATTCCATATATGTGTGTGTGTGTGGTTGGGCAGCAGTCTTTCATTTAAGCTTGTTTGATTAAATAATAAAGATGTATTTTGTCTATATAATTTTAAGATCCTTTCAATTTTCCTGATAAGTGTATTGGTTTCGAGTTGGAATTGGTGGATGAATTTATCAAAATCCTCCCTTGACGATGGCCTATGAAATGTACAAAAGAGAAGAATTTTATATATATATATATATATATATATATACTTTGACTGCAGGCACATAGCTGATGTGGGACTTGCAGGTCTGGTCCCCATGGTTACAACTAATGATCTGAACAGGCTTTCATGGCATAGTTCTTTATTTATATATATATATATATATATATATGATGTGGCATTTTTATTAATATATAATTTTTCTCTTTATATAAAAAAAGCTATTCTTTTTCCTTTCTGGTTTCTCAACCAAATCCATATAATGCTTCTTTTAAAAAGATCCATCTTTTCCTATTAAATAGGAATCCTTAAAGCTGTTTATTCATATGAATGATTGATGAATCTCCCTACCCCCACAAACAAAATGTATCCAATTTTGATTGGATGTTCAGAAAACTTCATATTTTCCCTTGATTATTAATTCATATGAATTCTGGTTTTCTTGAGCAAATAATCAATCAAGTATTAAATATTTTTCATATATATCTAAATTACCTGATCAAAAGAAATATTTTTTAGTTGAGAAGCCTCCTCAAACATTATGTTCCAGGTTTTATTAGTTATGGGCCAAAGTTCTTTGCACATACTTTTTGAAAACAAAATTATTTTCTTTTTTTTTCACTTGAGACATTAACACATGTAATATAAAAATAATTCTTTGAGATATTGTGTACTTGATTTTATTTTATTTATTTTCTTTCAATAAAAAAAACTACTTTATACCATCAAACATTCAAATAGTTTTTATTCTTGTTCTAAATTAACCATCACCCAGTTGACTGAGCTTTGAATACAGTGACTGTGATCCCTGCTGCAGGTGCTTATAACTGCCACACTTACACATAAAAAAGGGTTTGATTTGTTTTTCCAGCATATCAACCACTGTTGATTATTCAATGCCAAATCCTATTTTTACATATATATATATTTCTTAAATACATACAGTTACAGGATCAAACAGTTTTTTTTTTTCTAACAATTCAATTTAACATAAGTTAACAAAGTTAAATAGTTTCTAGTATTGCTATGTATCACTAACATCAATTATTTGTTTACACACAGTTGAATAATCAAACAGTTATATTTCGCATAAGTCATTTATTTGCACTCAGTTTAAATGTCAAACAGTTTTACTTGACTCCTTTCCTGTGCTGCCATTCTAAGCCAGAGTGGACCCAGGAACAATGGCAATGAAGGGGTACTCCACATTCCCCAAAGTTCAAGCTTTAGTGGAGCCTCGCCATCAGATTGTTTAATGTCAAATCCAGGACACTCATTGGGAGGGATCTTAGTCCTTTGCAGAGATGCAGTCAGTGTATTCTACAAAAAAAGGGGGGTATTCTGTGCATGACACTGAACTGCATCTGATAATTGATGCTCTAGTTTTTGAGATCTAGGGAGTGTGGAGTACCCTCTCATTGCAATTACTCCCAAGTCTATTTTGATCTAAGTTGGTAGTACCTGTTGGAGTCCCATTTATGGGCCAAATATGTTTGCAAATTCTTCATATTCGATAGAACTGTGTGTGACAGTGAAATTCTTAACAACTAAACAAAAATGTAAATATGAATATACGATGAAGATGATTCCCTAACCTCTTAACATAAAATAATCTCAGATAATTTAACATGGCGTTGTAATCTATCTAAACCAACCTGAGATTCTATCTATTATTTATTACTCAGAACAGCAGCAGAATGGATTTGAATATGAGCTTATTTGCCCCTTCTCTATTGTCAATATGTAAATCCACATGGTATGTGTTTTTGTAGAGATATAGCTGCTTAATGATTATCAATCATATTTTCTAGTAAGAAAAGATTTACTCATAGACAAGTAGGTATAGTCTAAGTTGGTGTATGAAATATTAATTTTTTATTTGTTGATCATTGAACAATGAACTCATTGGAATAAAAATTTTAATAAAAATTTTGTGATTTCATAGCCTATTTTCTTCTTGACATTCTTAATGGAATAAATTTTTGATAGTTATAACAAACACTGTCTATGCTGTATTTTGAATCTCAGAACTTTACAGAAAAGTTCTAAATCTTGGGTTGTCACTGTAGGGTTTCTTCATGGTTTGTGCTATTCAAAGAGACCTAATCCCCCCTCTTTTTTTATTTTGTACCAAAAGCTCTTTAGTTTATTAGAGCTAAAAGAGCCTAAAAAAAACCCACCCTGCCCATATTTACTTTTGAAAATGTTGAAGTATTTTGTTATCTACCATTCCTATAATACCAAGGAAAGATGAACATGACTAAGATTATAGGTCAGGATATAGAACCTCCTTTATTGTACTTTCTTTCTCTATCTTTTCCTCTGTCAAGTGCATTTGTGTGACTCCTTTTTTTTTTCTTCTTCTTAGTGTCCTTCTTTTTTTAATACTCAACTTTTCCTTCCTCCAATGGCTCAAAGTTCTTCATCTTGCCTTCCACCTCAATTCAACACATTTTTACTGTGCCATTATTTATTCTGTTTCCAATGACTTGTGTAAACTGGTACAACTATGACATCATACTAATCAACAGGAAATGTTTTACTATTTATGATTGTTGCACAGCACACACTGTTTAGGCTTCTAAAATAATTTATCTTTGCCAGATTTTTTTGTCAGTTAGTTGATGCCAAGGAAACTTTTTGTTGTTGTAGTTGTTTCAATAAAGTTTCAAGGGTTCTAAGATTGTATAGAATAAGAAAATGAATAATTCTATTTTGTTCAATCTATATATTAGAACTCTGCTTGTGCATCCATTTGCACTCCTCCATATACCCTCTCTCTTATTGCCCAGTTGGCTGGGGCTGTAGAATACACCAACTACACCTCTGCAGAGGGGTAACCCCCCCCCGAGTGTCCTGATGTGACACAAGCAATATGATGGTGAGGTTCCAGGGATGCTGGAGCTTTGGGGAATATGGAGTACCTCTTCATTGCCGTTGCTCCCAGGTCCACTCTAGCCCAGACTGTAGTACCTGATAGTCCTATCTATGGGTTAAATAGAACTAAACTGCATACTTATGCTAAACTGAATTGTTTGATATAGAACTGTTATTGACATTGAAACTGTACTTACCCTAATCTGAATTCTTTGAATTAGAACCATTTGACTGATATGAATAGCTTGAAATAGAAATGTTTTTAACAATTAAACTGTGTACACGTTCTAAACTAAATTGTTTGAAACAGAACTGATTATTCATATAAAAATGGATTTGGTATTAAGTAACCTACAAAGATTGATATGCCATAAAACCCAACCAACCAACCTCTCTCTCATTCAATTTAGATATTTTTCTACATAGATGTTGCTGCTTCAGATCAAACACTATGTTCAGCTCCAATGGAATTGCCTGGTGCTTACTTCATCAATCCTCACTAAGCAGTTTAGTAAATATAAATTATTATATACTGGTTTGCTGAAGATCTGATCAGTTCTAGCATAGTGCTGCCAAAGAGTGAAAAAGAATGAATTGCCTTAGATCAAACACTATGTTCAACTCCAATGGAATTGCTCAGTGCTGACTTTATCAATCCTCATTAAGCGGTATAATAAACATAGATTATTGTACATTGGTTTGCTGAAGATCTGATGATCACTGAAGTTCAGATAAACTACAACAACATGCTGTTCAAGGCTGAAAAAGAATAAGAGCTCCAAAGATTCCTTGGTACCATTTTTCACAAAATAGAATATGCAAATATATATTGATCTTGTAGTTTCAGTAGAATTAAATACTCACAAATTATGTATTTTAAGTATTATATATGTTGTTATTGTATAGTTTTGTATCATTTATTGCAAAAACAACAACTGGATTTATATATAATGAATTGCAAATCATCCTTTCTTGCCTAAATAGCTCTTTGATTTATTTTATTTTATTTTTATTTATTTGTTTTTGGTTTGTTTTTTTTTTCCATTTCGTGGAATTTCCAGTTTCTGCTTGTCAATATTGTTGTATCACCATCATGTGCAACTGAAATGATAGAGCATATTAAAAAAAAAACTACAAAAAACAAATAGGAAGTGTATATTTATTATAAAAAAACCCAAAAGAACATGACTTGTCAAATGTAATATTAACTGTTACTTTTATTACTAGATATACAGTTTCACCCATAAATATGTATACTTCAGTGTTTTAATAAAATTGATTTTCTAAACTGAAGATTTTATTTTTAGTGGAACATTGTACAATCACATTGGATATTAATAGGTATTATTTATTGCCAAACTCTACAGCATTTAAAAATTGGCTATGTGCTTATTTTTAGACTTACATATATTTTTTATTATAGAATTTCAATCCGTTAATTGATAATACCTAATATCTGTTTTGATTAGATAATGTTCGACTAGAAAAGTTTTAAAATTTTAGTATCATTAATTCAGAAGGAAATGTTTTATAAAAAGAATTGACATGTACTTATTCATGGGTGATATTATATGTAAGTGTTTTCAGATATTTAATAGATTGTATAAACATTAGTGATTAGTTGAACCAAGTTTTAGATATATCAAAATGTTTGTTTGTTTTTTTTTTTTCTTTATCTTAAAAAATGACTTACTGAAAACATTTTTTTACCTCATATCTTTTTTCAGTGACTAGGAAATTTATATTTTCATGTACAAAGTTAGAGACAAAAGCGATAGGGAGTCTGTATTTATTCATAAAGATGTTTTGTGCTGTGCAGTATTAACTGCCCTGGCTCACCTTGTAAAAATACCCAAATTTTCAAAATGTCTGCTGAAGAGTGAAATGCAACTTTTTGTTTGTTTTTTTTTCCTTTTGCATTCATAATTTTTCTCTTGGCAACTGATTCCTCCAATTTTTCTTGTATAAACTTGTTTATGACCAAGTTTCGTTATATATGACCCCTACACTCTTTTCCTCTGCCCTTGCATAATAAAAAGATAAAAATAAAAAACTAAACTAAACCAGTTTGGGCTGTCATGACTAAGTTTCTTTTCATGGTGCTTATAAGTAATTATGCTAAGCTTGCTTCTCTTGGGTTAATGTCTTTCGAACTTTAAAGTTTTCATTTGTGATCTGCTCAAGATTTAAATTCTTACCGAGTCCTTTTAGCGTGTGCTGTTTTCCATGATATCCAAAAACCCATCCTACTGGTGATATTTGGAGTTAGTGGTGCTAAACTATAGCTTTATGAGGACTTATAAGTTAATAAACATCATTGAGGAGTTGCATGCTCACATTTGTAGTATGAACAATGACCACTATGATGCAGTAAGCATTAATACTTTATTATTTTCTGGTTTGGGCAGAAAGTCAGAAGAAAAATTCATAACTTTAGTTTCTGGCAGGAAAATTTTCAGTTTAGTGTCTTATGTAGTGGGTAGAGTGTTCGCCAATGGTCCGGGAGACTCAAAAATGGTACTTGATGCATCCTTGCTTAACATTCACTTAAGGTTAGGGTTAAGGGTAAAATGGAACAATCCTGGGAGAGGAGTAGCGCCCTTCCCTACACCTCGGTGTAGTAGCTATTAAAAAAAGGGAGCCTTCTGGTCACCCTCGACTATGGTCGCCAACTTTTACTTATGTGGTGGAACAATAAGAGAGATTCAGTTTTAAATTATTCTTACATTGTAATAAAATATCCTCTAGGGTCTTATTAGTAAAACTTGGTTGCCATAGGTTTAGCTGGCATTGAGTTATTTGGTTACATATGAGGAGAGGAAAAAAATTATTTTTGGTTAATTATAGTCAGATTATGATTAACCCATTATAATTTTTTTTTAAATCATTTCTCTCTGATTAATGAGCTGTAATTATCCTAGTGTTTATATATATATATATATATATATATATATATATATATATATATATATATATATATATATATATAATGTTTAGTAGAAGTAAAGATGCCTAATATAGTTGAGCAGCTGTTAAAAGAAGAAAAATATGGACATGTGCCTAGCATAATGGTTATTACTATTGTAAATGGAATTGACATCTCAAGTTCAAATCCTGGGCAAAACGCAGAGGGGTAAGACATCCACCCCCCCAATGGATATGACACTAAACAATTTGATGCTGAGGTTCCAGTGATGCTGGAGCTTTGGGGAATGTGGAGCACCCCCTTCACTGCCATTGCTCCCAGGTCCACTGTGGCTCGGAATGGTAGCACCTTATAGGGCCCTATCTATGGGTTAAATAGAACTAAACTGCATACTTGTGCTAAACTGAATTGTTTAATATAGAACTGTTTTGACATTTAACTGTGTGTAAACAAAATGTATACTTATACTAAACTGAATTAACTGAATTAGAACTGTTTGAATAAACTGAATAGCTTGAAATAAATGTTTTTGACAATTAAACTGTGTACTCATGCTAAACTGAATTGTTTGAAATAGAACTATTTGCATAAAAATGGATTTGGCATTAAATAACCTACAAAGGTTGATATGCCACAAAACCCAACCAACCAATTGGGATAAAGCTTCTTGTATTTCACTTCATCCTAATCCCTTTAGGAAAGCCATGAATCCATCTGTTCTCCCTCTACCTATGGGTAAAGAGTACAAGAGACTGGACTCTTTAAGTTTGGTTGGGCAACCAGTCTGGGAGAAGGAAAACCCTGAATTTGAACCAGCTTTATTCAGCTTATTAAAAAAAAATTGACCTTATCTTGCTTCTCTTGGAAGGGTTGGGTAAATACATGTGGAAAAACGTGTTTCCCAAGGCATAATGGATGCAAATTCATATCTTGCTGATAATTTCTTTTTACTTTCATGGCAATTGAACAGTCTAAGTAGTTATTTACTAAGCACAGGCCTTGACTTGTTTACTTGCTGTTGCTTAAGTGGTCAGCCATTTAACTGTTCAGCAAACTCTTTGCTGCCTAACTTTGAGTTAATAGAAACCCATGCTTTCAGCATAACTTGACCAAAGCAATTTAAAATTAAGATGAAATAATTGGTTGACCATGTTTTAGAGAGGGAGAGAGAGATTATTTTCATCTTGATTTCAGTTGCTCTTCATCAAAACTACTCGCATTTTCATTTTACAACTGAACATTTTGAATAGGAAATTTTCTAAAATTAAAAAGCTGCTCCCAGCAAGATTGGTGGGGGGTGAATTGAACTAATGTTCCCAATCCCCACCATTTACTAATGGCTATAAGCTGATAGCTGAGTAGTTACAATAAAGAGTAAATGAAATTAAAGTGAAAAAAAAAAAAAATAATAATAATGCCTGGTGAGGAGGGACTTGAATAAATAAAAAATTTGAAATATTACACCAAAATATTGTGATTTTTAAAGTTTTTTTTTTTTTTTTTTTTTAATTAAACTCAAGTGTCATGAACATTCCATGGTTAACAGCCTGTTAGCAAATCACTTATATAATTTTAAATAAATTGGTGAAAAAACAAAATTTTTTAATGCAAAAAAAATACAATGGTGGGTGTGAAGAACTTTTTTTTTCTTTTTTTTTCCTTTTTTTTTTGTCTTTATAAACTAAGTATTGTTTCTATTTCTTAATTTGGCCTACTCTTTCCTTTTATTTATCTCACTCATTCCATAACCATAACCATGAGGATGCTACTCATGTTGCATGTCTTGGACAAGAATAGTCTGGTGGAACCGATCCCTTTCCAGGTCAACAACTGGTTTGAATTCAGTTTTCCTGCTAGACTGCCCCACTATTTACTCATAGCTGGAAGGACAATAGTTGTATTCATACCATTCCCAATGGTATTAGCGCTATATGAAGGGAAAACAGCCTCGTCCAGGCTTTGAACTCTGGTCTTTGGGTCCATTTTCTCCAATGATAAACATTCTGCCATGATTGCATATGTTTGGATTAGAATCATTATCTTTGTTTTTTTTATATATTTTGAAATGCTGTTATAGAAATAAAGATTGGATACTACTAAGTAGTCGAGGGTGACCTGAAGGCTCCCTTTCAATAGCTACTACACCAAGGTGTAGGAGAGGGCGCTACTCCTTTCCCTGGATTGCTCCACTTTACCCTTGATACATACCTTATATTGCTGAGTGTTAAGCAAAGAGGTATCAAGTACCATTTTTAAAGTCTTTGGTATGACTCGACTTGGTATTGAACCTAGGTCTTCTTGACCATTGGCAAACACTCTACCCACTAGGCCAATGAGAATGTTCTCATTCTTGCTGTTTTTTAGGCTTTGAGTATGTCATTCAAGTTTCATGCCTGTAAGAAAAGATTAGCATTAGTACCAATCTATTTGATGCATATAGCTGCATTCTTGTACCTCCAGGAATATTTGACCTCTCTATAGAAAATTGGGAGGAGTACCCATGCCATAGAAGGTAACATGCTGGACTGTGACATCATAGTAAGCAAGTTTAAACTGCAATTGCACCATTACATTCACTTTCAAACTAATTCCCTTGGGAAAGATATGAACTTATCCACCAAGCTATGGGTTAAATAGTACCACTACTATCCTTCTCGAAGGATGGTTTTGGTGCAAAGGTTGATATGCCATTAAAACAAAGAATGAATTTTTATATATATATATATATATATATAATCTCCACACAGCAATGTCACTACTCACTATTTTTTTTTTTTTTTTTTTTTTTTTATACCATACATCTTAGTTGATGCTTCGGGATGGGTCGTCAGTGATGTTTCAGGGGGGGTTTCGGGTCTTTCAACATCAGACCCCCCTCACCCAAATGACCCAGTTGGCATCGATCTAACTGAATAATCTAAGGAAGGCCAAATAGGCCAGGTTAAAAGTACAGTAAGGGTAATCCAAACTTTTTAAAATCTTATTCTTCTGCAATGACCATGAGAAAAGTTTTGGTAAACTGGTCAGAGGCTTTTAACCTGGACTAAAAAAACATATCTACTCAATTTTTTTTTTTCTTTTTTATGGTGAGTAAATAATAGTAAGCCTAATGTTTGTTTATCTTTGTTAATTTTGGAATCATGCCTTTGTTTTTCTTTAGAGTTAAGTACTGCTATCTTAAAAGGATGTCCTTTGACAAAGAGATTGCTATTCTGAAAGTGTTATTGAATAGTAATATACCTCTTCACAAAGAATTCAGGTAGCTGCCATTTTCAAAGAACTGACGGTTAAGCAGCAATCAGTGCTTAGATGGGTGACCATTTAGGAACTGCTGGTATGATAAGTAATCTAAGTTTTGAATGCCAGATTAAACAAGTCTTAGTAAATAACAAGACTGAAAAGAACCACCTGCTTCTTTTAGATATTACTTCAGTTTTTTTTACTAAACTTTAGTATGTGGCATATCTTATAATGGTTGTCTTTAGATGACATTTTAAGATTGCTGAATAAAATTTAAAAGTGGTTCCTGTTGCTAAAAATTTTATCTAATTTTTTATTTTTTAAATTTTTTTTTTATTATCAAATTCAAAGTCTATCATTTAAAAAAAAAAAAAAAAGTTTTTTTAAGTTAATTTGAATTTGATTTTTCATCTAAAAAGACAATTTGTAATTTAAAAAATTGTTTTTACTGTAAGACTATTAGGTCTTACTCTTTATAGGTTCTAATGGCAGAGCATAGTAGACACTGACTGCATCCTTTGCAGAGGAATAAGACCCATCAATACTTAAAAATAATGTCATGTATGACACTAAACTGCATCTGGTGGTGAGGTTCCAGTCCTGGTGATCTGAGAAGTGTAGAGTGCCTCTTCATTGTCATTACTTTCAGATTACCAGATTGGTAATGTTTGTCAAGTAAATCTGTTTGCAAATTATTTGTATTTAATAAAAATGCTTGATATCGTACAACCGTGTGCAAAGATTCTTAGAAGACTCTACAAAAAATGTAGTGTATACAATTCTCTCACCTCTAGGCATAAAATAACTCCAGACTGGTTGACATTCTGTTAAAACTATCTAATCTGTACAAAAATTAGATGGAAATGGAATTTTGGATGCACAGCATCCAAAATAAGAAGTTGGGATAAATCTTGACTTTTCCAATTAGTTGTACATGAACTTCCAGTAGAAGTGACATAGAAGGAAAATTAATAACAATTATCATTCTAAAATAACATTCACAAATCTAACATAACCCCTTTGAAGGCATAATCTGTTTTCTGGGTGTTTTTGTTTTGTTTTCCTCAAGAGGCTCAATTAAACAAAAATAAAGTCTACTTATAGTCTTTTCATTTAAAAAAAAAAAAAAAAAAAAAATTTTTTTTCCTCCTCCATATGTGTCTACGTTAATATTTCCTTATCCACTCAAATTAGTAAATAGCTATGCAGGTACTTGAAAGAGAAAAGTATATTTGCTTATAGAAGTGTGTGTGTGTATATATATATATAGTGTTGGTTGTCACTATCTCGCTTCATGGATTTGCGGCAGATCAAATGCAGTATAATTTAGAGAGTGCTCAATATCTGTGATAGAGCTATTATATGATAATAAATATACATTAGTTTTTATAGTGTTATTTAGTAGCATGGAAGCTTGTCTGCGACCACAGGTTTCATGTCGTCTTATAATGACAATCATCTAGCAGAGAAAGAGAGATATTGGAGAAATCATAAAATGCAGTCAAAAGAACTTTAGGGATGTATACAACTTTGTTTGTGTGTATGTAGATTATATTTGGGTATTATTGTGTGTGGTCGTATAAGTGATATTTAGTGTGTGTGTGTATGAAATACTAAATATCACTTATACGACTTCACACAATAATTTGCACATATAATCTACGCCCACACAAAAAGATGAACATAATTTTATGTTTTTGTGTGTGTGTGTATATGTGTGTGTGTATATATATATATATATATATATATATATATATAACCTTTATTAAACATAGTGACAAACCCCTCCAGAACAATAAAGAATCTACTCAAAAATAAACAAAAAATGGAATTTACAAAATGGCCTGCAAGGAATGCTCAAAAAAATAATTGGTAAAACATCCAGAAAATTAAAGTAGAGAACAGAAGAAAACATGATTAACATTTTTTTTATAAAAAATAAAAAAGTCATGCCAAATTACTTTAATCCATTAGTCTCCTGTTGCTAACTTACATCAAAGTTTTTACAATATATCCTTAATCCTCACCAAATTAATGCTCAAAGAATATGGGATATGAAAAGACAAACAACAAAAATGAACAAATCTAATATTTCATTTCCTTATATATAATCTGGGAAAATGGAAATCCAACTGTATATAAATGTACAAATATGCAAAAAAAACCTGAAAGAATGTGTGGAGATTATGGTTTTTTTTGTTTTTGTGTGTGTGTGTGTATATATATATATATATATATATATATAGGGAAGACTGCACTTTCTAACCTTGGTAAGACAACTAACCTAGAATGAAAATTTCCAATTCAGAGCCTTATTTAGGCATACTAGTGCTTCATTTCCATTATTATTAGCTCATCCAAAAAGTGTGGTAGGTCCTATACAAGCCTTTGCCATTATAAATCAATCATCTGTGTAGGTCAACCAAAAATTCACATATGAGGCTCTCATTTGTTGAGATCAACCAGAGAGTACATTTATCTGTATATATTTTGTGTACATTGTTTTGTAAGATACCAACATACTGTTTTAAGCTTTGTTAACTCAATGACAAGAGCCTATTTCAATTGACAAGCATAGACAGTTGAATTATGGATGATCAAATTTGACAAATCTGATATTACCTTGAATGACAAAACTATATGTTGATATTGAAATATGCAATAGCCAAGTATAAAATAATTCATTAACACTGTCAAACATCCACATCTATTAAAGTTAGCGAGAGAACAGATTTATTTGCTCTCAAGACTTAATCAAACTCTTGTGTACAGAATTATGTTCAATGACCCATTTAAATATCTCTGTGTCTAAGTATCTTATTCATTTATTCTATTGCTTATTAGCAGTGTTCTCAAATCATTATGCTCTGACCATCACTGACCATTGTAATGACTCCTTTTACACCATTTCCTGTTAAAACCCTGAGATGTGAACAACTAAAATATCTACACTTGAGTTGTTTGCTGAGACTATTTTTGGATCTGCTTTGTTAAGTGGAAGTTGTGCTTATTATAAAGTTGTTGTGGCTTCATGTCTGCTTTCCTGAAAAATCTGGCCAAAGGAGTCGGTGTTTGACTGTTAGCACAAAGAAAAGAAAAGAAAATAAACACCAACATCCCATTCGATTTTTCCTAGATCTGAATGTTAAGGTTTTTAAGGATGTATTTGTGATTAAAGTAATTTTTTTTTTTTATATAAATATCATTGATTTTAAAAATATTTTCTTTGAAGAAATTTCAGCTACTCCATTACAATATTGGAAAATTTTTAGATTGTGGAAAATATTTGCTGTAAAAAAAATTTTATTTTTGGAAATTTTAAATTATTGAGTGTTTTGTAATCTTTTAAACATTTTTTTTATTTATTATACTACTGAAATGTTATAAATAAGTGTTTTCATGACAGTTGTCATTAAACATGAATGGTTGGTTGAAAAAAAAAATGCTTGATTCTGTTTAATTCATGGACATGATAGTTTGTAACTGGTATTTCTTATATGCTTCACTGATAACCTGTCAACAATTCCGATGCTTTACCGATAAAACGTAAGTTATTACTTTTTTTACTGAGAAAACATTCAACATGTCTAATTCATTCTATTGTTATATCACCATATCCTTGGTAAGGTTTGATACTTTGTGTGAGGGGGGGTTCATGTTACACCACCATCATCATCACACAAAATTGTGTTGCATCTAATCTGAAAGTTTTATCTATTATATACAGTGGTTCTGTTAGTAAATCATTAACTTTATCTGATAGTGAGGCTCCAGTTCTGGGGATTATAGAGTTATACCTTCATTGCTATTACTCCCAGGTCCTCTCTGACCTGGGATGGTAGTACCTCAGAGGATCCCATCTATGGGTCAAATATAGCTGTTTAAAAATTATGTATATTTGATAGGACCATTTGCAAAATAAAAACTCTTAAACAACTACACAAAGATATCAATACAAATGTACAATACATGTGATTCCCTAACCTCTAGACTTGAAATAACCTTTGTCAGGTTGACATGCTCTTATGACCAAAGTACTGATTGGTATAAATAGAAGTATTATTTCAGTGTTTATACTGTTATGTATTGTTTATATTGTTTCTTGATTGTCATTTGTAATATGCTAAACCACATGTTAAGGTTTGGTGTATAATGGGTGTATAAAACGTCTGGATTTTTGAATGATTTTTCTAAGATTCAGTCTTATTCACTAATACATATGGTAATAATTATTGTTTTCCATAGCTTGACTGAAACTTCCATGACTTCCCTATTAATATTGCAAGTATTCCTTTTTTTTTTTTCTTTT
>OY757905.1:61079245-61154245 GCA_963585895.1 Sepioteuthis lessoniana | reverse complement strand
AACATTAATCTTTATGAACATGTGCTGCAATTTTTTTTTTTTTTTTTTTTTAATCATGAGTTTTGCATATTTGTGTTGTGATTATCAAAGATGCTATCCCTCTCAAATATTACAAAAATATTCAAAACACATGTAAAAGTAAATGCAGGATTTTTTTTTAACTTGTAGCAGAAAGAACTTCATATTTTTGTTTGGTGCATAAATTAATTTGACCGTTATGGTCGTCGCATATTTTCACCCAATTAGGGTGACTCATCCTATTCAGCCCAGACCATTTTCCCGGGTAGCATAAAAATGGTGAAAACCCGTCAAACTATCTCTTCCTCAGAACCTTTTGAGCAGGACAGACATACTTTGTCCACTCCCTTCATGGCAGCAGAATCACAATACCATGAGGAAAGCCGTCTAATTAATGGACCTTTTGAGTCTACCCTCTTAGACCAAGGGTTCTCAGTTGAACATGAATTAGATGCATTTAATCCGCCACTTACAGGAACACTTTTGTCGCCTCTAACTTTTGCTATGACGCGTAATTCCACTCAGACATTCAGTTTCATCATTCCTGGACAACCTTTTCTGGAGACCTTCATGCCTCTCTGCTACAGCAACCAGGACCACACATCTATGAGTGACTACATCATTCCTGTCCTTAAACAGCAAGCACAACATTTGCTACGTCTACAGCGAAGCACATCCCGCTCAGACAACCAGCCACTTCAATTCTGCTTATCTATTTTGGAGACCTTTATTCCTCACTCCAAAATCTACAGGACTACCAACTACTGGCAACACGCCAAATGCCTGCTCAACCCTTTTATACCTATTTTCCTTCTCACTACAACAACCAGCACAAAAGGCTTCCTTTCAACTCTAGTTTTATTAAACTTCTAAAATTGAAAACCTTACGGCATCTTTGTTCTTCTACTTTATTTTCCTTCTAATATAACGAGGAGGTAACATAACCTCATACCGTTATAAACTATTAAGGAACAATTTCATAACTCATAGCCCATGAAACAATTTCAATTTTAATGCTAATTTTATGAAATTCAGATTCATAAGGAATTTCTAATCATGGTAAACATTTTTTTTCAATATTTCTCTTAAAACTGGAAATTTATTATCTAAGTAGATTTCAAAAACTAAGTCATTTAATCAATCGGATGTTTTTTTAACTATTAGTAATATATTTTGGGAACAAACTGCTTAATCAAATCAAAAACAGTAATAATGCAAACAATTTAAAAAATTGAACAATTTCAGCATAATTTGAAAATAAATTAAAGCATTTTTGAGGACTATCTGACGAATTACTTAAAAGAATTGGATTTATTTATAGATATTGTATTAAGTATACATATTCTGTGCCAAGATTCTCTTTATATGATTAGATTGTAAAAAAAAAATGCCCAAGGGGTCATAACAAACAATGAATAAAACTTGCATTAATAAAATCAAAACTATTTCTAAACATCACATGTCACTTTGGGCAAAACAGTAAATATATATATATGAATGAATGAATGAATGTTCATAAATTTCTAATTCACTAAAAATTTTCCTTTTTTTATATATATCCTTACCAAAAGAAGCCTGGCTGACATCTTGTTTCTGCCCATCCTTTCTTCTTTATTTTTTCCACTCTCCCCCCATAATTGAAAGTCCTTATAAAACCACCATTTCACTTCTTTCTTTTCCTAATTGTCTCATTCTTAAATTCTCTATCATTGCTTCCACAATTTTCAGTATACCCACCTCACTCTAGGCAAATCCAGTTTCTCTCTCTCTCTCTGTTTTTTTTATTTTTTATCTGCTCCTGCTGATGGTCTTCTCACATTAACAAGTGAAGGAAGGACGGAAAGAAGGAATATAGAGCTTAGTTTGCCTCACTTTGACAATCTTTTAACATATGAATAAACATTAATAGTATGTCATGTGCTTTTTTTTTCTTCTATGAAATTAACTATTAAGTACTGTAGTTTTTGCCTATTTTCTTCATCTTTCTATCACTTTATTAGTCAACCAATCCCATTATTTTCCTGACAAGATCCAAAATTGGGATTTCTAGAAACTATTGGATACAAGTTTAAAAAATAATATTTATAATATGAAGTATATCACATAGATTATACTATGGTTTACCTGTGGGGCTTAGAATACACTGGCTGTATTCCCTGCAGAGGGGATAAGCCCCCTTAGGACATGATACTAAACTTCATCTGATGGTGAGACACCAGTTCTGAAGTGGTAGTACCTGTTAGGGTCCCATCTATGAGTCAGATCTGTTTGAAAATTATTTGTATTATATAGCATCATGTATTCCTATCTAACTGTGCTAAGAAATGATCATTAGGAATAATTACTTAAACCATATAACCATGTGCTAATCATTTGTATTATAGGAACACTGAAAACCATACAGCCTAGACGGCTGGGGCTGTAGAATACACCAATTGCATCTCTGCAGAGAAGTAAAACTCCTCGCACCTTCAATGAGTGTCCCAGATATGACATTAAACAGTCTGATGGTGAGACACCAATAATGTTAAAGCTTTGGGGAGTGTAGAGTATCCCTTCGTTGACTTCACTCCCAAGTCCACTCTGGCCCTGGAGTGGTAGCACCTGATAGGGTCCTATATGTGGATCAAATAGAACTGTTTAATATCTAAACCAAGTGCAAACAAATGACTTAAGCTAAAACAGTTTGATCATTTAACTCTGTGCAAACAAATGATTAATATTGAATAGAGCTATTAGTATTAGGTAGCAATTATTGAAACCATTTGTGTAGAAACAATAGCAATCTAGTGTAGAAACTGATACTATTGGGAAAGGCATGAACCCACTTATCTCCCAGCTCTGAATTACACAGTATTGCTACTGTTCTTCTGCAAAGATGGCTTTGACATTAAATAACCCTGCAAAGGTTTTGCCCAGTTGGCTGGGGATGTAGAATACACCGACTGCTTCTCTGCAGAGGGATAAGACCCCCTACCAACGAGTGTCCTGGATATGACTATCTGATGGTGAGGTTCCTGTAATACTGGAGCTTTGGGGATTGTGAAGTACCCCTTTAATGACATTGCTCCCGGGTCCACTCTAGCTTGGAGTGGTAGCACCTGATATGGGTCTAATAGAACTAAACCATGCTTTCTTGACTTTAATGTTTTTTGCATTTAAACTGCATATTTATGCTAAGCTTAATTGTTTAAAATACAATTGTTTTGACATCTAAACTGTGTACTTATGCTAAACTGAATTAAAACTGTTTTTAAACTGAATTGTTTAATATGGAACTGTTTTGACATTTAACTGTGTGTAAACAAAATCTGCACTCATACTAAACTGAATTCGCTGAATTTGAACTGTTTGGATAATCGAATAGCTTGAAATAGAAATGTTTTTGACAATTAAACTGTGTAATCTGCTAAACTGAATTGTTTGAAATAGCATAAAAATGGATTTGGCGTTAAATAACCTACAAAGGTTGATATGCCATAAAACCCAAACAACCAACCAACCAACCTGCAATGGTTGATATGCTATTCTACAAAGAAGCCAAACTGCAATCAAAACCATATAACTGTGTAAACAAATGATTATTATTAAGTAGGAATAGCTACTTGAAACCATATAACTGCAAATTATTTGTATAAGATAGGAATATTTGATACTATATAACTGTGTGCAAATAAATGATTATCATAGACAAATATAAAGTGCAATTTTTAAGATGTTTCCCAGGAAATGTTGAAATATATAGTTATTTTAATGAAATATTTACAGATCATTTAAATTTTGGCATTGAATAACTCTCAAGGTGTTGATATGTTAAATAAACCAAAACTCCTGATATAATACACTCATCTGTCTGCACTTTTCTCTTTTAGTAATAACACATTCAATATAATCTTATGCTGAACAAGAATTCCTTTAAGAAAGTATTCCATTCAGATAATCATTATTTCCTATTTAGGTTTTGTTGTTTTTATTCCCCGCCCATGGATAAATTTATTCAAATACTTAATGAGAACATTAATTAAAATCTAAAATGACTGACCTTCATTTTCATTGGCCCCAAAATATCAGCATTTCAGGTTAATCACATCAATGGTTACAATTCATTTCCAGCCACTTAAAATATCTCATTTACTAGCAATAGTTTATAGAATTGAATTTTCATATCTCAATAGACATTACCATTAAAAAAAGAAAATAAAAATCTATTTCATTCATTTCATTTCAGTTTAAGGTAATGAATGTTCAAACAAATCCCATTAGAATTGAATTAGTTCGAATTTGAGTTCGTAGGTACCCTATCTTCTGTACACAATCTTATTGATTGTTCATACAAAAATTGATTTTTTTTTTGATTTTTTTTTTTTTAATTTTTTAACGAAATATTTTATTCATAAAACTTCATTGCATCATTGTTCAACTATCAAAGTATTTTCCTTGGGTTTTTTTTCTATGATTCTCTGACATCTCTTGGCTAAAATACTTAAAGGTTGGTCTGAAGTTCTTTATTAAAAGAAAAAATTTTTTTTAAATTCTTGTTTTGATTGAATAAATTCAAATTTTTGGTACTGCTGGCCCAAAAAGGAGTGTTGCCTCAAGTGAGAGGCTGAAGAATATACTGTATGTAGAACTACTATCTCACCTCCATGATGGTTCGCTGAAACTTCTGGGCTCATGCCTTCATGTGTAACTTCTTCCTGATGGCTTGTTGCATTGCATTTTGCAATGTTGACAAACAACAAAATCCTGGGTTGACTTTTTTTTGCACAGAAAATGATCTTTTCTCTTATTATAAACCATTCAAATGAGTCAATTGATTAATGTAATTTTGCACAATAACGGTTTGTGTGCATTTGAACAATTTGGAATTAAGAATTCCCTTTGAATCCTTCCCAGCACAAAAATTCTCTTTCACTCTCTCCACAGTAGATTTGGTCAAGGTCAAAAATTGTTCTACTTTAAACAAGAATTAAAAGAAAAAAAACAAATGCTCTTTCCCAAAGTTCAAATAGAGCTCACTTTCCTAACCGAAATTTATAACATCTCTATATGCAAGTGATAAAGAGTTGGGTAAACATCAGATATTTCTTAGATTTCTCTTGCATTGAATAAAAAGATCATGCTGGGAATTTTTATATCCGCCAAATATATCAACCCAAAATATCATTTTTTGAAATCCTTGCTTAAGAGTAAATTTTTAAATGCATTTCAGCATGTCTCGTGTTTAGTACATACCGAACACACGGTAAGCATTTATCAATACTTATTTTGGCTGGGGCTATAGAATACATCAACTTCATCTTTGCAAAGAGGTAAGACTCCCTCAACAAGTGTCCTGGATTTGACACTAAACAATCTGATGCTGAGGCTCCTGTGATGCTGAAGCTTTAGGGAATGTAGAATACCCTTTCATTGTCATCACTCCTAGGTTTACTTTGGCCTGATAAGGTCCTATTTATTGAGACAATCAAGTAGAACTGTTTGATATTTAAAGTGAGTATAAACAAATGACTTATGCTAAATTGAATTGCTTGAAATAGAACTGTTTGACCATATGTGTGTAAACGAATGATTAACGTTTAATTGAATTGTTGGTGATACATAATACTTGGAACCATTTAACTTTATTGGCATGCTAAATTGAATTGTTTGAAGCAGAACTGTTCAATCATTTAACTGTGTGCAAACAAATGACTGATATTCAATTGAATTATGGGTGCTAAGTAGCAATACTTGAAAACATTTAGCTGTATGCAAATAAATGATTATTAGTAAATGTAGTTATTTGTTTTAGATAGAAATAAGTGAAACGATTTAACCGTGTTTTAAAAAAAAATGAGCTCAGGCTCGTTTAACAATGTTATCTACAAAATGTATTTAGAAATCATATCTAATTTATGTATAAAAAAGAATTAGCATTAAATAACCTGTAGTGGGTGATATGCCATAAAACCCAACCAAAGAAAAGAGAAACAATCTTGAATCTACAATATTTTCCTGGAGGATATCATTAAGAAATTAACTTTCTCAAAGTAACAATCAACAAGAGGAAAAGGAAAAACTATATATTCAACCAAAATCAAAATAAATATTTGTTTATTTTCAATAGTACAAAACTGGTAATACTTTATGAACTCACTGTCTTTGGAGGATTTCTTTGTATTGGCAAATGAAAGAAAACTCACTAAATAACAGCCACTTGTGAAACATTGGCAAAATAGAAGATTGTGGTCTTATTGTGTGCTACTTGAAATAGGATGTACAAAGTATTCACAAGTATTGCTATCATTGGTACAGCTAGAAGAAATTCTATAAAATCTATTAGTGAGGTTGTAGAAAACACAGATATCTAAATGACTGGATCAAAGAAGTGATTGGTGAAGAGAAACCAGCCTGAATCTATACAATATTTTCCTGGAGGATGTCATTAAGAAATTAATTTTCTCAAAAAGTAACAATCGACAGGAGGAAAAGGAAAAACTATATATTCACCCAAAGCCTTTGCTATGAGCAGGATGTGACAAAGTTAAATTTTAAGCTGAGTAAAGCTAGTTTAAAATAACTTTTCCTTTTCCTAGATTGGTTGTCTAATCAAGGCTGAAGAACAGTCTGCTCTACTATTCATGCCTTTCTAAAAAGCATTGGCCAGGCAGTCACTGGTTGTGTTAAAGGGGTATCATTCTTCTGTTATTTTTAGGTCACTTCCCAACTGAAATGAGCCTTGTCATTTCATCATATAATTGAGAAACATTGTATAGGATAACACTCATTGACTGTTAAGTAACTGGTGGGATTTGTATTTGTACAAACCCCTCTACACTAGCAGGATGCAATACAGCATCAGTTTTTTTTTTTTGTTTTTGTTTTTTTATGTAGAGTTCAACACATTTGAATTCAGTTTTCCTTCTCCAAGTCTAGTTGCTATAAGTTTAGTTTGGTTTGTTTTTCTGGCATATCAACTATTGTTGGTTATTTAATGCCAAATCCTGTTTTTACATGTATATGATTTGTAAACATATTTTGGAGATACACACAGTTAAATGATTGAATAGTTCTATTTTTAACAATTCAGCATAAGTCATTTGTTTGCATTCACTTTAAATGTCAAACAGTTCTATTTTGACCCATAGATAGGACCCTGTCAGGTGTTACCACTCCAATCCAGGGTGGACATGGGAGCAATGGGAATGAAGGAGTACTCCAAATTCCCCAAAGCTCCATCATTACTGAAGTCTCACTATCAGATTGTTTAGTGTCATATCCAGGACACTTGTTGGAGGAGGGATCTGCAGAGATGCAGTCAGTATATTCTACAACAATAGCCAACTGGGGTGTTAAAGAGCTTAGTCTGCCCTACTATTTACCCATTGCTGGATGGAGTATTGTTGGATTCATAAACAGTATTAGCTCTATGTAGTGTATGTGTGTGTGTGTGTGTGTGTGTGTAAATGTAAACTGGCTTGTCCACGATTTGGATTTGGGTCACTATGTCCATATCCTATAACAATAGCCATTACACAATGAATGCCTACAAATACAAACACACAATCACTCGCTCACTGTCATTCATTTTTCTACTTGAAGAAAGGCTATGAATTGATCATAGTGCTGTTCCTGCTGAGTGAAGTCTGATGTAGAAAAACCTGAAATCTACGACAGAAAATTACTGATTCTTTTATATTTCATTTTATTATTATTATTATTATTATTATTAATCCTCTTCAAAATTCTGCCTATCCTCAAGTATATATAATAGGTAGATTGTTATAGAGATGTAGAAATTATCAATTTTAAAATCCAAAAATACTGGGATTAACTCTTAGATAATAGTTACAATAAAGTCCAGGAGGCACACCTAGTATAATGGCTATCCTTGTAGAAAATGTAATTGGCAAATCGAGTTCAAATCCTGGTCAAAGCTGATTGCTTCACTTCATGCTAGTACCCTAGGCATAAATCCATCTATTCTCTTCCATTTATGGCTAAATAGTTGGTCAGACTGAGCTCTTTAGCCTTGGTAAGGTAACCAGTCTAAGAAAAGGAAAACCCTGAATTCAAAGCAGCTGTATTCTACTTAAAAATTGACCTTGTGTCACATCTAGTTTTTGGTGTAGGAGTTGGGTAAGTACATACTTTTTGAGTAAGTATTTACCAACCTCTGCAGGATGTGATACCAGATCAATTTTTAAGAGGAGTTTAACAGGTTTGTATTCAGAGTTGACCTTCTAGACTGATTGTCTAACCAAGGCTAAAGAAATCAGTCTGCCCTACTGTTTACCTATAACTGAAGGGAGAGTCATTGGATTTATTCCTTTCCCAAGGTTATTAGCATTATGTGAAATGCAATCAGTCTCATCCAGGATTTGAACTCTGGTCACCTTGTCCGTTTCCTTCAACAATAGCCATTACACCATGAGCATATCCCAAATCGTTTTGTGAGCAGGGGATTCCTGTAAAATTCTTTGAGAGTCCACGTTCCTATTATCCCCAAAATGCTGTTACTTACAGTAATAAAATCCTATCAATATGCAATCCCCTACAGTGCAAACATTAATCTTTTCATTTTCAGTGTTTAGCTACTGATTTCACCTTAAATGGTCACGAATGAACAACAGCTCATCTAATTTGAGCAAAGGTGACACTTGGGCATTTAAAATTCAGTGGAGATTTATTGATTTCTCTGAAGTGAAAGTCAATTTCATATTGGATGGCAAAATTGCTTTTGAATTATCCGGAACATTAAGATTTTTTTTTTTTTTTTTTCTGTTTTTTTTTTTGTTTTTTTTTGTTTTTTTTGTTTTTTTGTTTTTTTGTTGTTGTTTTCCAAGTAGCTGAGATGCTAAAAATAATCATTTCCTGCTGGTTTTTCATTGGCTTCATGAAAAGCACAAAATTGAAATTCTCTTCCTTATTTGATCTTAATGTTCCTTTCAAATTTGAAATTTCAAATCAATCATGTTCTTAATAACTTATACACACAGTTCCCTTTTTTCTTTCAATCTAAGCTCTCTCTCTCTCTCTCTCTCTCAACTTCTCTCTCTAGTCTCGGCTTTCTCTCCAGTTTCTGCTATCTCACTGTCTCGCTCTCTCTCTTCTCTTTTTTCTGCCTTTGGTTTCAACTAGCTAGCACTCTCTCTTTTCACTTTCAGTTAGCTAGCTCTCTCTCTCTCCCTCCCTTCAGCTAGCTAGCACACTCTCTCTCTCTCCCTTCAGTTTCAGCAAGATAGCACTCTCTCTCTCTCTCTCCAGTTTCAGCAAGCTAGCACTCTCTCTCTCTCCTCTCAGCTAACTAGCATTCTCTCTCTCTCTCTCTCTCTCTCTCTCTCTCTCCATTTTCAACTAGCTAGCTCTCTCTCTTATATAACAGTAGAAATATCCATTGTTGACTGGGTTCAGAAAGAGCCTTCAAAAATTGTACTCTAATTTACATATATAGACCAGGTCTTCATGGATAATAATCTCTAATAGGGCATTCGGGAATCAAACAAGACTAAACAAAAGCTATCTAGTGTGTGTGTATATATACACACACACCAAGGTCTGCAGAACCCAGAGGTCTTACACAAACAAGTAACTCCAATGGAACATTCTGGGACACAAATCCAGGAATTAAAAAAGATCACATTCTATCAAAAAAATCAACACATAACCATTCAAAAACCTCCTGAAGAAGACACTGTCAGAAACAAGTATATGAAATAATAAAAGCCTAAATACTAAATTGAGACTCATTATTGGACATATTCATTTTAGAATTATTTATATATATTGTGACGGTTACTGTATTTTTGTTCCGAAGTTACATTATCCTTGAAAGACGGGGAGAATCTCCGTCGACAGTAACCGTACCACCCAAGCTCTAAATATTCTCTGTAACTAGTTATATTTTATTGATAGCTTTGAAAGCCCATATAACTAGTATAAAGTTTGCGTATAGGTTTTTTTTTTTTTTTTTTTCAAATCCGAAATTTCCCGGACAAAGTCCCATATGACTGACACGCTACCTACTGTGCTACCGAGACCACAGACGAATGAGGATGTGTCACGGGTAAAGAGGGCGACGTGATATAAATGACCACGTGGGGAATTCCGAACCGGACAAACAATATGACGCGTAGTTGTTTTTCTTCTTTTCTTTATATATGTATCTTTCTTACATATTTTATTTTACAGAAAGCACAGTTGTAACAACAGAAAAACAAAAAGCAAAACAAATACAACAAAAAAAAATATACAGAAATGTGGAGGGCAAGCTGCTTCCAATAGTATTTGACTATGTCCTTCCAATAAGACAAAGTTCTCCTTTTTTTTTTTTTTTTTTTTTTTTCTCGTTTTAAAATTATATCCGTATCTTGTTGCTCCCTTTACAATTAAAAGGAAGGAAACTTACTCGTTCTTTCTCCTCGCTTTTTTTTTTCTTCTTCTTTTAACGAAGAACAAAAGTCTCCCCTCTTCGTCTCTTAAGTGGGTACACAATTTTAAACAAATATGTTTTCCGCCGAAACTAGCTGCTAATGAACAACCTCAAAAATGTTTCTTTGGATAGTCTTGATACGGACCTTTATTCAGGTTGCGTATATTATTTGTAATAAAAAATTTTGACTAACCTTTTTTTTTTCTTTCCTTTCTTTTGTTAATTTTTTTTCTTATATTCGTTAATCTCTTATTAACGAGTCGCAAGGCACCAGTTTTTGTTTTTCTTTTCTTTTACGTTGAGCCTCAGTTTCTTACCCAACGGAGTCGACGGCCTTCTATTAGGCCATTCTGTGACTAGAATTTCCCCTTTCACCGGACCACGTGAAAAGGCGACCTTTCTCTTCCTTGGCGAAGCTTGGAACTGACTTTTTGGGTTTCGTTCTTTTGGGCGGTAAAACGCCCTCCCTGTCTCGACCAATGGCATGTCTTTTCCTTATCTGGGTCAAGACCTTTGCACCTTCTCGGCTAGTCCTTCACTGTTGCTAGGGGCTCGAAGACCCGCCAATCGCCTGCCCCACTTCCGGTCCTCATAGTAGTCCTTGCTTTCCTGCATTATAACCTTGCCGTGGCCGATGGCCGTAACAATATATATATATATATATATATATATATATATATATATATATATATACACACACAACAAATTGAGACTTGCCCAGTCGGCTGGGGCTGTAGAATACACAGACTGCTTCTCTACTGAGTAGTAAGACGCCCCCCCCCCAACAAGTATCCTGGATATGATGCTAAACAATCTGATGGTGAGATTCCAGTATTTCTAGAGTTTTGAGGAACGCAGAGTATCCTTTCATTGCCATCGGTCCCAGGTCCACTCTGACCTGGAGTGGTAGTACCTGATAGGGTCCTATCTGTGGATCAAATAGAACTAAAATGCCTACCTTAGCTAAACTGAATTACTTAGAATAGAACTGCTTTGATATTTAAACTGCATATTTATGCTAAACTGAATTGTTTGCAATAGAACTGTTTTTGACATTGAAACTGTACTTTGAAATAGAACTGATTATCTGTATAAAAATGGATTTGGCATTAAATAACCTATAAAAGTTGATATGCCATAAACCCAACTAACCAAATTGAGAATCATTAGTGGACATATTCATTTTAAACTTATATATATATATATATATATATATATATAAAAATTAGAGGTGTTTGAATGTTCACCAGAGGTATTTACCTCTTTTAAAAACCCCTAATCAAACTGGGAAGTAAATTTCATGTAGCGTATTGTCTTAAAAAAATTTTACATTAGAATACATACTTTGTTTTTATGTATCTTCCATGTTATAAATCTCATTGGAAGTGGGTATTAAATATTATTGTAAGAAATCGGAGGTATTTGGATTTTAACCGGATTTTAACATTTGCCCCCACCTTTAAACCCCCATAATTGAACTGGAAAGTAAATTTTATGTAACTCATTGTTTTTCTCATAAAATTTTACATAAGAAATACTAATTTTTATGCATCTTCTATTCTCTTTTGTCCTATGAACATGCACGCACATGCTGAGCTTTTATATATTTATATATATATATATATATATATATATATAAACTTTAAATAAACTGAATGATGAGAAATATTTTCTGCATCAAACATTCAAATCTATAATTGACAATTCTAACCAGCACACTGTGTCTCTCTCTAAAAGTTCCATTTCATTGCCATTACTCTCATGTTCACTCTGACCTGGAGTGATAGTAACTGTTACAGTCCTATCTTTGGCTCAAATAGATCTGTTTGAAAATTATCAGTATTAGATAGGAATACTTGACACCTTATAACAATAAATCATTTGTCTTAATATATAGTTGAAGCTATAATCCTTTACTAGATATGATTAGTGCTATGAAACTATAACTGTGTGCAAAAAAAATGATTATTGAATAAAAATACTTGATATCTTATCTGCTTTGTTCACAATTTACCTTGCTTTGGATGTGCTCATGGGTCTTTCCATAGTTCTGTTGTAAGAAAGCAGTTTTGTTTCTTTCTTTTATGATAGCTTATGTACTTGTCTTTAATTGGAATCATTTTGAGATGAGGTTTCTTAATCTGAGAATTAATTTTTATTTATTGTGAACTTTTTTTCCCTCATCTTGGTAGTTTTTGTGTTGTTTCTTCTTTCACTATGTTTCGGCCAAATTTCACCTCTGGTCTTCTTCAGGTGATTTACCGCAACCTCGGATAGGAATGCTGAGTCTTGTAACCATATCCCCAGTAATTACTACCTTCCATAGTTGTTGTCTATCACACCACGTTTTTGACCAAGTAAACCTCTGGCCGGCTTGGGTAGGATTTGAAACCGCTATCTGCTTTGTTCACAATTTACCTTGCTTTGGATGTGCTCATGGATCTTTCCATAGTTCTGTTGTAAGAAAACACTGTTTTGTTTTTTTCTTTTATGATAGCTTATGTTTCATTTGCATATAATGCCACAGGTAAAATGGTGCTGTTGAAGAGACTAGCACATAGGGTCTTGTCCAGCTTTGTCTTGAACACATTTTTCATAGTGGTAAATGTTTTCCACCCTGACCTTATTCTCTGAAAAATTTCTGCATCCATATTGCCCTGTAATACATTTTCTCTAGTACCAAAAAATGGTAGGAAGATTTTTCACATTCTAAATGGTATTTAAAATGCCTTGTGCCGTATCAGTAGGAAGTTATATTCATTAAACCAAAAAACTCAAGTTTTTTTCAATGAGAGCTATCTGTTAATCTAATGTATCCTAATTTCACCTACATTTTTTGGTTTGTTTAATGACATAATAACCTTTGTAGGTTATTTAATGCCAAAGCCATGCTTATACAAGGCTAATAGTGGTACTATTTAGCCCATGGCTGGGATGATAAGGGGTTTCATACCTATCCTCAGCCCAGTAAAATACATCAACTGCATCTCTGTAGAAGGGTACCCCCCACAACAAGTGTGCTAGATATGACACAAAACAATCTGATAGTGAGGCTCTTGTATTGAAGCTTTGGGGAATTTGGAGTGCTTCTTCATTGCCTCCAGGTCCACTCTGACCCTGAGTGGTTGCACTTGATAGGGTCTTATCTATGGGTCAAAAAGAACTGTGATATTTGAACTGTGTGCAACTGTTTGATATTTAAACTGTGTGCAAACAAATGACCTGTTAAATTGAACTGTTAGATCATTTAACTGTGTGTAAAACCATTTAACTGTGCTCATTTAAAAATGGTATCAACAAAATGTTTACAAATCATGTATTTGATATGTATAAAGTGGATTTGGCATTAAATAACCTACAATGGTTGATGTGCCATAAAACCAAATCATCATGTTTCCCAAGGGTATCTGTTTAAAATTGAACATAATAACATGTGTTGTGTCCTTAAAATGGATACAATCAGACAAGGTGGTACTTGAATGGAAAAGAACAGTCAACACATTCGTAGAATCAAAGAAAGGGTTTTATTGCAAAAGAGATACAATAAAACAGACAAGGAATAGTGAGTCATACTATTATTCCCCGAAGCAAGGACAAGTATAATGCCGTGCTCACTATATATATAGTCACTCCACATAACTAAGAGTTGGTGTGGGATATTCCATTACCACCGCATGATTAGCGTTTGAACTCAAATACTATGATTTCGTAGTCCAGTACTTTAACCATTATACCAAAGTCTTCTCTCTTTTTCTGATTTACTAATGTTGTTTTTTTTTTTTTTCCAGGCGCTGGAGAATCAGGGAAAAGCACAATTGTAAAACAGATGAAGTAAGTGTACTTATTTTTAATGTCTGTATAAACCCTTTTCTTGTCTTAAAGTAGTATTAAATGTTAGTATTTACTAATTTGCATATAAATTAACTTCTGATACTTTTGCTTAAATATTATAAAGCTTTTCGAAAACTTAAAGGATGGATGTGCATTATTCTATCTTTATATCCTAGAATCTATTATTTCAATGCTAAGTAATTCTTCTTTATAGAATCTCTAAGATCAATGGGAGAATTATTATAATTGCTATATCAGTTTGAATGCTAATATTGCCATGAAAATTAGTTTGGCTTCTCTAAGGTGCAAAATTATAATTGTTAATTGTTTTGTCCATTTTGGGATTTCTCACCAGAAATGGTTTGAAATATAAAATTTAAACCTTTTCTTTTATTTATATACACACACACACACACATTTTTTTTTCTTTTTACACAAGAAAAAAATGAATATTTAGTGTTCAAATTACTTTTTTTAAGGTAGAGAGGATAAATGCCTAATTTCTTTTTATACTTGTTCTAGATATTTTTTTTATTCAAAAAAAAAAAAATCAAGAGTCCATATGTTCTGAAATATGTTTGCTAATGTAAGAGAAATGTTAATTATTTCCAGAAAAAAAATTTTCTCTCTGCTTTTAATTTTAAGTACATTTGCAAGAAAATTTATTCCAGTAAAACTTGTCAGCAAGGGATTTAAATTTCTTTTGCTTAATCAGCATTTTATGTAGCCATTTTTTTTTCTCTTTTTTTATGGTAAATTATCAGTGTTTATTATATTGGGTTGGTTTAATGGAATATTATTAAATATGTGGATTAGGGTTTTTTAACAGTTGGGAATACCCAAATATTCTAATACCTTACCTTCATGAATTTTGTCTGTGTGTATATATATATATATATATATATATATATATATATAATCCCAAACTAAATCTAACCAAATATAATAAAACATAACAAAAACCCATATCCAAAATCCTAAAACATGCACAAAAGACAAAATCAATCTAACTCTTCTGGTATTAAATGACCCACAGAGGTTGATATGCCATTAAATAAAATTCAAATCCAAACTAAATGACAGTTTAAAATGAATATTAATAATACATCAAAGAAAGTAAATAAATCAACAAATTTCATGTGGGATCCTCCTGGTTTGATGCTCAAACAAGTGAAAAACTCTGAAGCACTTATGCCTTGATTATTGATGGAATACGACTTAGACTACTCTCTTCCTTTCTTGAGTAAATAATAGGGTAGGCTGAGCTTTTTAGCCTTGGTAAAGCAACCAGTCTAGAAGGAAAATTCTCAATTCAAACCACTTGTACTCTTCTTAAAAATTGACCTTGTGCCATATCCTGCTTGTGGTGGAGGGGTTCGGTAGTTACATATTCTCTTTTCTTTGGGGCCAATTTCAGACATAATCTTATTTCTAACAAGTCCTACTAATATTGATCTCTTATGTCATCTATGCATTTCTTGCTCCTTGGAGATTGTATCTCCTCAGTAGCACATATTGCAAAGAAAAAAAAATTGACAACTACTGAATGCTCATTGCTGTTGTAAAATTCTTAGATTTGAAAAAATTTTTTTTTTTAAATCTTATGTCAGGTCATTGAAAAATGAAGGGCATCTTTGTACTAACCTAGCAATGAAGCCTAGAATTTGATGATTTCATCCACTGCAGAGGGGTTAAAAACTCCCCTCAAAAAGAATGGCATGGGTTCATCACTAAACTGTATCTGTAGTGGGGCTACAGTTCTGCAGATCTTGGAAGATTTATAGGTCAAATAAGCCAATCTTAAAATTATCAGTATTAAATACAAATACTTTAAACTATAGTGCCCAGTTGGTTGGGGCTGTAGAATACACCGACTGCTTCTCTGCGGAGAGGTAAGATCCCCCCCACCAACGAGTGTCCTGATATGACACTAAACAATCTGATGGTGAGGTTCCAGCAATGCTGGAGCTTTGGGGAATGAAGAGTACCTCTTTATTGCCATCGCTCCCAGGTCCACTCTGGCCCGGAGTGGTAGCACCTGATAGGGCTCTATCTGTGGGTTAAATAGAACTAACGGCATATTTTGGTAAACTGAATTGTTTGATTAAACTGAATAGCTTGAAATAGAAATATTTTTGACAATTAAACCGTACTTACATTTAAACTGCGTGCTTGTGCTAAACTGAATTATTTCAAATAGAACTGTTTTTTGGCATTGAAACTGTATTTACACTAAACTGGTTTGACATGGAACTGTTTTGACTGGTAACTGTGTGCAAACAAAATATGCACTTATACTAAATTGAATTAGCTGAATTAAAACTGAATAGCTCGAGAAAAAGAAAAGTTTTTCACAATCAAACTGTACTTATATTTAAACTTCGGGCTTATGCTAAACTGAATATTTGAAATTGAACTGTTTTTGTCATTGAAACTGTACTTTCACTAAACTGAATTGTTACATATAACTGCTTGAATAGTTTGAAATAGAAACATTTTTGACAATTAAACTTTGTACTCATGCTAAACTGAATTGTTTGGAATGGAACTGGTTATTCACATAAAAATGGATTCAGCGTTAAATAACCTACAAAGGTTGATATGCCATAAAACTCAACAAACCAAACCATTTAAACTATATAAATGTGCAAGTTATTTGTTTTAAGTTTAATAGTTAGTTGAAGATATGATTGTTTACAAGTGACTATTAGTTATTTGAAACTGTATAGTTGCTTACAAAAAAAAAGACTTCAGTATTAAATAACCCGACAAGGTTGGACAGGCCATAAAACCAGCTAATTGACATTTGTATTATTTTTTTATTTTTATGTTTTCTATTGTGTAGAGCAGGGGTGGGCAAACTTTTTGGTGGGAGGGCTGCATCATTGGGTTATGAATTATGAAAGGGCTGCATGTTTTTTAAATCAAAAGAATTTAGTCTCAATTCAAGTGCAAGTGTTTATTTTTTTATTTTATTTTTTAAGAGGCTATTGTGGGTCACAGTTTGCCCACGCCTGGTATAGACATTTAACTGATGCAATGGATTTTGAAAATATGATTACAAAATACTGTATGATACAAAGTTAAACATTGGGAGATGTTCACAAATGATTGGCTAAAGGAATCTGCTGTCTCATTCTGACATCAATAGGAATATCATGCTTCATAACTAGGCCAGCTCAGCATTTTTTACAAAAGAACAAGAATTTACAACTTTAATTAGATTTAAGGAATATCAACCCTTGTAGATTATTTAATGCCAAATCCTGTTTACATATATATTCAGGCAGCAAGTTGTTATCTAAATATGTTCAGTTAAAGACCATGGATTGTTTCTTTTTCAAGTGAAGACAGCCTTATTTTTCTTCTTAGCATTTTATTATCATCATTATTGCTATTATTAAATATAGTTACTTGAAACACTGATTGCAAAAAAGGTTTAGTTTGGTTGAGTTTTATGGCACCTCAACCATTGTTGGTTATTTAAAGCTAATTCCTTTCTATACATACATATGATTTTTAAACAAGCCAAAGCCCGTTTGTTTGCATACCGTTGAATGGTTATACAGACAATTTGTAAGTCAGTAGTTTATAGGTAATCTTATTTCCAAAGAAGTTGTAAAGAGAGCAACCAGAAGGCTCTCTTTTCAATTGCTACTCCGTTCCCTGGATTGCTCCCCTTTACCCTTGATATGTACCTTTATATTGCTTCGTGTTAAGCAATGAGGTATCAAGTACTGTTTTTAAAGTCTTTGGTATGACACGACCTGGTATTGAACCCAAGTCACCCAGACCATTGGCAAACACTCTACTCACTTAGAGCTAGTTTGTTTGTATACAGTTAAATTGTTTGGAATATTCTAATATGAATATTTCTGTTAAGTATTAATCATTTGTTTGCACTCACTTAAATGGTTTCAAATATTGCTATGTTATATACATAATTTTATTTGCACACAGTTAAATGATTTCAAGCATTGCTATGTAACACTAACTATTCAATTTAGACACACTGTTTCAAGTATTGCTAATCAACACTAATAATTCTATTTAACATTACTCATTTGTTAGACTGTTCCAAGCATTATGTAATTCTAACAATTCAATCAAATATCAGTCATTTGTTTACACACAGTTAAATGGTTAAACAATTCTATTTCACATTAGTCATTTGTCTGCATACTGTTTAAATGTCAAGCAGTTCTATTTGACCCATAAATGGGACCCTATCAGGTGCTTCCACTCCAGGTCAGAGTGGACCTGGAAGGAAGGGCAATGAAGAGGTACTCATTATTCCTCAAAGCTCCAAGGCTAGAGCCTCACCATCAGATTGTTTAATGTCATGTTCAGGGCACTCATTAGGGAGGGTATCTTACTCCTCTGTAGAGATGCAGACGGTGTATTCTACAGTCCTATGCAAAAAACAAAAAAGATTGACCTTAATATGAAATAACCCTATAAAGCATACTATAAAACCAAACAACCTACTTGAATGCTCATTGCTTCTGTATGTGTTAACCTACTCTCTCTACTATGAGCAGGATGTGACACAAGGTTAATTTTTAAGTGGAATAAAGCTGGTATGAGTTCAGTTTTCCTTCTCTTAGACCAGTTGCCTAACCAAAGCTGAAGAGCTTGGTCTTCCCTACTATTTTCCCATAGCTTATGGCAGGAAAGAGCAAATGGATTCATGTTTTTCCCAAGCTTCACCATGGATTTGAACTCTGGTCACTGACTTCATTTTATACTATGATAACTTTTATGCTAAGTGTGCCTCATTGCTATTGTAGTATTGCTAATTTAAAAAAAAAAAAAAAAATAGAATAAAAAAAAAAAGCACACTAAGTCAGGCCATTGTGAAGTGTATGTGTGTAGGAGGGGGATTTCTATTGCCTTATGTATTTGTATAATGGCAACAAGAAGCAAATAAGAAACACTCTTCTGTTTTTCTATGAATTCAAAGAAAACAATTGCTGCTCTAAGTCATCTCTTGTACTGCAATACAAAATGACAACTTAAGAAACCCACTTACACGAAACACACTTGATATATTTTAACAAAAGTGAAAACGCACACACTCTCACACAAACACACAATGTTGTCCTACAAGTGCTAGTGTTCATGCTGATATAGGGTTTAAACATGTATTTAATTGGTGAATATATGGGTGGGGTCTGTCTTATTGCAAACAGATGTGTATATATAACAATCTAAAATTCACTTACAATTTTAATGCATTACTAGCTTTAAAAGGCTGTCATCTTGGGGGTCAAAGATATACATACCCACATACATATATATATATAGTTGGCGATCGTAGGGGAGGGTGCTACTCCTTTCCCTGGATTGCTCCACTTTACCCTCCATATGTATCTTATATTGCTGAGTGTTAAGCAAGGAGGTATCAAGTACCATTTTTAAAGTCTTTGATATGATGTAACCTGGTATTGAACCCAGGTCTCTTGGACCATTGGCAAACACTCTACCCACCAGGCCAATGTGAAGAAATCATAAAATGTTTTTTCTTAAATCAAAAGTGCTCAAATACTGGCCAATAAAACTGGAGAAAACCTAAAATAAATGAAAGCATATTATATTAATTTCTTTTCTTTTATTTATTTATTTTATTTTATTTTTACAAATACAAGAAACTTAGTTATTAGACTAAAATTAGGTGAGAAAACATTTTATGTAATAAACTAATTCTTGTGCTCGTGTATATGTTTTTATTATATATATGTCGGTGATCGTAGTCGAGAGTGACCTAAAGGCTCCCGTTTCGATAGCTACTACACCAATGTGTAAGGGAGGGCGCTACTCCTTTCCCTGGATTGCTCCAATATACCCTTGATCCTTACCTTATAATACTGAGTGTTAAGCAAGATAGCATCAAGTACCTTTTTTTTTTTTTTTTTTTTTTTTTTTTTTTTGAGTCTTTGGTATGACTCGACTTGGGATTGAACCCAGGTCTAAGAGGCCATTGGCGAACACTATATAATCATTAATAACAAGAAAATTGATAGATATACTCCATTATAAATTTATTTCACTAGCTCATTAACTGGCTCTTCAGATGGGGCTTGAACAGATATAATAAATTTCTATCTATCCATATCTAAAAAACTACTTGTAAATAGTATAAATTTTGCCAACAATTATACAAATTAGACTTAAATGATATGTATAAATAGACTGTAGCCTAGCAAAAACAACCCACCCTAGTGATATTTTCATAAGAGCAAAACTACTTAAAACGCTTTAACCTACTGAATAAATCAATTTCCAGTTCAATTTGCTACTAAATGATAATTTTGTGGTCTGGACATTACTTTTTAATCATCCAAATTCTTCTTATAACGACGATGAATAAACTATGAAATATTAATTAGAATTCTTCACTCTTTAAATAGAAATATCAATAATTCTGTATCATATTTTTGGAAATGAGAAATAAACCTTTCTATTTCAAATTAAATATTTTGTGGTATTGATGCAAAAATAAATCAAGATTTATCAGTTATTCCAGACTTCAGTTATTGATTTCCATTAAGAAAGCTATGCTTTATTTAGAATTAAAACTATGAATAGATTTTAACATTATGAATTTTTTGACTTTATTTTTCAAGCTACCACTGCGTATATGCATGTTTTCTGTCTGTCTCTGTTTCAGTTGCTTGCACGTGCTCAATGGCTGTTACATTGCACTATATTACATAATTACCTCACCCACCAGGGGGTTTGGTGTTTTGGGGGGTTTTTTTTAAATTTTTTTGCTTCATAAACTGGGTCATTAAAAGAAATGACTGCAGTTTCACACCATATCCAAAAAGAAGTTCCAGAGGTGCTTTGACCAATGGAAAACTTGCTGGAATAAATGTTAAATGCAAGACTATATATTAGAAGAAAGTTGATATTTCATTCATTGTTCATATCTGTATTGGAAAATACATCTTCAGACTCTGTACTTTTTTAATATACCTCATGTTTTTTTGGGGGTGGGGGGGTAATTAACATTTTATTCAGTATTCATTTCTGTTTTGATAAATACAGTTTCAATCTTGATACTTTTTCAACAGAGTTCATATTTTCAAGAAAATTAATATTTCAGTCATTGTTAAATACAGCTTCAGTCTCAATAGTATTTTAACACCCAATATATGCTATTAGAAAAATCACTGTGGTGCAAGAGTTGAGGTACTCTCAGTTACTTGTCAGTGCAGTAAATTCCATCTTCTTCATACTGTCTCATCCTTATACAACCTAGTGCCAAACTAAGCTTATTAACATCATATATATTCTTGCATGTGTGTGCTATATAAACATATACCCAGAGGGTGTGTGTGTATATGAGTAACATAATTATACCCATGAAAAACCCAGACAGCTTGATGGTGAGGAGAGAAGGCAGAGGAAGGGAGCATAGTGGTTTTAATGCCAGCAAACACCACATGAACAACACTTCATCCAAGAATTCCTTGCAGAAAAAATTAGATTAGCCTTATTTTCTATGTTTCCCCCACCCCCACAGTATTAGATCCCGTCAATCCTATGACTCATTCCACCTTCCCTCCCACCCACGCGCAAACATCTATCCACAAACAACCTTCTGAATTTGTTACTTTGATTCTGTGCTAAAATAATTAAAAAAAATAATAATTATAATTTCTGTCATTAGTTAGTGCTTTATTCATTTTAATAATTACTAACTTAATTTCATTTTTTTCTCCCTCTCTCCCCACAAAAAAACTTAGAACATTTTTTTTTCTATTGCTTACTGTTAATCTCTTGAAATTAATGCATCTCCACACACCCCCATACTCTCTCTTCAGTCATTCTTAAATGTCGAATGCCATACATACAGACATACATACTTATATTGTCTGTATCTTCCAATGGTATTTAAGCCAAGGGAACTGTTTCTAGATTGCACTTTAGAATTGCTTTTTATTAAAGAGAACTCGAATGATGTATTTGGTAAGTCAAACCAAATTGAGGATCCAAATAAGTCAATCAAGCAGGAACTTTTTTTTCTGCTAATTGTATTCAAAGATAAAGTTCTGACTAATGTGTACTGATTCTTTTTTTCTCTGCTTCTATCAGCAGGTGTCATGGGAAGATGAAGTTAGCAAACTACTGCTTTTATCTATTTATTTAATTTTTTTTTTCCCCAGTACATCTAAACCAGGTTTGGTCATGTCTGGAAAACCTAATATTCAGGCAGTTTGCCAGATTTGAAAAAAAAAAGTTTTCTCTCAATATAGGGATCCTACTTACAATATAAACATAGTTCTGAAACAATCTCTGACTTTACAGCATACATATATACAAGTTATCTTATGTTTTGATTTTTATCATTCTTCAAAAGGAGGAAAATCTTTCGGAGTGAGAGATAACTATTTGGATCCAAGATTCAATGACTTAAGCACCATTTCGAAGTTTGATATTCTGAAACCAAAAAAAAAAAAAAAAAAAAAAAAGACAACTCATATGGAAACCATTTCAGCATTATGTTTATATTGTCAATCTGTAATCATAAAAAAAATCTTATTTTCAAATCTGACAAATTACCCAAGTAGAGAAAGGTCATCTTCTAAATTCTAAGCTATGAAAGTTTATTTTGTTTTTTTTGTTTTTTCTCCTCTCAACAGGACCCATCTGGTTCAGATGTTTTTTTTTTTCCAATCAATTATCTACTGCTGACTAATTAAATCAGTTTCAGGTTTTGTACTTCTCCTTGGCTGATTGCCTATCGAGGCTAGAAAAGCTCAGTCTGCCCTATATTTTTACCTATATTTAGAACTTTCAATGGTATTAAAATACACAGTTCAATATGATCCACCAGTGGGTTGTGCTATATTTTTTTTTTTTGTATATGACTTACCAGTGGGTCAGTTTACACTGACAAAAAATATAGCCCAATATGCCAGTGGGTCGTATCACACTGAATGTGTTAATGCCAAGTAAATACAAATAACCTCAGCTGGGATTTGCACTCTGCTTACCAATTTCATGGTCGTCGTTACCCCCCCCACCCGCCGCCGCCTCCCAATAATCATTACAACACACAAACTCCCAATGTATAGACAACTTTGCTTGAATTAAACCCTAGTTCTATAGAAAAGCATGAGACAACTGCCTATTTAAATCTGAAGTGGATGAAATCTAAAGTGTAAATCAAACTTACTGCTAATTAAAGGTGTTTACTTCAAGCAATTTTGTCTCTTTGTATGTACAAATTGTAGCGTACTAGATGTCTTTGTCTACAAAACTAGAAAAGGTGTGGATAACTGGCTATTAGATAAAATTATATCAATTGTTTAACATGATTGGTTTCTTTTGTTCTAATAGATTAGTACTTAATATCATTTTTGTTGCTCAACAGTTGGCACCATTTAGAGCAGAACATAAAATAAATTCTCACCACCTCATGATGGCTTTATTACTAAAAGTTTCATGTTTGTTTCTTGTTGTCTACAAAGTCAATTTCAAGGTTGATTTTCAAAGTACCCTATCTTGTCTTCAATAGGAAAATTGGTGTAACAGTCTTCCTCTATCCATTTTCCTCAGTTTAGTTCTTTGCTACTTCAGTTATCTCCCTCATCAGTGTTGGTGTGCACACATACACACACACATATAAATATATACATGTCATACCCTGCACTACATCAGTAATTGGTTCCAAAAGCTCTGATGTAAATCAGATGTAATGCCTTTAAATGAGAATAAATACCATAAAACTAACCTTTTGTTTTGAATAAGAATCAGCCACAGCACCACCATGTGGCAAGAAAACAAAACTACATAAAACATACATTTGTTTACAGTTTTTTAATGCAAATATTTTACTGTACTGTGTATACATTTTTAATTTTTTTTTTTTTAAATTATATTCAAAATTCTTTTCAGTTTCTTTTATTGTTAATTTCTATATATTTTGTTTATTTTTAATATATTTTTAAGGAAAAATTTAATAATTTCACATCCTTTTTTTAATGATGTAAATAATGTTGCTGAGTGATATATTGGTATTTGCTGAACTGAAACTCATTCTAGAAAAGAGGAATAAAATCAAATTTAACATTGGCAGAAAGGATTTTAAAGTGAGGTATTACTGTATATCTTTAAAACTCCACCTCAGCCCCAGAAAAGTAGGATGACACACAAGGTCAAATTTTTTTTTAAACAGTTTAACAAGTTTGAATTCAGTTTGCCTGCCCTGCTATTTACTCATAGCTAGAGGGAGAATAGTTGGATACATGTCTTTCCCAAGAGTATTAGCACTATGTGAAATGCAGACAGCCTCATCCAGGTTTTGAACTCTGGTTTCTGTGCCAATAACCATTATACTGTAGGTGTTTCCATAATATTGCTATATATAATATTTATTATGCTTAGTATAACAATAAGCTACTAATTAGGATTGAACAAGTAAATTATCTAAGAGATTTGCTTGAATAAAGGACATCGACATGAGGTTAACGAAAGCTTGGACAGTTATCAATAGGCTATTGATTATATGGAAATCAGACCTAACCGATAAAATGAAACGCAGTTTCTTCCAGGCAGCGGTCGCATCGATACTGCTATATGGATGCACTACATGGACTCTAACAAAACGGCTGGAGAAGAAGCTAGACAGCAATTACACAAGAATGCTGCGAGCAATCTTGAACAAGTCCTGGCAGCAACACCCCAAAAGACACCAACTGTACGGCCACCTGCCTCCTATCATGAAAACTATTCAAGTTAGACAAACCAGACATGCAGGACACTGCTGGAGAAGCAGGGACAAACTCATAAGTGATGTACTCTTATGGACCACCACACATGGCCATGCAAAAGTAGGACGACCAGCATGAACATACATTCAGCAACTATGTGAGGATACGGGATGTTGTCCAGAAGACCTGACTGAGGCGATGAACGATAGGGAAAAGTGGCGAGAGAGGGTCAGGGATATCCGTGCTACCGGCACGACATGATGATGATATAATTTGGACAATGATAACTGACAATGTAGTAAAAAAAATGTGAAAAATGAAAATAACGTTAGAATTATTAATTTATTCATTCTTGTCAAAAGAACAACAAAAAATCATTGTATGAAAGTTATATAAGCAAAACGTATTTAAATTTTTAATTTCAATACCTTGGTTTACATTTTTAAGACATTTTTTAACCATATATATATATATATATATATATATATATATATATATTTCGTACTCCAGTCGCACTATTGCGTTCACTTTTGGGCAAATACTCTTGGGAAAGGTATGAACCCCCTTATCCTCCCAGCTATGAGTTAAATAGTACCTCTACTGTTCTTCTAGGAGAATGGCTTTGGCATTAAATAAACTACAAAGAGTTGATATACCATTAAACAAAGAAACCAAACATATATATCGATGTGTGTGTGTGTGCGCATGAATGAACAAATCATTTTAAAGTTTGCTTTTTTTTTTTTTCTTAAAGCAAGAAAGTACTCAAATTCTTGCAAGTAGAGCAGGATAAAACCTAAAATAAATTCTCACCACCTCTTAACAGCATCATCACTAAAATTTTCATGCATTTGAAAAAGAAAAATACTATTGCCAGATCAAAATACACAAATAACCTTAGACAGGGTGACCCAGAGGTCCCCTTTTCAATAGCTACTACATTCCTTGGATTGCTCCATTTTATTTACCCTTGATCCTTACCTTATAATGCAAGGCGGCATCAGGTACCATTTTTGAGTCTTTGGTATGACCCAACCTGGGATTGAACCCCACTCTTCCAAACCATTGGTGAATACACAAGTAAAATGGACAAAGAATGATTAATGAATACTGAATATTTCTCACACAATGCAAAAATAAAAAAATGACTACGTGGCATCAGAGCAGAAGTGGGAAGGTGAAAGAAAGAAAAGATTTCACTATTACAAAATCATTGTGGAGCAAGGATTAGCAATATAATGTCTCAATCTATTAATTCCCACAGTGAATTCAATCTTTGTTTTATGCCTCATGCTTCTGGTACCAAAATAAGTAAATACAAACACATAAACTTAATAAAGATAGACTCAATTTCATGAATCATAAAAGCTGCCATAATGAGTTTTGCTACAATTGAGAATAAACTTATAATTCAGTATCAAGATTGCAAAAATAATTATCGAGTTGAAAAGAAAAAATAAACTAACACACACACACACACACACACACAAGAGAGAGAACACTATGTATTCATGGATGTGCATTAAAACTAGTTGAAATCAGAATTTGTGCACCATTTTTATACCTCTTCCTCTTCTCTATAAAACCCCTTCCTACTTATTTCTGTCAGGTTGATAGAAAGAAGTCAATTAATTTTTTTTTTTTTTTTTTTCAACTTAAAAAAAAATTATACTAAATTTTATCAAACAGACTAGGCTGCCATGTTAAAAGGTTTTGTTGTTGTTGGGTTTTTTTTTTGGTTTTGTTGGGTTTTTTTGGGGGGAGGGTTAAACATATTAGCAGTCATAGAGGAAGTCTGTATTTTCCTCAAGGGGGAATTTACTGAATTAAAATATTACACAATTTATTCATCAAAGGTTAATAAATTCAAACAGGCTTCTTTCAATTAAAAAGAATTTATATTAGTTACATATGTATAACTAGTTATGAAATATACTTAAAATTATAATTAATTATATGTATATCCCAGCATTGGCTCTGTTAGAAATGATAAGATTTGTGTGTAGATCAGCAACTTTGTCTCTGCACTCTGTCTAGAAGGATCAAAATGTTGCTTCCTGTGAAGTTCTATTCAAGTTCAATGAAAAATCCAATCTTATATAATTATGGAGGTGGGTTGAAAAGTTCATATGATGTGATGACTTTTTGGCCAATGAGATCCAAGCAATGAAACGCCAATGGAAGAAATGTGTAGATTGCATTGTGTTGAAAAATAAACCTCCTTTGGTCACACACATTATACTGATTCTATACAGAAGTATCGGAGTGGCACTTAAAGCTGAAGAAGAGTGCACAGATACTACACTTTTTATCCTGGCTAAAGTTATAAACAAAATTTGCACACACACGTTTATATATGAGGGTCATTCAAAAAGTTCTAAGTTTCTCCCAGAAAGAAAAGCTATAGCTGAACATTTTTAACTGAGATCTTTGGAATGAGCAAGTTGTCTGCGAGATGGGGTCCCAAATATGCTGATGCCATTGTATAAACTAAAAAAGTTGACATTTCCAGGACACTTCTGACTCAATTCCTTCTGGATGAGACTTAGTACTTTCTTTGAATGACGCTTGTGTGTGTGTGTGTGTGTGTGTGTGTGTATGTATGTGTGTGTGTGTGTATGTGTGTATATATATATATATATATATATATATATATATATATATATATATATATATATATACACACACATACCCTATCTATTTTTAATTACTTTGTAAGCTATAAATATTAGTTGGTTTGGTTTATTTGTTTAATAGCATATCAACCACTTATGGGTGGTTTAATTTATTTGATTGTTTTCACTATTCCATTGATCTAACATCTACAAATCAATCACATACACCCTTGCTTGCTTTATGCTCCAATTTTTTAAAAATCTCTTGGTACATGTTAAATGAATTTACCCGATGGGTAATAAATTTAATCAGTCATGAAACTCAAATCCTGCACTAGTTTTCTACATTGTGGTAGAGGTTACTTTTAAATTAGTATTTCAAATATGGGTTTTTAACTGAACTTAGTTCCTGGCTTGAATGAGGAAATATATACATATATACCTAATGATATTAGCCACCAAATACACCCAGATACATGTATGTAATGATCTTATTCCTACGGTATCTGATTCTATGGCTTTGGTTGATAAGAAACAAGAAGGGTGATCTTGCAAATCACTGAAATAAGAAGAAAGTCTGAAGGTAATCTCTTAAAGACAAATCTATTGGGTCAGAAGTAGGTAAGTAACATTTTTAAAGAGACAACTAAGAAAGGCACTACTCTCCCTCTAATGTTCCTTATCCCACCAAAGTAAAATCAAGGCTGACAAACAGCTGGGAAAGATAGTTGACCTTTGGTCTTTTTACTTAGTAGATGAAGGAATTGGTAGATGTGGTAAGAACTTGACCTAAATGGTCATTGGAATAGGGTAGAAAGTCTGATATCTCTGCATTATTTATTTCTCTTTGCTATTAAAGAAAATCTTTAACAAGCCAATTAGGGACATGATTGAAGCCAAAAAACTTTGTACTTTTGACACTGATTATTCACACCTGCCTTTTTATACTGGCCAACTTAACACACCTGCAAAAACCATGATGGCATGGTAGACATTTATTAACTCTGCTCTCAACAAGCAGATTATTAATTAGAAAACCTGACATATGGTAAATACTGCCAAGAGGTTGCTAGAGTTCAACTAATGGCTTATTAATAGTACCAACTAAAACTTATCAGTCAGTCTTTTATTTTCCTCAAAGTAAGGCTTGGCCGAGATGGTAGAGTGTTCGCCAATGGTCCAGAAGACCTGACTTTAATCCCAGGTTGTCATACCAAAGATTTTAAAAATGGTACTTCAGTGTGGTAGCTGTTGAAAAGGGAGCCTTTTGGTCGCTTAACTTTACTTTAAGGCTTAGTTTGGTGTAAGGCCAGAAGTATTAGGCAAGTACTGCAAATAGAGGATGTAGCTAAGGCCCACAGCATTAATTTGCTGTTCCAGCCTAGCACCGGGTCACATGGCATGCATACCAGGAGGCCAAACAATGACAAGCATAGATTCACATTGTGCTCAGCCTTCAGGTCTAGTGAATCTATGACCAGCAAGGTCATCTGGCTTTGTGTCAGGAGACTTAGCAAAGGCTAGCATTGTTCACATTGCACCTAGTGGTTCTATCACAAGCAGTGACCAGCAATTCACTAGTCTTGGCTCATGCCTGATCACCACCTCCCCTAAATCCCCTTATATAAAAAAGACCTTGTGTCATATCCTACCTGGTAGGAAGCATAGATGAATATCAAGTATAGAGAATAATCTGTTAGCCTCACTTACTATCAATTATACAACTCAAAATATCTCTCAAAGCAAGGCTGTTGATTAATTCTTATTTGTGTAAATCTTCTATGTAATTATAAATTGTTTTGTTTTGTTTCGTTTTTTTTCTTAACTAGGATGCCAGGCAAGAGTTTAACTTGACATCTGGTAGTTTTTACTTGTTAAGTTATTTGATTTAGAGGCATATCAACCTTTGATGGTTATTTAATGCTAATGATTTTTTAAGTGAATATTTAGTAGGTAACATTTATTTTTTAAACAAGTTAGAGCTCATTTGTTTGCCAGCCCAGTTGGCTGGAGCTCTAGAACACACTGACTGCATCTCTGCAGTGGGGTAAGACCCTCCCATCAACGAGTGTCCTGGATATGACATTAATCTGATGATGAGGCTTCAGTAATGCCGAGTACCTCTTCATTACTATCACTCCTGGGTACTCTCTAACCCAGAGTGGTAGCACCTGATAGGGTCCTCTCTATGAGTCAAATAGAACAGTTTGACATTTAATTTGTGCTAAACTGAATTGTTTTAAATAGAACTGTTTGATCATTTAACTGTGTGTAAACAAATGACTGATGTTTAATTGAATTGTTTGTGATACATAGCAATACTTGGAACGATTTAACTTTTTTTTACTTATGCTTAATTGAATTGTTAGAAATAGAACTTCTTGATCCTTTAACTGTGTATATCTAACAAATGTGTTAACAAATCATATATTTACAATGATTATTAAATAAGTTTCTAGATTTTTTTGTATGGCCACTTTTATTGATAGTACCCACATGAAACTCTAGTTCCCTTCGAAGTAATCTCCTCCAGCTGCAATGCACTTGTTGTACTGTTCTAACAACTTTTGGAAGGCCTCATGGTTGTCCTCTTGTGTGAGCGTGTCAATGACCTTCATCACAGCTTCTTTCATCTCCTCAATTGTCTCATAGTGACAGCCTCTGAGCTTCGGGAATAACCAAAAGTCACAGGAGTAAGGTCTGGACTATAGGGAGGGTGAGGAATTGTCTTGATGCTTGGTCAAATAGTCTGTGACAAGGATGGAGTTGTAGAATGGTGCATTGTCCTGGTGGAAATGCCACTGACCCGATTTAAAGAGTGCTGGCCTCTTCCAACGGAATCTCTTCCTGAACTCCCTTAAAACCTCAACATAGTAACCCTAACCCTAACCCTTTGGCCAATCAACTCTGATGTTCTGACTTCCTTACTCCTCCCACACTTGTCATCATCCCTCACAGACTCCCTGCCTTCCTTGAATCTCTTATGCCACTCAAAAACTGATTCATGCAAGATGGTCGAAAAGCAGTCTGAAGCATTCCATACGTTTCTGTGGCATTTTTTCCAAGTTTAAAACAGAATTTTATTGCATATTGTTCTTCTAAAGTGTCCTCACGTCCAGATTGCATTTTTTAAATTCATGGGTCAGTCATCTCATAAGATGTATAGCAATAACATACTGAATTTTCAAGAGTCTACAACAATTTTAAATGCCTATACAAAAAAAGTCTGGAAACTTATTGAATGCACCACATAATATATATATATATATATATATATATATATATATATATATAAATATTATGTAAAAACAGGATTTGGCATTAAATAACCAATAATGGTTGATATGCTAGAAAACCAAACCAATCATTTATTTGCACACAGTTAAATGGTTTCAAGTATTGCTTCCTAACACTAATACTTCCATTTGAACACAGCTACCTTGTTTTAAATATAAAACTTGAGTTTATCTATAAAACCATTAAATTTAAAAATTACTATTAATTTCTGTTAATGGTGGCGTTAATCAAGACAAAGGAATCTCAAAATTCCCCCTCTGCTATGGATAAAATAGTAGAGCAAAGTGGGTTCTTTAGCCTTGGTATGGCAATCAGTCTAGAAGAAAAAAAAAACTCGATTCAGAACCAGATCATCTTTAAAGCAGCTTGACATTTTCTTCATCTTTGTTCTGGCAACACTGATACCTAGTTGTACAGCACCATGTCATTCCTTTTGCACAATATCCATGTTGTGAAGAAGGGAGACCTGCTGAAAGTGCAATTGTCAGTCAACAACCTTTCTCAGGCCTTTGTTGAGATCTGGGCACATTTATAGTCTGTCAAGATTGTCATAACTAACACTTACACTTGAATTAAAGCAGAGAATGCTCTTAAACTATAAATTATAATTATAAATGAAGATCACCCTCAGTACAAGCAAAATAGGCATTATGAATATTTTTAAAAAAATCAACTTGGCTATAAATTCATGCCTTTTTTTCCTCAGTTTATATTATCATTCATCACTTTGAAAATGTTTCTAAAATACTTAAAAGTAGTCAATTCAAAATTGTGTAGCTATTTAGAATATATGTCTGGGGGGAAAAAAGACTGCAGTAATGTTTAAAAATTATATAGAAATATATTTACATTCACAATCAAGAGAATAAATTGTCATTGTCATTTTTTTTTTTCTTTTAAAAAAGTTTGACTCAGTCTTTTTATTTATGTCCAAAAAACTGGCCTTATTGATTTCAACAATCATCCTCCCAACCTAGCAACCCATCTTCAATCACTCAACACTAAGCCAAATTCTGTTGTAATGTTTTTCTTTTTTTTTTTTTTTTTTTTTTTTTTTTGTGGGGAGGAGGGGTACATTTTCTGGATGAGTTATGAAGAATTGTCTTAGAAAAAAATCAATATGGCCACCTTGGAATATTATTGATTTTTTTTTCTTTTCTTATGAGTAAGTGAGTGTGTAAAAGTTCATAAAGATACTGACTGAAACTTATTCTTATCTGGATTGTGAATATCACTATTACATTTCTATATCATTCATTTTTAATGTTATTGTAACCATTTTTCCTAACGCCTATTCTAAATAAGTACTTTCAATTGTATAGTTTGATGGAAATTTTTCTAAACAATTTTTTTGTGACATGCCATAGCAAACACACACACACACCTTTAAGCAGGGGTCACTAAATATATATATATATATCTCATGACTTTACAAGACTTAACTTTTAGCCTAGTATTAGGGGGTCACGCTATTCATGTGATACAAACGTTGTGCATGAATAGTTGGCCAAGGCTAGGTCTAGTTTGTACCTCACATATAATGTGACTCCCTAATATTAGGCTAAAACACAAGTATATGTGGTACTGGTATGAACATTTTTTTTTTTTTTCTTCTTTTTAATTAAAATTAAGGACCACGGTACCTATACTTACAAGTGCTGATTTTAAGATTTGCTACTAGTAGGTAGAGTGTTCGCCAATGGTCCGAGAGGCCAGGGTTCAATCCCAGGTTGCGTCATACCAAAGACTTTAAAAATGGTACTTGATACCACTTTGCTTAACACTCAGCAATATAAGGTAAGTATTAAGGGTAGAATTGAGCAAACCAGGGAAATGAATAGCGCCCTCCCCTACACCTTGGTGTAGTAGCTATTGAAAAGGGAACCTTCTGGTTGCCCTTGACTACAGTCGCCAACTTTACTTTTACTTATCACCTGGTTAATTGTTTGATGGCATATCTAGCCTCATTGGTCATTTAATGCTGAGTCCTGTTTTATATATATATATATATATATATATATATATATATAAAATAAATGATTTTTTTTCACCCACATTTAAATGCTTTTAAGTATAATAAAGGATTAAATATTTCTATTTGACCCATAGATGGGACCCTAATAGGTATTACCACTCCTGATCAGAGTGGACCTGGAATTAATAGCAGTGGCTGTCACTTGAAGCTCAGTGACCATTTGGAAGCCTTTGATGAAATGATGTTGCAAACCGATAGAATTGAGATCTATTTTTCTTCATTCTCAATGTTTTTAAGACTGTTCCAGTAAATAAATTATTTCCATCGCCATTGATATTATATCTGCACAGGCAAATATGAGAGGAGCTTTTTTTCCTCCCCTACCTCTGGGCCCCTCTCTACCCATTTGTATTGTTTTTTTTACCCAACCCCTGTATAGTACTCTGCCTTGTATTTCAGCTTCTGATCTCATCTCGTTCTATCCACCCATTCTCCTGTCAGCATCTAGTTACTTGGGACAATATACCATTTTTCAATATGAATTTTTCTTTGTTTTCTTTTGTTTAGATTTTTTGTGTGTGTGTGGAGGTTGGTTATGTGGATTAGGAGAGGGGAATATTTATATTTCTTGTACTTTTTTTTTTTTTTCTTTCTTTGAATGTCACTTAACTCATTACAGGCTCCACTGCTCAACGACTGGCTTGTTTTAATTTGTTATTTCTTCGTCAGATTGCTGATAATTGTGCGTTTAATGAAAAAGAATTGAGAAGGAAATACTATGCGTCATAGATCATTCTAAACCCCCCCCCAATACTGAAGATAGAATCATCTTCAAAAAGAGATTATTGTGACACTATAGAAAGGAGTGACTATTCTAACTGTGTTATTGTTAGTGATGTTAAAAATTATACAACATTGAATAGGTGTGCCCATGGTACCATGAAGTAATGGGTAATTCACTAGTAGTGAGTTAGTCGGATGAAATAACAAAGTAGTACCCCCCACCATCAAATTTGAACATTGATCTCACATCTCGAGCTCAGCTTTCATGGGGGATGCTTCAATTATTTTGATCCTAATAAGACATGTCCCAAGAAAATATATCTGTTAATAATACTAGGTAATTTCTGTAAATAATTCTGTTTTTTTATAGTGTTGGTTGTTTGATTGGGTTTTATGGCATATTAAACCTTTGTAGGTTATTTAACGCCAAATCCATTTTTTTGAAAATAGTCAGTTCTGTTTCAAACAACTCAGTTTAGCATGAGTATACAGTTTAATTGTCAAAAACACTTCTATTTCAAACTATTCAGTTTATTCAAACAGTTCTAATTCAGCTAAGTATAAGTACAGATTTTGTTTACACACAGTTAAATGTTAAAACAGTTCTATATTTAGTGTAAGTAGAGTTTCAATGGCAAAAACAATTCAGTTTAGCATAACTATGCAGTTCTATTTGACCCATAGATAGGACCCTACCAGGTGCTACCACTCTGGTCCAGAGTGGACCTGGGAGCAATGGTAATGAAGGGGTGCTCTGAATTCCCCAAAGCTCTAGCATCACAGGGAACCTCACTATCAGATAGTTTAGTGTCATATATCAGGACACTCATTGGGGGGGGGATCTTACCCCCTCTGCAGACGTGCAGTCAGTGTATTCTACAGCCCCAGCCGACTGGGCATTTTTTGTAGTGATTTTACTACAGCCACTTACCTTCAATTTCGTCAACCCTCTAAAGCACTGCTGGAGTAGTAAGAGCAAACTCATGAATTACCTTTTTTTTATGGACTCTGGGTGTCGTTTAGAGGACTTGGCAAGATGCCGAAAGTTAAGTTAATCTGCTGTTAGCATGCCTTGATGTGGACTAAGCTGTAACATAAGGCTACAAATGTGGATCACTCAGTGAGAATCAAATTCCTAAAAAAGATTAAATTACTTTGTATTTAAAAACACGCTTGATCTAAAGAATTGTGCCGTATAAGATTTTTTGAAAGCATTAATGTATATAAAACTTTGTGTAAAAGTCTGATTGAAAGGATTAATGAGTTCATTACACACTCAGGGCAGACAGAGCTTTTACCTTTAACATGGCAACCAGTCTACAAGAAGGAAAAAAAACTGAATTTGAAATCAAGAAATAGTCTTTAACCCTTTCACTCCCACACCAGTGTCCCAGCCAAATTTCATTTTAGCCCTTCAAACATTGAACTCATAACATAATTTTGTATATCTAAAACCTATAAAAAAAATTTAAAAAAAAGTAGTTGGGAAAAAGTTAAAGATGGAACTTATTTGAAAAGGGTTAACAGCAGAAATTTTTTTTCTTTTTCTAAATTATTGCTACACAATTTCAGTCTAACTTGGCAGTGAAAGGGTTAAAGTGACTTGACATCCTCTTCATCTTTGTTCTGACAATTCTGACATCAAATTGTATATGTATTTACATAACCCCTCAGCACGAGTTGGATGCAACACTAGGTCAGTTTTTAAAGAGTTTTACACGTTTGAATTCAGTTCTTCCTTCTCCTAGACTAGTTGCCATACTAAGTGTAAAGAGTCCTGTCTGCCCTACTATTTCTCTATAGCTGGAGGGAGGATAGTTGGATTCATACCTTTCCAAAGGCATTAGTGCTATGTGAAATGCAAACAGCCATCTGCACAATACCAAATTGTATAGTACCTTGTTATTCCCTTTGGGCAGTATTAGTGTTGTGAAGAGGATAGACCTGCTGCATCAGTAACTGCCAGTCATCCCCTACAACCTTTACCCCCACCTTTAAGATATACAGTAATTCCTTCAGTGAATCAAGGAAGATTTTTACTACATCACAATGTGTTATAACATGTCCCGAAATGTTTGGGAAATTACAAACACACTGTAATAAGTATAGTGTTTAATGTGCTGAATTGCAACATAGTGAAGATGGCTTTGGCGTTAAATAACTCATAAAGGATGATATGTCATTAAACAAAGAAACCTACCAACTAACAAACAATAACTACAGTTTGGGGTACTTATTTTACTTATTAATACCAGTATTGTACTTATCTTACTTATTGACATCAATATAGTCATATTTGATTATTAAAGTAAAGCAACACTAAGAACCAAAAATAACAAAAATACTTCATCTTGTAATTCAAGATATACTTGAACAGTAGTGCATTTGATCCTCACAATGTGCTTCCATACTTGTCGCCTTGTACCAAACTAGTTAAATAGTTTTATGTAATGGAAGAACAAGTGGAGGTGTCCTTAGCATAATGGTGGTCATCTTTGAAAATGAAATTGTTGACCAGAATTCAAAATCCTTGACAAGGCTGTTTGCATTTAACTTTTTGAAAAATTCCATCTCTTCCCTCTTCTCCAGCTATGAGTAAATAATGGGACAGAGTGGGTTCTTCAGCCTTGGTAAGACAACCAGTCTAGAAGCAAAACTGAATTCAGACTATCTGTAACTTTACTTAAAAAACTGAACATGTCATATTTTACCTATGGTGGGTACATAGAAGAATAAGTGTATTTTAGTTATTATTAAAATTATACTTGCATTATTGAGTTTAAGCATGTTATATAATACCCCCCTCCCAAAAAAAAAATCCCTTGCTCCAAACATTAAATAGGAAATCTGGTGAAGAGTTAGAAACTTGGAAAATTGTAATACAGAGATGAGGATACAAAAAATTCCAACTCATTAATTTCTCTTATCAACCTGTTGTCAAGTGTCACTTGAGCAGACCCCATGACTATGCTAGCAGACAAAACCCAAGAAGTATCTATTACCCTACCCTCCCCATTGTAATCATCACCACTTGCTCTCCCTCTTCTGACTTTATAACAATCTTGTATCAGACATTAAAACTCAAGAAAAATAATTTTTTAAAAAAATGGAATTGGAGAATAATCCAGAAATCCAAACTCATTATAGTATTTATTAAATACTGGTATACTTCTCATGAAAATTCATTTACACAGATTGTTACTTCTGTCAAGAATCATGCTCTTCTATCGTTCAACCTAGGATCAAAGTATAGTATCTGTATATAGGAAATCTGTCATTTTTAAAACTATAAGATATGCAGATGAAAATGGTTATTTTGAATAGGAAAAAAAGCTTTTATATATATATATATATATATATATATATATATATATATATATATATATATATAGTGCTCATTATCTGTGATAGAGCCTATGTATATCTAAGTTTTATTTGTGTAGACAGTGTTCACAGAATTTGATGGCTGTTAAAATTTATATATACCAAACCATTGGCATAATGGTTAGTGTTCGCCAATGGCCTCAGGATACCAGGGTTCAATCCTAGGTCAAGTCATACCAAAGACTCAAAAAATGATACTTGATACCTCTTTGCTTAATACTCAGCATTATAAAGTACAGATCAAGGGTTGGTGTTGCAATCTAGGGAGAAGAGTAGAGCCCTCCGCTACACCTCGGTGTAGTATCTATTGAAAAAGGAGCTTTCAGGTCGCCCTTGACTAGTTAGCTAACTTACTATGTATAGCCCACCCATACATTAACAGTAGGGCAGACTAGGCTCTTTAGCTTTAGTATGGTGGTCAGTTTTGAAGAAGGAAAATTCTTTATTCAGACCAGCTGTTCTCCACTTAAAAATTGATCTTGTGTCTCATCTTACCCATGGCGGATGAGTTGGATAAATATGTATATGTACATGTGTATCTAGAACCATCACATTGTGCTGATAGCATAGATTCTCTTCTCTTTTGCCATCCATCTCTATTGTCTATCACTTTTGGCAGGTTCTGTATCCAGTATCAGCACAGAGCTGGTCAGCCAATGTCCATGTATAAAGGTTTACAAGAGAACTGTGCTAATAAGTACATCCCTGCTTTTCCAGCTGTGTCTAGCATGTCTTATTTTTCTTACTTGGATGGCTTGTGAGATGGGAGGCAAGTGGCCATTCAGCTGCTTTGCAAAGTGCTGCTTCCAGGGTTTATCTCAAATGGTATGCAGCATCCTTGCATAGCCCCCACAGTTGTGTGAGTGTGTGTGTGTGTGTGTGTGTATATATATATATATATATATATATATATATATATCTCACAGATTTTTACAAAAAGCACTGTGACTGAAGACAGTTTGGTTGTTTTCAGTCTTTATTCGCATTCCATATAACACTAGATAACCAGTGAACCCATTGTAAGAGAATTTTAATACTGACCTTAGTTTCCATTCTGTCTTCTTCCTTGTTGATAACAGTAACACTGATTTAACACTGAATACAAAAAATGAGGCCTGATGATCCCATACTCTAATCATTGGGATATACTAGCCAATGCTACTGGCAATATGAGAAGAGGCAATGATGGCTGTTACATAAAATGCTTTGGTAAAGCAGACCACATGCATTGCACTTGAATCTAAACTGTCTCTCCCTCTCTTTGTTGGCCTTTTATAAAAGGCTGTGATGAAGATTGACCAGATTTCTGATACAGAATGAATGGCACACTTGGTACAGCAGAATGTGAAATTGTGTCTCCCTGGGGCAGGGCCGGTGAGGGTCAGCAGATGGAAATTAAATTGTGGTAGTTGTGCCTCTCCCATAGCATTCCTCTTGGTCATCTTTTTATTGTGTAAAGCGGGCAATCAAGGGAGATATTTTATATATCATACACACAGGTTTATTCGAATACACACGTACATACACTTAAGTAAACATACACACGTTTGTACTTGTACTGATTATGCATATGTCTGTATATATGCATATTAGTGTATTCAATTAATTTTTTTTTTTTTTTTTTTTTTTTTACGTGCAAGAGTAGTTTTATTAGCAGCATGACAACTGTCTCTCCGATAATTATAAGGAGTGTGCCCAGAAAAAACAAAATTCCTGACCTTTTTCCTGCTTCCCTTAATGCGTTCTGGGCATTTGTCGAGATAGAATTCTCTGGTTTCTGTAAAGCCTATTTTCTCATTATGGCTGTTAGCATTGATTGTTGTGGTGTGTGTCCTCTTAAGTAGCCATTGTTGCTGGAGATACTAAATAACAAAACTCCTGCTGCTGCTGCTTGCTTTTGGAGACATTGAATATGGACATTTTTATTAAGAGATTTATTAGCCCTTTAGCCTCATTCCAAAAATCTGACAATGAAAACAAGATGAAAGTTCTTTTTGGAAGGAGAAATAGAAAATAAAGGAGGACTGATAGAAAATGTGGGAAAATGAGTTAAGAAGCAATGGTTCTTTCACTTAATACGAGGGTAAGACGAAAATTTTACAGTATTTTGGTAATGTGAGGCACAATTCTGCAGCTCATGATTCCATCAAGGTCATGAAGGTGACTATACTGCACAGTGAGATGCTGAGCTCACCTGATACTCTCAAAGTGCTACTTGCCAGATTTGCCTCAATGACTTGAAACACGGCCTTGGAATTCATGATTTTAAACTGACCTAACCTTGCCTGATCATGAAACTTCTTGCAACCTGAACAAAATTTCTTTAACCATCTGATTACTATCAACTGTGCTTTTACTTTTCATTCAACAAATGTTTTTGGTTGCTTCCGTGGTGTTTGGCCCAGTTCAAACTCATAAAGCATTTCCTGAATTAGACTATGTTGCACATTCATTTAAGTGGCTTTTAGATCACAAACTCTGTGAAGTGATGAGCAACATGTGAGTGCACCAACTACCCCAATACTAATAATCACAGAAGGTACCTTCCATGAATTGAACTACTTTAGTCACGTAGTATATACTCTGCAATCTTAGTCGAGAGTAACCTGAAAGCTCCATTTTCAATAGCTACTACACTGAGGTGTAGGGGATAGTGCTATTCCATTCCCTGGATTGCTCCACTTTACCCTTGATCCTTACCTTATAATGCTGGGTGTTAAGCAAGGCGGGTCAAGTACCATTTTTTTGTCTTTGGTATGACTCCACCTGGGATTGAACCCCAGTCTCCCTGACCGTTGTCAAAAAATGGTGAGTGTTTGCAAATGGCCCAGAAGACCAGGGTTCAATCCCAGGTCAAGTCATACCAAAGACATGAAAAAATGGTACTTGCTGCACTCATGCTTAATACTTAGCATTATAAGGTACGGATCAATGGTAAAGTGGAGCAATCCAGGGAAAGGAGTAGTGCCCTCCCCTACACCTTGGTGTGGTAGCTATCAGAAAGGGAGCTTTTGGGTTACCCTCGACTATGGTCGCCAACTTTACTTTTATATACTCTGCACACTAGTGTGTATCAAAATACTGCCCATCCTGTTGGCTGAGGCTGTAGAATACACAGTCTGCATCTCTGCACGGGGGTAAGATCCTCCACCCCTGCTCACAAGTGTCCTGGATATAATGTCATACAATCTGATGGTGAGGCTTCAGTTGTGAAGCTTTGGGGAATGTGGAGTACCCTTTCATTGCTATTACTCCCAAGTCCACTGTGGCCCGGAGTGGTAGCACCCGATAGGGTCCTGTCTATGGGTTAAATAAAACTTTGACATTTAAACTATGTGCAAACAAATGACTTATGCAAAATTGAATTGTTTGATATAGAACTGTCAAACCATTTAACTGTATATAAACAAATGACTGATGTTTAATTGAATTGTTTGTGATACATAACAATACTTGGAACCATTTAACTGTGCAATGCTGAATAGAATTGTTAGTTTTATATTGAAATACTTAAAACCATTTAACCGTGCAAAAATTGAATTATTAGTACTACATAGCAATACTTCAAATAATTTAACTGTGTGCAAATGAATGAATAGTGTTAAATAGAATAATTAGTGTTATATAGCAGTACTTGAAACCATTTATGTGTGCAAAGAAGTGATTGATAGTTAATAGAATTATTCATATTAGATACAAATACTTGAAACCATTTAACTGTGTGCCAGAAAAAGTGCTCAGATTCATTTAAAAATGTTATCAACAAAATCTGTTTGCAAATCATATATATAGAGAGAGGGGGGTGGCATTAAATAACCTATGATAGTTGATATGCCAAAAAAATCCAACCAAACCAAAATTTTGCAAAACTTTTGGTTCACGCTTATAAATTTTCATGCTTTCTTGTAACTGCTATGTAGCATATAAAACTTTGACCTTCACTCTATCAGCTAGGGCTGTAGAATATGCCAACTGCGCCTCTATAGACGGGTAAAAACCCTCTGCCCAAACATATGTCCTGGGCATGACAGTAAACTATCTGTTGGTGAAGCTCCTACCTTGAAGATCTGGGGAGTGTGAAGTACCCTTTCATTGTCATTACTCCCAAATCCAGTTTGATCTGTAGTGGTAGTACCTGTTAGAGTCTCTTCTATCGGTCAGACATTAAAACTTAAGAAAAATAATTTTTTTAAAAATGGAATTGGAGAATAATCCAGAAATCCAAACTCATTATAGTATTTATTAAATACTGGTATACTTCTCATGAAAATGCATTAACACAGATTGTTACTTCTGTCAAGAATCATGCTCTTCTATCGTTCAACCTAGGATCAAAGTGTAGTATCTGTATATAGGAAATCTGTCATTTTTAAAACTATAAGATATGCAGATGAAAATGGTTATTTTGAATAGGAAAAAAAGCTTTATAGTGCTCATTATCTGTGATAGAGCATATGTATATCTAAGTTTTATTCATGTAGACAGTGTTCACAGAACTATTTAAACACTTACTCTACTTGGAACCATTTAACGATGAGCAAATAGAATTATTTATATTAGATAGCAATAATTGAAACAATTTAGAATTTGGCCTAATGAGTCGAGTGTTCACCAATGGCCCAGGAGACCAGGATTCAGTCCCACATCGAGTCATACCAAAGACTCAAAATATGGTACTTGATGCAGCCTTGCTTAAGACTCGGCGTTATAAGGTACAGATCAAGGGTAATGTTGAGCAACCCTGGGAAAGGAGTAATGCCCTCCCCTACATCTTGGTGTAGTAGGTATTGAAAAGGAGCCTTCACGTCACCCTCGATTAAGGTCGCCTTCTTTGTGTTAGCAGCACTTGAAACCATGTAACAAATAAATGAGTTCTGGTTTATTTTAAAATGTTACTTACAATCTATTAGTTTACGGATATATTAAACAGGATTTGGCACTTAATAATAAGTAAAGTAAAGTTGGCGACCATAGTCGAGGGTGACCCGAAGGCTCCCTTTTCGATAGCTTACTACACCAAGGTGTAGGGGAGGGCGCGACTCCTTTCCCTGGATTGCTCCACTTTACCCTTGATCCGTACCACCATTTTTTGAGTCTTTGGTATGACTCGACCTGGGATTGAACCCAGGTCTCCCGGGCCATTGGCGAACACTCTAACCGCTAGGCCAATGAGCCGGTTATAAAAAAAAAACTTAATAATAAACAGGGGTTGATATGCCATAAAACCCAACCAAACCAAAGCTTTAACCAAAATTAGATAAATTAATGTTCCTATGTAGTCCTCTTCTTTTTTTTTCTCTTTTTTTTTTTTTTTTTTTTTTTTTTTAATGTCTAAAGGTTGTTTTTTTTCTTTTTTGTTTTTGTTTTTTTAAATCATTACAAGAAATTTATCCTTGTGATTTAAAGTTACTTCTATTAAACAATGAAGCCATTTTGAGCATTGACTCTTAGAATCATATATAGTCTTGGTTAAAAACACAGTAAGGGTGACCTGAAGCCAAACTTTAAAAAAATTTTTTTTTTATGCAGGTATCATTGGGGAATAAGAAAATAGGAATTTAAGAAATCAATGTAGTTGTAGTTTTACCCCCCCCCCACTAAGCACTAAAAAAGTTTGGCTTCAAGTTACCCTTGCTGCACTTATAACCTGGATTAATACATGATTAAATAAGTTACTCTTGCCTTAATTCCCAACTACTAATAATGAGGAAACTGTCAAAAAGAATATCTTACTCATTTAAAACAAAAAGATATTTTATTTTTCATAAAATCACTCTGTTGGTTGGGCTTAGAATTGTTTTTACAAAGAAAGAAAATATGTAAACAAAAGTTAAGTGATGGACTCTTGGGTGTAGAATAAAACAATTAAGTTTATTAATCACAGGCAGAGACATGCATCTAATGACCGGGAGCAGAACTGTTTTAACTTTATGTGCACCAGTCAAATGTACATCTATGTGTCATGGTTGATCCAAATCAATCTTTTTCTGTCTCGCACGTCTCTGTTCTTCCAGTCCCTACAAATCCCACAATGCACTGTCCATGGAAGGTAACTCCCTTTTTATCCTTCAGAGAGAATAACTTATATTTTTTATTAGGTCTGATCCCTAACAAGACTACACTGACTGCATCCTCTTCATATGTATAAATAAGATTTGGCATTAAATAGCCATCAAGGTTTGATTTGCCATTAAACCAAATAACCTAACTTTTTATAGCCCTAACTTTCTTCTGTGTTGGATTGTACAACTTTCAATTATGGTATGCTTTTGAAAATGCAGTATAGTTGTTTTCATAAAATTGATGTATTAGCACATAAAACAAACGTGTAGTTGGGCAACAGTCTTTCATTTAAGCATGTTTGGTTAAATAATAGACACACATCTTGTCTACATAATTCTATTAAGATCTTTTCAAGTTTCCTGATAAGTGTCTTGGTTTCAGGTTGGCATTGGCAGATGAATTTACCAAAATTGTCCTGAGTTTTATCCAACTTTGCGTTTACGTAATTTTGTAATGTTATAAAAAAAAAACTCTTTTAAAAAACACTCTTTACATATGCAAGCAATCCCTGATGATGGCCTATGAAAGGTCCAAAAGCACTTGGGACAATTTTGATAAATTCATCCACCAATTTGAACCAATACACTTATCAGGAAACTTGAAAGGATCTTAATAAAATTATATAGACAAAATGTCTTTATTATTTGATCAAACACATAGAATTGTGTGTGTGTGTGTATATATATATATATATATATATATATATATATATATATATATATATATATATATATATATATATATATATATATATATATATACACAAACTCACACTTCATTAAACAATATAGACATTTTTTTGTCTACTCATTTTTGTATATGCCACATTGATTTTATGGTATCCAGCCGGAATTGGCTAATGAAACTTCTATAATTACTTGGTACCCTAGTACTTTTTGCCTGATCTAGGGTCATCATCAGGGATGTGTATATTGCAAAAGCAGTGGGACCTTTGCGTGTACATTAGTACATTGTAAGGGTTTATTTAAAAATTAGATTCTTGAAGCACTCCATATCAGAATGAAACAACCTAAACTCAATAGAATCGATTTCAAATCCAGTCTAATGTACTTAAATGTCTTTATCTACTGCTGCTACTTAGAGAAACAAATTTAAACATAAATGCTACAACAGCACATCAGTATGAATTATGAACACTTACAAAGTAGTAATTTATATGCAAAGGTCACATTACTTTTGCAATATACACACCCCTGATGATGGCCCAAGATCAAGTAGAAAGTACTAGGGTACAAAGTAATTATGGGAGTTTCATTAAGCTATTCACTCTGGATACCATAAAATCAATGCAGAAACTTGAAGACATATACAAAAATGTGTAGACAAAAGATGTCTGCATTGGTTAATGAAATATGCATTAATGAAGAGATGCTGCCCAAATACACACACTTTGTTTGTTTAAAAAAACAAATTTAGAAATTATATTCCATAATAAATTTATTCCATTTATTAAAGTTCATCAGATGAATATATATATATATATATATATATATATATATATATATCTCTTTAAGAAAAACAAAAAACGGCCACATTAGGATTATAAATTTATTTCCATCTTTTTATGGGTATTGATATGAATCAATTACACCAAAAATAACAGGACTTCTGCAGATCTAATGGATAAAATAATTACAGACAGAATAGACACTGGAGGAAAGGGTGGGAGGGGATAGAAGAGGGGTGAAGAGTTTCCTACCCATTTACCATTTTCGGTTTTTCTTTTTTATTACCGGTTGGAATCACAGTAAGTTAAGTTTTTTAAAATTCTAAATACATTTCAACGTAAAACTCCAGATTTAATAATAATTTCGGGAAGTACAACATTCCTTAATAACCTTCTGTAATGTGTGTGTGTGTGTGTGTGTGTCTTACCTTTACACATCCATGTGAAGGGGTCCACAGGAGTATATCACTTATGAGTTCAAAAATTATATATATAATCTCATTATTATCTTGTAAAACTCAACAGATGTAATCCATTATAAATTTATTTCAACAGTCTTTCAAGACTTTCTTCAGATGGTGAACAATTTGTGATAAATTTTTTACCGTTATACTGAGAAATATATTCTATCTTTAATATATTCTCCAGTATAACAGTAAAAACTTCAAAAATTGTTCACCATCAGAAGAAAGTCTTGAAAGACTGTTGAAATAAATTTATAATGGATTACATCTGTTGAGTTTTACATGATATCAATGATATAATTTGCTCTCTGAGTTTTTTTTATATTTTTTATCATATTAATAGCCATACATTGAGCACTCTATTAGAATATAATGATATCATATATTTTTATGGATTGTTTCTTTTAAGTCTATTCTTAGACTTAATTTATGTTTGTGTGTGTGTGTGTGTATATATATATATATATATATATATATATATATATATATAATGCACTCACACTTTAGCAAAATAAAATGAACTAGTTAAATCCAGACTACTAACTGTCTTTGATAGGAAATAAGCAGTGATTTCATCTATTAAAATAGACCTATTTTCCATGTATAATCTCTGCTTTGATCTAATGAAGTGAAAAAAAAAAAATCTAACCCCACTCTTGCTCATGGCCTGGTTGCCATCTGGGTAGCACTGAACTCTTTTGTTAATTTGACCTGAATGCATAGATAAATTTGACCTCCTACCTTCCAGACTGACAATCAGTTTAAGGTAGACTGACAGAATGGTTGGCCCCTTGACCTGGTAAGTCACAAGTGACCTTTAAGAAACACTTGTAGTGTAGTCTTATAACTCTTAAGTTTCTTCGTTTTGTTTTGTTTTTTTTTTGTTTTTTTCATTAAACAAGTTGTGGAAGCATTTTGAAATTGTTCTTGCTGGGAATGGGAGTATTTCTCAAGAAATACTTTAAAAATATCCGTCCTTGTACAGAATAGCCCAACCATAAAATATTACATTGTTCTAATGTACAAACTAATCTTATAGAAATGCAATGCTTATATTCATCACCCACATAAGAGTATGATTCAGTCATTTGCTTTTCTTTTTTTTTTTTTCACTGAAGAATCAAGTCCCCAAATTACGTCTATGGCTTCAACAATTTGGCTTTGGCCATAGTTATTTAATCTTTCCTTTCGGCATTATTGTAGTTGATTTGTAATTATTGTCATAATGGGTAGAGTCAATGGTCCAGGAGACCTAGGTTCAATCCCAGGTCGAGTTCTACCAAAGACTCCAAAAATGGTGCTTGATGCATCTTTGCTTAACACTCAGCATTATAAGGTACGGATTAAGAGTAAAGTGGAGCAATCCAGGGAAAGGAGTAGATCCCTCCCCTACACCTTAGTGTAGTAGCTATCAAAAAGGGAGACTTGAGGGTTACTCTCAACTATAGTCACCAACTTACTACGACTTAACCATCTGAGTCTGTTATACCAGTGGTACTTTTATTTTACCCTCACACCTAAGCACCAGTTTACCTCTGCAGAGACCACACTAAAACAGCAGAGGGTAAATTTAAGTTCAGAGCTCAAAGAGTTAACTGTAACTGCATTTAAAGAAAGGTGGGTAAGTCATATCTGGATGTAAAAAACTGTACCATCAAACTTGGTTGCATGCATTTCAGCCATTCTTAACAAGCATCCTTTAAAAAAAGGTTAAAATTAAGTTTTTAATGTTATTGTTCTCTTCTTCCACTGAAACTTTATTTAATAATTTCTCATTTATAAATAGATAATATCATACATGAATTATCTTTCTGATAATCAAGAAATGCAAGAGTTAAAAAAAATGTCCACTTGAAACATTTTTGAATTAACATTATCGAAATAATTTTAGATGACATAAAAGAAAGTCTAGAAAGTGCTTTCAAAACACAAAAGGATTTTGGTACTTGCCCAGAATATCTTGCTGAGGAAATGTCTGTGATAATGTACAAAAAAAAAATTATGTAAAAAAGGAATACTTAATTCACCATCCAAATAATAGTAAGTTTGCTTCTTTTATTTATATATATATATATATATATACACTGAATATTGACATTTAAAACTACATTTTCAACTGTCTACAATTCACCTGCTTGCTATATTTCTTTAGTTTTGTTGTCTACTAACCAGTAAGAAGATGGCAACAGTTAATTACTGAGATATGATTTGGAGGACTTAACTGTACCTGTTTAGTATGTATTGAAAAAAAAAAATCTCTAAAGTTTCTAATACTAACAATGTTGCTATATTAACTTTTTCCAATACAGTGTTGTACTGATATTCATTTTGGTCTGGTCTAATCTACGAGAGATCAATGAATATTTCCATTACATCTGTCTGATGAAATATAATACACATTTTTATATCATTTCTTTTTGTGCATTAAAACAATTAACCTAAATTTTTATGGGTGGTCCGTTCTCTTCAATAATCAAAATATGATTAAAGTGTATTTAAGATTGGCAACTGTAGAAACTTCCTGCTGTAGGCCAATGGTTAAATCAGCAATTTTGGGGACTTGTGAGTTGGTTGGCCTGATCCTGTAGTGTGGCTCCCCTGGGGACACTTGAATGCCATGCACCAGATGTGTTAACAAAAATTCAGCACAAAAGGGAGAGGCTTATCCAATGTTTTCAAAGTAATGGCAGTCTTGTAGAGCATGTCTTATGAATAAAGTTACACTTTGTGGTGTAAGGAGTATTATTTTTCTCTCTTGGCTTGTCAGGATTTTTGTACTACCCTGTGTTTGCCTGTTTAAATACTCATGTAAAGTCTTCTAGAGAGTATCAACAACAAATATATATATATATATATATATATATATACTTTGCTTTTAAAGTCATCCATCACAAGCACCTGATGTAATGGTTGATTTTTAACTGATTTTAGGTTTTAGATAACCATTTTTAATTGTTGCCTAATATTTTGATTTTGACTGTTACTTTGATTCAGTGGGTCTGCATACTGATTCAAGGCTGAAGTTTCCAAGAGTGGCAGGTCAAATCTAGCCAGATTGCACAGATACTACACTCTGTTCTATACAAAAAATGATTTTTTTCGTATTAACAGAAACCCTGCTAGTTTGTCTAGATTGAAAAAACAAATTATTTGATTAGATTTCTAGAGTTTGGACATGTGAAGAAAAAGGTTACCTACCTATGTTCATCCTGGGTGTTCTTAAGATAAATTTTTATACAGAAAGAACATCACCATTGTATTTACTTACCTAGTGTGCTTAATAAAGAGAAGGAGGAGGCCATTGCCGACTAGAAGTTTTCCAAACTGCCACATTCTGCTAACAAATGGGATCAAAAGATCTTGAAACACTTGAGAGCTGAATTTCTTCTATTTACTTATAAGTTATTTTGCTAAAAACAGCTTCTTTTTTGCCTTTTTTTTCCCCCTTCCCATTCATGCATTCAAGTATAAATTGCAATTGGGTGATAATTTTGTTTCTAAAGTGTTGAGTTTCACAAGAAAATAACATCCTGTAAAAGTAAAATAGAGATAGAAGCCAACTGAAGTGTAGAAAGATGGGAGGATCTCTGTTTAAAAAAAAAAAAAAAGTCAGTGGGATAAACTCAGGGAGAAATAGTTGTAAAGGCTAAATAGCTTTCACACACACGTGTATATGATGTGTGTGTGTACGCACTTGCATGCCAACAAAATAAAATTACAATGTACTGAAGGACGATAGTGATTTTGAGCTGGATTACAGTATGTGCATAAATTCAAAATACTGTTGATACCTTTTTTGTAACCTCACTGACTCACTAAGTATGGCTTGTAAAATATACTAGTAGCTTCGAGATTTCAAAATTAAACAAACTACCATAATTGAATAGAATTTTTTTTTGCGATTGCATTGAATTAAAAAAAAATAATAATAATTAGTATAATCTATTATATATTTGTTTTTCAATAATTCAACATGCACTTTTGATAAATTTTTTTTTCTAAACTTAGCAAAAGCAGGACGACCAGCTCGAACATACATACAGCAGCTATGTGAGGATAATGGGATGTAGCCCTGAAGACCTGCCTGAGGCGATGAATGATAGGGAGAAGTGGCGAGAGAGGGTCAGGGATATCCGTGCTAGCAGCACGACATGATGATGATGACGACAATTCATTAATTTTCATTTGAAAAATCTTAGGTTTATTCTTGCTTATCACATTCTATTTGTAGAATTTATTATTACAAAGGAACAAGAAGCACTCTATCATAATCCTTTAAGTTATCAGCCCAGTTGTGAATACACCAGCTGCATCTCTGCAAAGGGAGTGTTCTGGATATGACATTAAACAATCTGATGGCGCGACTCCAGTAAGGCTGGAGCTCTGGGGAATGTGGAGTACCTGATATTTGTCTCTGCCTCCTACCAGACAGGACTTGACACAAGATCAATGACAGTGGGGGTTTATGGGGAGGGGAAGGTTGAGCCCTGCTTGACTATGCTGGTCATCGACCCACTTAGTGCAAGATGGGTCTGATGAGCCTAGCTGGACTTGGACCCAAATCTGGATCCAGGCACGTATGCCTGATTATAGCTTAAACTGGACCACAGGGTCCAGTGCTATACAAGGGTGACAAAGGTGTCAATGATGCAGTTTGCCCACTGAAAAGTGGCCTTGCCGAAGCCAGGGGCCTTTCGGCCTCAAGTCTGCCATGGAACATTGACCGTCCGGCACGGATGCCAGACAGTTCACTGAACAGTCAGTGAATGTGGCAATAATATACAAATATACTTGATAAATGTATTATATATAACATCTGACAAAATGGTAATAAATGAAACTTGAAAATCTGAAGTTGGTGTTAACATTTTTTTTATTTCCTGTGTAACATATTGTCATTCTTCCTCATAAAAGCATTTGGAAACATAACTGAAGGGTTTTGAAACATTGAGAAGAGAAAAAAAAACAAAGATACTGTTTTGTTTATAATATGTGAATGTGTGGAGATGTTAAGTGATCTTTTGTAACTGAAATTTGTTAAACTGTTATTAAATTCTAGAGAACAATATCAAGTCAACTTCATAAGACAAGTTTAAAAATGTTCAGATTAGAAACTTTGTACGTAATTTCAAGTACTTTATAAGTTGTGTTATCTCTTCAGTCTATCTGATTTTTTTTTCTCTTGTATGAAAATGTTACATAAGGAAATGCTGGCAATTAAATGCTAACGCTAACTCAATTACTTCAGTTTGTCTCACCATCCTCACGTGACAAGTTGAAAACCGGATATAAGATATTTTGATACTTACATGATGTGGGAATTTTATTTTATTTCTTCAAAATCATTGTCTTATTTTATTATTCCTGTGATAGTGTTTACCTATAAGATGCCAATTAGCAGACTATTTACTTCTCATGTTTGTTTGTTTTTTTTTTGGGGGGGGGACTCCTTTTAGGCAAAACTTTTGTCTTTGCCCAACCTCCACTCTCTAAAGTGGCAAAAGATATACAAGTTCAGAGTTAGTGTTTCTAAAGTTAGCAATAAGACCCTGCTGAAAACTGCTTCATCCTTCTATTCAAAGAATGTATTTACCCAACCCCTCTACCATGGACAAGATGTGACACAAGGTTAATTTTTAAACAGAGTAAAACTCATGTGAATTCAGTTTTCCTTCTTCTAGTCTACTTACCTAATCAAAGCAAAAGAATCCAGGATGCCCTGCTATTTACCTATACCAAAGGGTATTAATAAAAAATGAAATGCTGCCTCATCTGGGATATCCAACATGTCAGATGACCTGCTTTTGTGGCAGTTACTGTTGCAACACTATTAGATTTTCTGCTGTCCATGCTTGAGGATATCTTCAATCATTTAATTTTACTATTTCTGATTTTTCTGCTCTTGAGACAGACAGTGAATATTGTCATTTACTAACCTTAGGCACAAAACCAAAAATATAGGTGCCCAGTGAGAAGCCAAGTGTCGTAAATAGTGTACCCATGTGTGAGAAAGTAACTTGTAAGCATACTTGCTGATTGATTAAAGATATGTCATAAAGATATCAAAGATAGAATTAGCAATTAAAAGCAATTTCCTCTTGTCCAGAGGGGGGTGTCCTCGTGGTGTAATGGTTAAAGCAATGGACTGCGGAATTGTAGTACGCGAGTTCGTACTCCAGTCGCACTATTATGTTCACTTTCGGGTAAATACCCTTGGGAAAGGTATGAACCCCCTTATCCTCCCAGCTATGGGTTAAATAGTACCACTATTGTTCTTCTAGGAGAATGGATTTGGCATTAAATAACCAACATAGGTTGATATGCCATTAAACAAAAGAAACCAAACCTCTTGTCCAGATAACTGACCTTACAACTCATGATCCATAATTAAGAACTCGCATCTGAATGTGATAAGTTATATGCAAGTGTTATGACTTGGGTCTTTTTCTTTAACTACCCTGAGATGCTTACCTCACCCACCCCTCAGGACTTGTTTGGTCGTGAACAATACAGCAAATTCTCCTTAGATTTTTGTTTTTTGGGACAAGACATTAAAAACCCTAATGCTTGAATTTTTTTTTCTCTCCTTAAACATAGTTTGGGGTCAGCTTCTTTTGTAGTATCCTACTTCATAGAAAGCTGTTTTTGCAGCTGCATACAATCATTGATAGATGACTAGTGAATTAGAAGAGGTCAGAAATTCTCAATAAATGGGGCCAAGACAGATGTTTAATTTTTGATACAATAAGAGGAATAATTAGTAATTGAAAATAAAATTGAATTTCAGCAACATCCGTTTTCCGTGTAATAAAAAAAATCCTGAAAGGATGTATTAGAAATATATATTACAAACCCTACACAATGAGCATTCCACTTGTGAAGATATTTTACTCCCTGCTATTTGTATCTTTTGCTGGTTTGGGAATTCAAATAACCTGTCTTCCTACTTCTTTACCTAAGAGATATCTATGGGAGAAGGATTACTTTAATGAAGAATGGTGAAAATTTTAACTCCTAATTTCTTTTTTTATCTTTTCAGAATTATTCATGAAAAAGGCTATTCACAAGAAGAATGTTTACAGTACAGACCTGTAGTTTACAGCAACATAATGCAATCAATGATTGCCATTATCAGAGCGATGGGACAACTTAAAATTAAATTTGGATGTCCAGAAAGTGAGGTAAGGATATCTATTTACAATATTGTGCTGTGCCAATTTTTCAAGTAAGGGGCTTTGTTTGCTTTGAAAATCAGTATTGAAAACCCTAGTTGTTGTTGTTTTGTTTTTTTTTTTTTGTTTTTTTTTTTAGCTTCTTTCCATCCATCCTCTCCAGGCTTTTTGCATGGTCCACCTAAGTCTTCAGTTGTTTTATAGAAAAATCCTTTTTACCAAAAAAATAAAAAAAAATCAACTTTTCCCTATTTTAAGGCAGATGCTTGCTTATGCATTTTCTGTAATTGAGATAGTTTCAATGTAAAATTACCTTGAATTTCAGTAGTACACCCTACTTGATGTCTTGTGCAGTTTGGTACTCCAAAAAAACATTGCCTCTGCCTGGCTTAAACATTGACCTCATTAAGAAATAAACAACTCTCTGTTACAAAAGGAAAAACATTTGATATTTATGAAGCCTAGTTTAATATTAAGACTCTCTATCCAGGTCTGCAACTGGTTTGAATTCAGTTCTCCTTCTCCTAGACTAGTTAAAGAGCACAGTCTGCCCTACTATTAACCCATCGTTGAAGACTGAATAGTTGGATTCATACCTCTTACCAGGTTTGGTTTGGTTTCTTTGTTTAATGGCATATCAACCTTTGTAGGTTATTTAATGCCAAAGCCATCCTTCTAGATGAACAGTGGTACTATTTCATCCATAGCTGGGAGGATAAGGGGGTTCATACCTTTCCCAAGGGTATTTGTCCAAAAGTCAATGTTATAGCACGACTGGAGTTTGAACTCGCTTACTACGATTCCACAGTCCATCGCTTTAACCATTACACCACAAGGACCCCCACCCCCTTTTACCAGGAATATTAGTGCTATGTCAGATGCAAACAATCTCATTCAGGATTTCAACTCTTGTCGCCTAGTTCATTTCCTACTGTGTTAACTGTTACACCACAAGCATCTCCAAAAGTATGACTTAAGGCCTAATGAGGAAATCAGATTATCTGGGAGATAGAGGGAATTTGCTGTCTCAGTCACAAGTATGAAGCACCCAGTGAGAATCAAACTCATTAAAATAGTAATAGTCTGTGAGACTTGATGGTAACCATTGTTCCCCAGTAAGATATCAGTTAATATTTACTAAATTTAATCCAGTCCAAGACTGGAGAATGAGAACGAAACTGTTAATGATGACAATGGTCATTGTGGCAGTTCTTTCTTGCTTAGCATTAAGATTTACAATGACTTGCAATTTGTATTAAAATTAAAAATTAGATATCCTCTGTTGCTTTGTATTATATGAATTTGCCATACACACATTTATACTAGCCCCAATTTTTTTTTTTTTTTTTTTAATGATAATGCATTTTCAAGATTTTCTTTTTTTTTAATTAGTCTAATTATTAAAGCTTTAATATTTTTAGTCAATGAACTCATTAAACTTTGGGAGTAAACAGTGCAAAATTAAAAATGTAATCATTTCCAAAGAGACTTTCTGGAGTCCATCTTTCATGGACATTAACCACTTCAGAGTTTGTAATGAGCAACTGGAGTAAAAGTCTCTAGTTTTACTGTTTAGTAATCTTGAGTTAATCTCAAAAACTATTTAACATATATACTCTAGTATCATCTGATACTGAGAACTTTTGACTTTTGCAGCTAGAAATTGTAAGCATACCAGTTAGCCTTGGCCATTATTTACACATACAAACTTTGTATCTCACTTTTGGTGTGCTCTCCTCTCTTCCAATATTAGGCTAAATATGTTATTTCCAATTTAGTTATGTCTGATCTATTGGTTGAAGAGTTTATCTACCCAGCTGTGGTAATAAATAAATAACTAAAGAAAAAAAGTGGTTTCACTTGCTTAGTTGTCCAAACTGAGATACATGTCCTCTTAAGTAACAGGTGGCCCCCTTGAAAGTCAGATAATTTCACCTAGTAGATAACAAGTGTTGTGGGTCCAATTAAAACCTCTGGGTGGGAAGAGAAAAACTGATATGGAGCTACACAAATAGGACTGTAAAATAAAAGAAAATAATCAATCTAGCTATATACAAAAGAATATTCTTCTTAATCATACAAGATGAAAACTAAGAAAAAATGATTTTGATTTGCTTCAGCCCATCTTGTTCTATCACAGTTATTTATTGAATATCTAATGACAACATACTGTCAATTCCTTTAGAGTCCATTCTATTAAACAATATAGTCTTTTTATCTGTATGGAATTTTTGCATCTGATGATGAGGCTTGAGTTCTGGAAGGGGGAGTATCTCTTCATTGCCATTACTCTCAGGTCCACTCTAAAACAGATTTGTAAAGTTCCCATCTATGTATGAAATAGGTCTGTTTGAAAATAATTATTTGTATTAAATAGGAACCCGTGCAAAAAAAAATCTTTGGAATCAGTTTTTAAAAAAAATGTACACCAAATGCAATTCCCTAACCTCTTGGCATGAGAAAACTAGACAGTTTGACATACCATTAAAATCATTTAATCAATCATGTGTATGGGCTTGAAGAATATCTGAATGACCCATAAACCTATTGGCTTTGTAGAATAATAAGTAAGTAAAGTTGGCGACCTTAGTCGAGAGTGACCCGAAGGCTCCCATTTCAATAGCTACTATACCGAGGTGTAGGGGAAGGCGCGACTCCATTCCCTAGATTGCTCCACTTTACCCTTGATCCTTACCTTATAATCCTGAGTGTTAAGCAAGGCAGCATCAAGTACCATTTTTTTGAGTCTTTGGTATGACTCGACCTGGGATTGAACCTTTCTCCCAGACCATTGGCAAACACTCTACTCTTTAGGCCAATAGCCCAGTGTAATAGACATCCATAATTATACTGATGCTTCTATTTAGGAAGGAATGAAGGATTGTTCTTAGCATTTCATTGTTATCTCCATTATATTGAGAATTTAGATTTAAAAAATGACCTGAAGTATGGATAGAGAACCCACAAAATAATCATTGTGTGTGGTTGGCTGAAAAGTTATAAGTTGAACAAGATACTCTCATGGAATATGACCAATTGAGGTGTATTTTTCAATATAGTACCCTTTGTGATGTACACTTTTCTCCCATCAGTATTGCTATACTTGAATCTGATTGGTCTAAAAAGTTATCAACAGCAGATATGACATCATCCTATGAACTTTTTAGCCAAACCTCTCTCTCACATATGCATGTGTACAGAGTAGGATTTTATTTGTAAAAATATTTGCCAACATTAAATATTTCAGTTTTTATACCTTCTTCAGGGCATATAAGTTATTAAATGAGTTTTATACAAGTTCATAATCTTTAGACATGGACATATAGAGTAAGCTTTAAAGTAAATATCTATAAGAGAGAGGAATCATTGTGGCTAATATCACTGGACTGCAACATCATAGTAACCTTGGGAAAGGTATGAATTCCTCTTATCCTCCCCTCAGCTATGGGTTAAATAATACTACTTCTGTTCTTCTATAAGGATGACTTGGCATGAAATAACCTATAAAGGTTGATATGCCATTAAACAAAAAATAAAGATCTATTAAAATGCTACTTTTTGATACATCCTTAAATCGATTTTTCTTCATTTTGTTTTTATTTGTGAAGTTCTTATTAAACCATCTGCTTTTTCCAAATTCACATTCACTGGAGTTGATTAAAATTAATTTTACTGAAAAACAAGATAAAAAACACAACTGCTTTTGTATAAATGAAAGAACAGATTTTTTTTTTCCAGCTATGATTTCTTAGTTGAGAGAACAAATCAAATTTTATTTTTCCATCTGTGCACCTCACATGGTGTGTTTTGTTGCCATGGTGACTAATCAGGCACTGGCAGAGCAGCAGCAGTGGTAGGAGGGGGCATGATGGGTGGTTGATGAGTGATGGGAGGTGAGGTACTGGGACCAATTTTGGGAAAAGCCAGGGGGACCACATTATAATGAGGTTGAAGGCTTGGAAAAGGTCATCTTCTTTTGTTACAATTGAAGGGTGATAGCAGCAGATGGGAAGAAAAAAATATTGTGTGCACACGCATTTTGCTTGTGACATTAGAATTGGTTGCTAAATTTTTTTCAATCATGTGATTTATTTACTTTTTCTTTTTTTTTTTTTTTTTTTCATTGTATCATATATAACTGTTTATGTATATATGCAAAGGCAGCTATCATATATAACTGTTTATGTATATATGCAAAGGCAGCTATTTAAAAAAAAAGAAAAAATTGTCATTAACATCTCTAAGCCTTTTTTCTTGGTGATTTCACTGCCAGGCTCAAGTCTCTCAAAGGTTAATTAGTCATGGAGTGTTATATATATATATATATATATATATATATATATATATATATATATAAAATGGATTTAATAAACTTTAAACTCTTATTTATTAATAATATCCTAAAAAAAGCTCGGGTATTATCAGTTTCTAGTCCATAGGTAAAATCTATGTTAGGTTCTATTTTGTTTAATTTATCTATGATTTGTAGTAAAAGTAAAGTTGGCAACTAGTCGAGGGTAACCAGAAGGCTCCCGTTTCAATAGCTACTACACCGAGGTGTAAGGGAGGGAGCTACTCCTTTTCCTGCATTGCTCCACTTTACCCTTGATATGTACCTTATATTGCTAAGTATTATAAAGTCATTGTTTCATGTATGTATAAATGATATTTCAGAAATTTCACTGAAATATCTAGGATCATTAGGTATTATAAATTTAAAGGGACCTGATTCTAGAAATAGAGAAACAAGGACCCCATTTTATCACATATGGGGAAGAAGTTGACTCAGTTGCCACTTAACCTTTGAACTGAGTTGACATGTAGCAGTCATCCTCAGTGAAAAAATTAACTTTTCATTGTGTTATTTTTTTTTTTTTTTTTAATATTTTTTTTTTTTATTTCTAAATAGCAAGAGATGTGTTTTTATTTTTTTTAAATAAAGTTAAATAATCATTAACTCGTCTTCAAATGCTATTTTCATAACATCAACTTTAGCTATAATTAGAACTTTGTTGGCACACACACACACACACACACACACACACACACACACACACACACACACAAAATGTCCCTAAAAATGTATACAAACTTTGATCAGTGACTGTTTTCAAAGAAGAATGTTCACCAAGTCATTGGCTTAATGGGTAGAGTGTTCACAAATGGTCAGGGAGATTGGGGTTCAATCCCAGGTCGAGTCATACCAAAGACTAAAAAAAAATGGTACTTGATGCTTAACACTCAGCATTATAAGGTACGTATCAAAAGTAAAGTGGAGCAATCTAGGGAATGGAGTAGCTATTGAAAAGTGAGCCTTCGGGTCACCCTTGACTAAGGTCGCCAACTTTACTTACACCCAAAACTGACGATCCATACCACACTGTAACCCATGGTAAGTTTATGTGGTGTCTCTCCCCACCTTCCCCATGATTTGGGTTCTGAGGTGCCCAGTACTTGTAATTGTGGCATTTAATTGAGTCATTTAACTTGATAGCACAAAACTTGCAACAATTAATGAGTTGAGAGTAGCAATTGAAACAGAATGCACCCAAATACTAATTGAAACAATTTGTAAAGTTTACATTTCCATCTGTTTGTGTTATCAGCTGTGCTTTAAACAGAATGGTCATCAGTTCACACTTGTGATACCTCAAAATATTCTATACTTGGATTATAAAACTTAAATATATCTTCATAATCATTGTATTTATAATAAATCAAAGTGTATGTGTGTGTATATATATATATATATATATATATATATATATATATATATATATACACACTGTATTCTCCCTATGGATCCTAGTTTTCTCTGCTATTTTAGGCATCTTCCTAACTGTGAGGGGTAAAAAAGATACATCCCTTTCCCAAGGGAATTAACACAAAGTAAAACACAAATAGCTTCATTTAAATTTGCCAAGTCTTTTTACTCTAGTGATAATTTATATTAGTCATTAAAAAGGCTTTGATCTGGAAAGATTTTTCTGATATTTATTTTTATATAGAAATTAGCCTCATTAACTGAGGAATGAGTACTGCTAACCCCAATATTTTTAATGTTTTTTGTTTTTAATTTTTCAAAGTGAAAGTTTTATATTCATATACAGGGTGTCTCAAAATTGATGCAACCCATTTATATGATAATGATTTATTACCGAGACAAGCACATAGGCTGTCATAGAAATATCAAATCTGTTTGCTGTTTATCATATATCCAGAACATGCCATGTTTTTTTTTTTTTTTTTTTTTTTTTTTTTTTTTAAGTTTCTTGTCTCAGTAATAAATCACTATCATATAAAAGAATTACATCTATTTTGAGATAGTTTTGAATGATTTTGTCTCCAAATAGTAATGCAAAATATATTTTCCTCTCTTGTCCGAAGGTATTGTGATCGGGGATTATAGTATACTATTTTCACATTTGAAACAAAAAAAAAAACACTTTATTTGTAGAGTTATTAGCAGTCACATGGGTCCCATGTATATTGAGACTTTTTATATATATATAGTTGGCCAACTGTAGTCAACCCAAAGGTTTCCTTTTCAATACCTGCTACATTGAGGTGTAAGGTAGAGCATTACTCCATTCCCTGGATTACTCCACTTTACCCTTGATCCATACCTTATAATGCTGAGTATTAAGCAAAGAGGCATCAAGTACCATATTTTGAGTCTTTCGTATAACTCGACCTGGGATTGAACCCCAGCCTCCCAGACCATTGGTGAAAACTACCCACTGTGCCAATGATATATAATGTGTGTGTGTGTGTGTGTGTCTGTGTTTTAATAGATGTTAATAGTTTTAGCTATAGTGTTCCTAGCCAAAGAACCCTTTTACATCTGTTTAGAAATCAGTTTTGGAAGAGGTGTTACAGGGAGCAGCACTTAGGTTAATAAGCTCCTTTTTACTAAATGACTTAGAGAACCAGTGTTTTTATTACTTTTGAAATTTCTTATGACTTCTTGAAGGAAGAGTTCAGACCTGTTTTGAGAGGAACATATGGTACTACATCTCAACCTCCAATGTATCAAAATTTCAGCCATATATATCATCATCATCATATCGTGCTGGTAGCACGGATATCCCTGACCCTCTCTCGCCACTCCTCCCTATCGTTCATCGCCCCAGGTAGGTCTTCTGGACAACATCCTGTATCCTCACATAGCTGCTGAATGTACGTTCGAGCTGGTCGCCCTGCTTTTGCGCGGCCATGTGTGGGGATCCATAAGAGTACATCTCTTATGAGTTCATCTCTGCTTCTCCAGCAGTGTCCTGCATGTCTGGTTCGTCTAACTTGAATAGTTTTCGTGATAGGGGGCAGGTGGCCGTACAGTTGGTGTCTTGTGGGGTGTTGCTGCCAGGACTTGTTCAGGATTGCACGCAGCATTCTTGTGTAATTGCCATCTAGCTTCTTCTCCAGCCGTTTTGTTAGCGTCCATCTAGTGCATCCATATAGCAGTATCGATGTGACCGCTGCCTGGAAGAAACTGCGTTTCATTTTATCGGTTAGGTCTGATTTCCATATAATCGATAGCCTATTGATAGCTGTCCATGCTTTCGTTAGCCTCGTTTCGATGTCCTTTTCGGTTGATTCGACGCTGCTTCCTAGGTACGTGAATTTGTCTACTAGTTTAAGTGGGGTTCCTTCTAGAGTGGAGATGTCCCCCGTTTGGTTATAGCACATATATTCCGTTTTGTGTGCATTAACATAGAGGCCTATGCTTGCTGCTGCTCGTTCCAAACTATGCAGAAGAGTTTCGGCTTGGTCAGGTGTATTTGCCAGTATCGCTATGTCATCGGCGTAGTCGACGTCGGTAATTGTTGTTGCGGGGTATCTTCTGCTTCTTTTCTTCGTCAGTTCGAAGCCATTCTCTTTGATTTTGTCAATCGATGTTCTAAGTACGTAGTCTAGACAAATGATAAAGAGGTACAGGGCCAGCATGTCCCCTTGTAGTACTCCTGCTACAATGTCAAAGTATTCTGTGTCTCCATCCGGTGATCATATTTTTACTTTAGTGTTTCTATAGAGAATCGTTATTGCCGCTACGGTTTCTTTAGGTATGCCGTACGCTAGTAGGATTTGTTCCATCTTTCCTCTGTGAATGGAGTCGAAAGCCTTGGTAAAGTCGACAAATATTAATGTCGCTTGTAGGTTCTTTGCCCGTACACCTTCAAGGATTCTGCGGATGGTTAATATTTGTGAGGTCGTGGATCTATTTCTTCGGAAGCCATTTTGGTTTTTTCTAAGTATGTTGTCGACTTCGGGTTCTATTCGGTTTCGTAGTAGGGCATTGTAGATTTTGGCAGCTATGGATGTAAGTGTTATGCCTCGGTAGTTTTTGGCTAATCCGAGGTCCCCCTTTTTAGGGAAGGGGAGTATGCATCCCTTCATCCATCTATCTATCGGATTTTGATTGTATACTGCGTTGCAGTGTCGGAGCAGTATGTCGTCGATAATTCTGATGGTGTGAAAAAAAAAAAACAGATTATACAATTTGCAAATTAAAAAAAAAATATTATACAAACTTATATCTGGTGGGGGGGTATTCCATAGAAAAGACTAAAAACATACGTACTACTTGAAAATAATCAACCAATAACGTATGTCTAGTCAAAAGAAAAAACACCAACAGAATTCCTTAAGTTAAACATAAGAGTGCTCAATACACTAAATAGAGTGAAATATAAATGCCTACAGAGTCAGAGACCTAGGTAGATTTTTTCCGACTCCTTAAGTAATAATCATAGATTCTATAATAAAATGGTAAAGCACCTCACATAGTGTAATGGTTAGGAACTTAGATCAGCAAATAATTGTTGGTGAGTTTGATTCTCACTGGATGTCCCTTAGTTCTGACCTTGAAGTATAACTAAACTATAATAAAAGTATATGTATATTTTCCAGTGTGTATAGGGACAGCCTGTACAAGGATTAATAAATTTGTAACCTTGAATTATTATGGGCTAAATTTTGAACTGAAAATTTTACTGCAAAATACTCAAATTTTATTTAATATTAAGAATTGAATACATTGACAAAGATATTGTTAAACAATAATTTCTATCTCTGCCTCCCAGACTTGAGTAACTTTTGAAACTATTCCTAAGCAAACCATTCCTTAAAAAGTCTGTTGACAATTCTTTTACTGCCATTTTCTGCTACTTGTTTCATGTCAACCACTCCTTATCTCAATAGTAGTAGTAACATTAGAAACACACTATTCCTGTCTTCTTTCAAGTGAAAAATAAACTACTTAAAAGTTAACCTATTTTCAATTATCCTACTGTTTCTACTCTTCCCCCTCCCTTTGTTTGTCCACTTGACCATTTGACACAATGTCTTTTTAAAAAGAAAAGAAAAAACCCACTGCTTTAATTAAAGAGTCCATCATAAAATGGTGGATGACAACAAACAAATAATAAAGTTGGTGACAGTAGTCAAGGGCAACCTGAAGGCTGAATGTACCTTATAATGCTGAGTGTTAAGCAAGGAGGTAGCAAATATCATTTTTAAAATCTTTGGTATGACTCGACCTGGGATTGAACCCCAGTCTCCTGCACTATAGGTGAACACTCTACCCACTAGGCTAATCTGTAAACTAAACATATATTCATTTACTTCTGTCTCTCTTTAACAGTTTCTGTGTTAAAGTAGATTGTGATTTACTATTATTCGTACATGTTTGATTGCTACCAGCAGAAAAAATACCTAATATGAATTAATTTTTGAATTAATTTTCTTATATTTTTTAAAAAGCAGTGTTTAATTTAAGAGCAATAATCTATTTATTTTAATCTGCCAACAGTTTTAATTTGATCAAAAAATAATAATTTCTACTTTTTATAAATGTATTGTGACAGAATACAAAGTTTCTTTATATGTATGATTACTTATATTTTAGTTAGATGTAAGTAAATATTATATCTTTTGTAAAAGAATGACTAATTCAGAAGAAAAATAAATTTGTATTAGTCACAGAATAATCAAAGACTTTAAAAAGAGCTTGTATTTGCATAAAGCAGGTTTTCAGAAAAAAATAATATACCTAAAGTTTACTATATATGATACACACACATCACATCTTTTAATGTTAGAACCTTAAATCCAATAAACCAGCTACCTAAACTTATAGCTTCTATGCCCAAAAAGAAGGTAGGGATCCTGTGTTCAGGATCATAGATTTAGTTCACTATGATAATATATAAAGCACCCTGAATCTGATAGTAGATGGATATGACACAAGGCCAAAAGTCTAGGGCACCCAGTGAACATCAAACCCATATAACAATGGTCTGCTAATCCAGCTTGCTAACCATTGCACCATATGAGGTTCCTGTAGGAATGCTAGATATGTCATTTGCTATCTTCATAAATATAGTGTATTTCTAATGTTACTGTGATTGAGCATATATATATATATTAGTTAGAATGACTTAGACTCTGTTAATGCTACTTGATGACTGTCTATTTGGTCAGGATGATCACATAGGCATGAAACTGGCAGTCACCAAACATTGTTGACTCTCTGTCTAACTTATATATGTGGGGCTCATTCAGTAAATAAACTGGATTTTGTGTAATGAGTTGGCAATAAGAAACACTCTTTATAGTTGTCCTCTACCCCAACCTTTTTTTTTTCTTCCTCAAGGAAATCAAATGTCCCAGAAGACTCAGCATGACCTTCTTTACTGACCCCTGTGCTTAAAATTTTTTCTTTACTAGAGTCAGTCTGTTTCCACTTGGGCTCATGGGGGGAATCCTATGTTTAGTCTATTTGTAAACTTTCTTTCTTTTTTTTTTTTTTTTTCTACTAAAACTTGCTTCTCCATACACATCACACATTTTTCTGTTAATTTCACTGGTTTTGCACTTCTCAGCCTCTAAAAATTTCATGGCAGAACTCTGTTTAAGCCTGTAGCCTATGGTTTTATTTGACGCCATTTTATTAATATTTTTGCTATAAACTAATCCCAGATAATTCAATGTTTACATTTATGGAAAAAAATTGGGGGGTGGGTAATTTCCTTTATTTATCGAATAATCCTCATGACTTTAAAAAACTTTGTGTTATAGAAATGGACATATCCATTTGAATCAACTTTTCCCTTCTGTTTATTTAATCACACATTTGCTGAGTTGACTCATCAAGTTGTTAGAAATCTGCATCGGTATGTGAAATGTTACTCACTGTCCTTCCTGCAATGAGATAATAAAAATTTTTTAAAAAATGTTCTGTCAATCAACCTTCTTTTTTTATGAGGGTCACCCTTAGCCCCCATCTTAAAATGCATACCCCTTTTCCCTATCTGTCCGGGTCTTATTATTCATTGCATATTTTCTCTACTTTGTCATAAGATTTTTTTTTTATTTTATCCTTGCCAAGTCAGTCTGGGTTACTCATTGTGTCAAACTGAAGATGCAACAGAAGTTCAAATTAGAAGAAAGGCCCTTTTTTTCTTTCTCTCTCTCTCTCTCTTTCTTTCTTTCTTTCTCTTTTTTTTTTTTTTTTTTTTTTTTTTTTTATACATTGTTACTAGACAGCTTCAAATCCCTACCCTGCTACCTAAATGCCACAATGGTGTCTGTCTCCCCTATCTTCCTGAATTGTGTTCTTTGATAATAAGAGATCTGTTCAGCATCTCTTTTTTTCAAAGTTGTGTGTTCATTATCAAATTAGTATCGGATTTGTTGGATACAAATCTCTTCAGAATAAAGTGATGATGATGATGATGTCTTTGAGTGTGAAGGGGGTGAATAGTTCATTGGTTTCAAGTAAAGGAATTTCAGTAAGGGGATGGGGCATCAATGGTTTGGGTTAAAGGGAGTCTCCTTTCTGAATCATAACATCAGTCTTCCTTACTGCATTGGGTATTCATCCCTATCATGTTCAAAGCTTGACTATAACATGCTGACCACCCAAACACCTACCATTGCTCCTTCTTGTTTGTTTGGCTTTCTGTCTGTCTTTTATGTAATTCTTGCTATCAATTTCCCCTGTTTACAGATAGCCACTAAATAGTTCCTTTTGCATCACTGGAAAGACATTCCATCATTTTCTCACTCCCTGCAATCACTAAAGTTCTAAGGCTTCCTTAAAGCAAAGGTCACTTTTCATTGTTGCTTCTTTCTCCTTCTTCCTCCTCCTTTACTCTCTCTCTCTCTCTCTCTCTCTCTCTCTCTCTCTCTCTCTCTCTCTCTCTCTAATTATTTCACATCCCTGTCCTTTTTTTTCTTTTACAATTTCAATCTATATTTTTTAAAACCCTTTCACTGCAATTTTTATATTTTCTTCAGGGTTTTTATTCTATCTATTTTATTTTATTCTATTTCATTTTTTTTTTCTTTTCTTTTTTCTTTTTTTTTTCTTTACCATTTTCTTAGATTTTCCTTATTTTTATTAGCCATTTTTGCCTTTCCTTAAAATCCCTGCTCATAATAAATAAAAATGTTTTTAATTAGAAATTTCAACTTGAGAAAATTTCTTTTTTTAAATCATCTTTCTCCCCCATCATTGCTATTTCAAAATCAATTTTTGCCATCTTTACTTGAAGTGTTACTGTTAATTTTTTTTTTTTTTTCCCAGTTATAAAGAAAATTTTTTTTTTAAAATTAATTAAGCCTCAAAGGAACTTTTTTTCATCAATTTGATTTTTGTTTGCATGTCATTTTGAATTAATTAATCTTTTTTTAATAGCTAACATGATCAATGAATGAAATGGGTTTTTTTTCTCTCATTTTATTTGACATGACAAATTTCATCTAACTTTTGGTTTGTTTGTTTTTTGTTTGGGTTTTTTTTAATTACATCAAATAATCTAATTCTGTTAGTAATACTTGTATTAAGTCCTGACTACTAACAATCCTTTCTCTTGATTTTTTTTTTTCTTTTTTTTTTTTCTTTTTAACTCTCAAATGTATTGGGGCTTGAGACTAGTTTATTTCTACAGTGAGGTCCAAGGCCAGTGTGTTTTTTATATATAATTCAATCAGTAATACTTGATTTAATTTCCAACTACTATTTACTTTACTTTACTTTCTGCACTAAGCCAAAACTTTGTTTGCACATAGTCAATTCACATACAACCAGTACCAAAACATAACAATTTTTTCTTTAATTTTTTTCTTTCTTTTCTCTTCCTGCATTCCAGAATTTGCTCTGTGTATGTGTGTGTATAATATATAATTTAACTGAAAATTTTTATTTTAATAAATTGTACCTGTGATAACACAAATTACATAAAGCAACAAGTTATTATTTTACTCTTTGCAAGTATTTCACACCGGTTCTAGCATAATTTTTCACTTGAGTCTGAATGACAGCAAGTCTCTTCAGTTCTTCAAGACTTCTAAGTATCCTAGCCGATTTTAATTGTGCTGTGGTCTGGATAGTTTCAATTCTTCCTCTAATCTGTTCATCTAGTCTCTTTTCCAGGTTCTTTGGAACTATTTCAAGGGTTCTAACTACAATTAGTATCACTGACACCATGTTAAACAACTTTTTCACTTCTCTGGCAATGTCCAGGTATTTGTCTAGCCTTCCTTCACTTTGACTCTCTGGTCTACAAACACTGCAAAATCCACTTCATGACAAATTCTTTTCTTTATAACTGGGTCTAGTCTTCTGGCCTGAATTAGGCAATCCCTTTGTGTCTCCAAGTCCCAGAGAATTATGATGATGACTACTGGACTATTCCATGAGTGTCTCAAAGATTTAAAAATGAAAAGAAATCAATGCTAACCAATATTGAATTCAACTTTATAGATCTTTGGAACTCAAGAAGTTTCTGAAGTTGTAAGAAAGGTTAATGGAGTTGGGTTTTTTTTTTTTGTTTGTTGTTTTTTTAATTTATTGACTTGAATAAGGTTTAAGACAAATGTGGACACATCAAGCTTTGCTTAATGTTTTTGCAAACAAGATTGGTTTTCTATAGCCTTTGATAAATTGTGAGGAGAAAAAAATTTTTTTTCAATTCTTGCAAATTCATTGATTACTCCAAAAAGTGGCATTCAATAGAATTTTTGGAAATCTAATGACAGATGGTCACTTTCTCAAGAATCTGAATCCTTGTTTTATCTTCTGTCCCTTTGGAATTAAAATAAACAATGAATATAGAGATAAATGCTTAGCTTTCAGTTGTGTTTTTAGTTTGGTTTGGTTTCTTTATTTAATGGCATATCAACCTTTGTAGGTTATTTAATGCCAATGCTATTCTCCTAGAAGAACAGTAGCGGTACTATTTAACCCATAGCCAGGAGGATAAGGGGGTTCATACCTTTCCCAAGGGTATTTGCCCAAAAGTGAACGTAATAGCGCGACTGAAGTATAAACTAGCTTACTACGATTCCGCAGTCCATCGCTTTAACCATTACACCACGAGGACACTCCCCTGTTTTTAATTGATAAAGAAACTTATTTTTGTTTAAATGTGAAACCTGACCTACTTATGTGTTATTTTTTTTGTTTGTTTAATCCTTCATTCTTATATACCAGGATATTTGAAAAATACAAAGACTGTATTTATCATAAACAAAACATTTATTATCAAAATAGTCCCCTTGGCTGTGAGTTTTCCATTATTTAAAGCAGCTCTGAAATTCATTTTTGATCCTTTGGTGTAAAATGCACCAGTGTTGTTTTTTGTTTATTACTCTTTCTGAGTTTTTCATTCCAACATTAGCTGATGGTCTGTTAATAGAGTATGAGTGACAGCAAGTCTCTGGGTCTCTTCTCACTATTCTGGCTAATTTTAATACTCTAGTTTGGATGGTCCCTGCTCGTCCTCCAATTTTCAACTTCTCCATCCCCACTTACCAAGTCTCAAGGGATTGTTCCATGTGCATTAATTACAATTGGTATTATTGTCACCTTCATGTTCATAGCTTCTTTTAATTCTCTGCCAAGGTATAAAGACTTTTCATTTCATTTTCTTTGATTTTCACTCTGTTGTCTGCCAGGATGGCTTATTATTATTATCATTATTATTATATATTTACTTTTTAAGATATTTTCCACATCTTCGAATTTTAACTTTGAACTGAATTTTCAACTTAGTTCCATGCAACTTGTTACCTAGGTTGAGTGAGTATGGAGGGTGTTGCACTCGCACAGTCTTGTTTCACTAATCAAAAAGTTTCATGAATTAGCAGATTCATTCAGACATCACTTTTATTTTATACGAGTTGATCATTTCTGCACTCATTTTCACTTCAATTTTAAACTTAAGAAAAAGTTAAAGATTTAGTCTCAATTCTTTTTGATCATACCTTGTAGAATGTGAATGTATGATTAAGTGTAAAGATATGTTTAAATTTGTGTGTGTATAGTAGGGGGTAGAAAAGGAAGTAAATTTACCATAGGAGTTCTAATTACCATCACGAGTTTTTATGTTGACATGACGATTGCTTCAAGGAGTATTAAATGTCTCTTGTTAACATTATAGATTCTCTAATTACTCAATTCACCTCTCTTTTTAATTAAAAATTCTGGTGACATAAAATGTGTATAACACAATATTTCATTAATATGCATTTAATTTTTGCTTTTTAAGGATATGTAATCAGGTAAATACCTTTTGTTGAACAAAAAGTGATTCTTTCTTTATTTACCTTGTTACATCAAGAAACCTTGAGCCACTCTCTCTTTATCACATGCACATTCTCTCTGTATCTTTGTTTTTTTTTTTTCTTTCTCTCTTATTTCCACTGAGATCTATTCATGGCATATATTAAAGAATGGACACCCACACTTTATAGATAGATAGCTGATTGAAAAGTAAGTCCAGATTTAAAAATTCTTGATTCTTTTCTTAACTATAATTTTTACAAAAAATGAATTATAAGAATTTTAGAATAGTTACTTTTCAATCTCCTAATAATATAAAACACAAGTGTTCTGTGTGTATGTCTGTGTGTCTGTATACACAATATTTAAAAAAAAAAAAAAAAATGCGGTAGGTGAGATCTGATGGTTTTGGGGGGGGGTTGTAATTGTTAAAGAAACAAAAAAAATTGAAGTGTTTAAAAAAAAAAAAAAAAAAAAAAAAAGCAAGAATGAATCCTGTTATTTATGGCTTGCCACATTGAAAGAGAAAGGAAAAGAAAGTAGACAAGTTGTCAAGAAAGCAGGCTGACATCACAATGAAACGGTTTCTTCAGTTTTTGAGTTCGTCTGCTTGGCTATGTATCTTTTGAATCTGCATTGACAGCAACAAGGAAGAGAGAGAAAGTGAGAGTCTCTATTTATTAATGACATAGATAATTTGATTTTTCAGATAATTCTTAGTTTGCTACCTGAAAATTGTCTTTTTTATTACAATAACATATAAGATACTTTTCATTTATTGATTTATTCTTTTTAGATTCTGTAATCTTTGTAAATCGAATTATAAAAAAATATTTTATATAAAATTCAACCGTCATTACTGATGGGTGTCTTATGTGTGTGTGTGTGTATATATATATATATATATATATATATATATGTGTATGTGTGTGTGAGAGAGCCAAGTTTAGGCCAATTGTAAGTTTATAGAGTATCCAATATCAAAATTCATGATGGCTTGTGAGATTTTCACCAAACCATGCCTTGAAGCTACACATAGATGGGTACAGTGTTTGAAACTGATGTGTAAGTGTTCGCCAGTGATCCGGGAGACCAGGGTTCAATCCAGGTCGAATTGTACCAAAGACTCAAAAAATGGTACTTGATGCCACCATTCAGCACTATAAGGTACATATCAAGGGTAAAGTGGAGCAATCCAGAGAAAGGAGTAGTGCCCTTCCCTACATATCAGTGTAGTAGCTATTGAAAAGGGAGCCTTCAGGTCACCCTCGACTAAGGTTGCCAACTTTACTTACTTTATTTACTAAACTTTGCTAAATTTCTAGGATGAATTATTTACATTGTTTTCATGTCTCAAAACTATTATCCCCATCTTAGTTGCTATATTCACTTTTAGACACTGAACTTTTCTGCCTTCTTCAGTAACCTCAGTGTTGTAGCTATTGAAAAAGGAGTCTTCGGGTCATCCTTGACTAGAGTCGCCAACTTTTTATCTTGTTTAGAACCTAAAGGAACATTTATGCATTTGGTTAGAATCAGACATGATTGGAAAATTCTTTGCAGAGACTTTTTGCACTAATGATTACACATGGGGAAAGAAATGTTTTCTGTCTGTTTTTCCCAAAGAAAAAGTCAAAGATCTCAGTTTTCAATTCTTATGTGATGTTGATTCAAAGAACAGATAGATGAATAAACCTTTTGCTTTTGATTAAGGCTCTAAATAATCTGTCCATCTCTATCACTGACTTAAGTGAGGCTGCTCAAACTCTCATCTCCATCTTTGCCTTTGAAGATTTTTCATAAAAATCTGAACTGAAGTGATTACTTTTTTAATGGCATGATTAAATCATTTTCTATTTGAGAATATGCAACTTTTTTCTTTTCCTTTCTCTTTGTTTTTTCTTTTTTCCTTTTTTTTTTCTTTTTTCCTTTTCCCTTTCTCTTTCATTTTCTTTTCTCCTCTTCCCTTTCTCTTTTCTTTTTACTTATCCTTTTTTTCTGCCATAAAAATCTTTCTCAGTGACTCATACATCAACGCCTCATTCTCCCTTCACAACACACAGATTAGTGCACTTCTGTTATCCTCGGCTCTTTAATTCTTTTTTTTTTTTTTTCAATAAAGGTATGTTGCACTTTTAGAACCAGGAACCTAAGTATTATTTATAATAATATAATTATACGGTATAAGCCATCAACTAGGGGTCTTTGCACAGTTGGACATCAGAATGGTAAAGAAGCTTTTACTGGACTGATTTTCTCTGCTCTCTTCCCTTATGAAGTTTATTTGTTAAATAGGTTGGATCTTTTAACCACTAATGTGTGTGTGTGTATGTATATATATATATATATATATATATACTTGCACTGTCTGTTTATCGCTCATGTACTTTAGAATATGAAAAGGGCAAATCTTTTTTGGAGTGTGGGAACATCAAAGATAACTTTCAACTCTTAATTTTTTTAAATATTCTATTCATTATCATCATCAGAACATTTTGCAGGCAATTAGGGTTGCTTATTTATAGGATTATATAAATATCATTTGATGATTTTATATATATATATATATATATTTAAGTACATGAAACAACAGTAATGAGACTGCCACTGAGAGATGAGTGAACATTCGTAGTTTTTATCTTGCTCTATTGCTCTGTAATGAGCACTTTTTCATTCACAAAAAAGCATTTTTAAAATTTGTTTGTGCCACTATATATGAGGCTACAAAATAGATCACGTGTGTGTAAAAAAAAAAAAAAAAAAAGAAAAAAAAAAGTCAGATTTAGTTAGGAAAATGGGTATGAAGGGTTTGACCAAAACTATTTTGTAAAAACACCACTTTCAGTGAAAATGTTTTTTGTTTTTTTGTTGGGTTTTTTTTGTTTTGTTTTTTTTCTTTCTTTCCCTTTACACATTTGCTTTTGGGGAATGTGTAGCAATTGGTTACCAGCATAGAAAACAGAATCACTAAAAAGTTTTAACTTTAACTGAGGCTGCTGGTATTTACTTAACAGTTATATCCCTGAGAAAGGCGTGAATCTACTTTTCCTTGTATTCTGTTCTACCTCCCAATATCTTGACAGAATGTCTTGTTACTAGTGCGCCATGATGTTGGATGAAAATAATTGAACACTTCGGTGTGAACCCCTCTTTCATAATTATTCCCTATTCACACTGTAGCCTCAAAAACTATTCTACTATAATTAATGTTGACAGTAAGTAATAGAAGTTATCTTTTAAATATTTTTGTAAGCTAAATAAATTTAGGATGTAATTCTATTGGCTTCCCAATGTAACTGTAGTTCATGACAGTATTAATGCTTCTATTTAGGAAGGAGTGGAATATTCTAATTAGTATTAGAAATGTTATATCAAGAATTTGGATGGACATTTAGTGCCAAAACTGAGCCCACAAAATTATCATTTAGCTGAAAATTTTACTGGAAATTGCTTTATTCTCTCGTCATTTTAAGTGTATTAGTCTAATTAAAAATCTTTTTTGTTTTTGTTGAAATATGATTGTGTGTGAATTTTAGCTGTGTATAGATATGATATAGATATGCTGTGAATAGATATGGAAAGGTGTTTTGCTTTTCACATAGACCACCCACCCACAAACTTAAGATCCCTGCAACAATTAGAATCGGTCTACAAAATGTCAAGTTTTTTCAAGTCTTTGAAAAAAAAGAAAGAAAATTTGGAATTATTTAAAATTTCAAGGATGGTGGAAATAGACTTTGAAATATCAAAATTGTTTTTATTTATTGTTAAATAACATTTATCTTAAAGTTTATCATCTTCGTATATCTTGGCAAAAAATATTTTCACTGGCATGCTACAATAATTGGAGAATAATGGGTAAGTGAGCATTTGAGTAAAGTCTTTCTTGATTACCACCTAATATCAGAAAAAAAATGATTGCGTCTATTTTCAACCTTGTCATTTCAGATTTATTTTTTTTAAAACCTTGTCATTTATCATTGGCTAAATAAGTTTACAATAGACAAAGAAACCAAACCAATGATTTCAAATGATTCCCAAATTGCTAATATTTTTCAAAGAGTTTAAAAAAAAAAATTTTAAGTATTGAAAAATTTTTTCCTTTTACTTACATTATGAATGGCATTCTCAAACTGATTCTAAATTATTTGTGCAAAAGATACTATTTTTGCAAATTTTCTGGCTCAAAATTTTGGAGTGCATATTATATGAAAGAACTATATAATTAACTTTTTTCTTTGTCAAATGCCTCACTCTATTCGGGACAAAATGACCAAAAGTAAATATCTATAATCCAAACTAATGTTTTATGCCATCACAAAGAAATATTCATTGGAGAGTGTGTGTGTTTATAATATTATTTCTCTTAATGTGAGCTTATTTTCTCTGTTAACTTGTTGTATTTTTGTATGAGTATGCTTTGTTCTCAATACTATGTAAATTTTGTTTTAAAACATAAACTATATAAACTGATTTTTGTCAGTACAAGCTCATAAAAAGTTGAACAAATGCTAAATTTAGCTGCTACAAAGTCTGTGTATATTATACACAAGAATTTATTTTCCCAGAATTTCATATTCCAAAGTTAGGGTTAAGTGTTATACATAAATAATTATGGTAAATAAATCAACAAATTTAATTATATTTTCTCCTTATTTTGTTTCTTGTAGAATGATGCAAAGACTTTGTTCGATATTTCATCTAATACTGATGAAAGTGACATGACCCCAGAATTGGCTGCCCTATACAAGAGACTTTGGTTAGATTCAGGTGTTGTCTCTTGTGTTGCAAGATCAAGGGAATATCAACTCAATGATTCTGCTCAATAGTAAGTATAACATGCTTCTTGATAACAAATTCAAACCTCTCAATCATAGGTCTACTATGAGCTGAAGCAATAGTATCTGTTAGAGTCCCTCAGATCTGTTTTAAAAATTATTTGTATTTGATAAGAATACTTGATGCCATATAACTATGAATTATTTGTAATAAGAATAGTTAATTGAAGCTACAATTGTTTACAAATTATTATTAGTTACTTGAAATTATAACTGTGTACAAATAACTATTATTAAATAGAAATAATTACTTGAAGCCATATAATTATTAGTGTTAGATAGGAACACTTGAAACCATGCAACTGTGCAAATTGTATTTGGTAGGAATATTTTATATATAACTGTAAATTGTTTGTATTAAGAATAGTTAGAGCTATAATTGTTTACTTAGGATAATTATTAATTACTTAAACCCATACAACTATGTGCAAACAAATTGATTGACATTCATTGTAGGTAATCTAGGCAGTTTACAAACATATATGGGCCTAATGTATCTCCTTGCAAGACACTACCGACAATGTCAAAGAAGTCAGTGTCATCATTGGGTGAACAAACCATTGTTTTTGTGCATTTTGAAAAGCATTAAAGGGCTAAGTTTCTGTGTGTGGAATCAAATGCCTGGGACAAATATATGACCAATAGTGTTGCCTCAAGATTTTTTGCACATACTCCTTTTAATTGATTCAATAGATAGTCAGAATCTGTGATTTTGTGGATTTATTTCTCCAAAAGCTGTTCTGATTTTTTCCAAAGAATTTTTTTTTTCTTGAGGTCAGATATGATTGGGTGAAACCATATAATTATTAGTATTAAATAAGAATACTTAAAATCATGAAACTGTAAATTATTTGTATTAGATAGTAATATTATATAACTGCACAAAAAAACAAAAAAAGTACAATGAATCCAGTTCCCTAGCCTAGATAATTGATATGTCAATAAGATCAATTAGCAGAGTGAAATTAGGAAGATCATGTTGCACCAATCTCTCTAAATGAGGGATTTTCTTGCTGCAAAAATCAGCTTTCATACTAATGGACTTTTACTGGTTCTTTTTATTTACTAAACTTTGCGAATTCTGGTACGCAGCTCTTAGATTGCTTATAGTACATACTGTTACTAAGTAAAGAATGATCTGATCGCTGCTTAACTTTTATGACCTTGTGGTAACCGGGTTTTAAGCATGACTTGACAATCATTTGAATTTTACTCATGCTAGCACTGCTGCAACTGTTCTATCCCCCAAGTAGACCGTCAAATGTATTGATATTTTTTAGCTTATCTTAGTTTGGAATTAGGCAATGCAGGGGTCAGTGAAAATTGAGTTAACGATCAATAGTTTGTAAGACTTGTATGCTTATCGTTCTTCCATGAAAGCATGTTTGATGTAATAGTTGACATTGTAAGAAATGGAATCTGTTCAAGTTCTAGATGAGGGAGGTTGTTTGTATTTCACTTCTTGCTAATGCCCTTCCCCCACCTTTCTAGCTATGGGTAAAAGAGTAGAGCTGACTGGGCTGTCAAGTCTTGATAGGGCAACTATTAGGGAAGGAGAAACTTTGAATTCATTATCTGAGGAATATTGTTCAGGAGAATCTACGGAACATTGGAGTACCATTCTTCTATTATCAGCCTATTCAAAAAGTGTGGCTGTATTTCACTTCATGCTAATGCCCGTGTGAAAAGCATAAATCTATTTATTTGAAATATTGTCTATTTCAAGAAGACCAGAGAATGAATCCGCTAAAACACTGGTCACAACAAAAAGAATAAGATTGCAAATTGACAAGTACTTAGATGATAAGGACTCTTCAAAATTACAGCTTTGACTAGTCTAGCACAAGGTTACACTTCTGGGGCATTCAGGGTTACACATTAGCAATGATACAAGGTTAATTTGGTCATCATTGTCAGGCAATTTTTTCTTTACAGATTTATTGAAATAAAATTTTTGATAGATTTTTTTTTTTTTTTTTTTTTTTTTTTTTTCATATATAAAATTTTTCCTGTAGCATTGAAGGAAGATGGCATATGCTCTTGACCAATAACTTTTTGGTCCTGGTATTGTCATGAAGCTTCTTTTTTTTTAATTTAATCTCCTATTGCAAAGGTTGATTTCTTTTGTTTTTAAATTTTTACAGCTACCTGAATTCTTTGGACAGAATATCAATGCCCAACTACATCCCATCAGAACAGGATGTGCTACGAACTAGGGTAAAAACCACTGGAATTGTTGAGACCCACTTCACATTTAAGGATTTGCATTTCAAGTAAGTTACTTAGAGTACATTTTCCTGGTAAATCATTTAGTTTATTTCATACTTAACCAAACTAATTGTGCCCCTGTATTCTAGAAAAATAGTCCTACTTTAATTTTAGAGGCAAT
>OY757905.1:61041745-61074245 GCA_963585895.1 Sepioteuthis lessoniana | reverse complement strand
TTTAAAAATCCCTAATTTCTAATTCTGTTATTCTCTTTCAGGTGCTAATACGTATGAAGAAGCAGCTGCCTACATCCAGGGTCAATTTGAGAACTTGAACAAACGAAAAGAGTCCAAAGAGATCTACACTCACTTCACTTGTGCCACAGACACCAATAATGTTCAGTTTGTGTTCGATGTTGTGACAGACGTCATCATCAAGAATAATCTCAAAGACTGTGGCTTGTTTTAAAGGTTTGTCTTCTAATTGTCTTTAATTTTGAGATGAGGCTTCTTAATCTGAGATTTTTTTTTTTTTTTTAATTTTTTTATTTATTGTGGACTTTTTGTCCTCATCTTGGTAGTTTTTGTGTTGTTTCTTCTTTCACTACATTTCGACCAAATTTCACCTCTGGCCTTCTTCAGGTGATTTTCCCGCGACCTCAGATAGGAATGCTGAGTCTTGTAACTGTATCTCCAGTAATTACTGCCCTTCCATAGTTGTTGTCTATCGCACCACGTTGGGTAGGATTTGGCCGGCTTGGGTAGGATTTGAAACCGCTATCTTCTGACAATACTCACCTGGAACTGTAGAGACTCAACGCCTCTATCCGCTGTGCCACGGGCCCCGAAGGGCGATCACGGATGGATTTTTTGGTCTTATAAATCCAATTATTTGTTCTCCTTATCTGGTCTTCCATAGTCGGGTCCATACTGAATTTGTAATTGTTTGTCCTCATCTTGGTACTTTTTGTGTTGTTTCTTCTTCCGAGGTCAAAGTCAAATCACCTGAAGAAGGCCAGAGGTGAAATTTGGCCGAAACGTATAGTTTGTCTTCTACTCTTAATCTGTTATAAAATACAATAGTTTCATAATATTGAGATATCATTTTCAATAATAGATTTACTATATAATACTCAATGAAAACTACATGTAATGAACAAACCTCTAATTTTTAGCCACAAAAAGGTGTTTTGTCATATATTGCTTGTAACTTTTGGCTTTGTTAGCCTATAAAAACATTTCTTCAACATCTAATGACATAAAAGAAAAACACTAATACCCTTGGGAAAGGTATGAATCCAATAATTCTCCCTCCAGCTATGGGTAAATAGTAGGGCAGACTGGGTTCTTCAGCTTTGGTGAGGCAATTAGTCTAGGGGAAGGAAAACTCTGAATTCAAACCTGTTAAACACCGCTTAAAAATTGACCTTGTGTCATATCCTGCTTGAGCGGAGGGGTTGGTAAATATGATAAAAGAAAAACATTTATACTGACAAATCTACTGTAATACAATAAAAATTCATGCAATATTATAGATAATGTAGTCTCAGCCTTGATGTAGCCTACTTAGGCTTTTAGTTAAAATAAGGAAGTTTTTAATTAACTTTGTTTACTATTTCTACACATAAATAGTAAACAGTGTTAAGTAAAGACCTAAACAAAGGCTATGAGTTATGTGAGGACACTTTGGATGGAAGTTACATCAAGGTTAGTCCTAGAAACAGGGTAAGCTATCAATCTTTCAAAAACATACCTCATGTAATGAATGACCACTTGTTTTTAAGTTGAAAAACTTGTCTTAAAAAGTTATTAGTTACAAGAATATATTGGTATATGTGAGCTGAAGTTAAGCGGTGATAAGCCTGTTCGGTATTTAAGTGGGTGACCAAATAAGAACAGTTGAACTGTGAAAAACTTTGGCCTATATGTCAGACTGAGACAATAAATACACACTTCATTGGCCTAGCAGTTAGTGTTTGCCAAAAGCCCAGGAGATCGGGGTTCAATCCCAAGTCGAGACATACCAAAGACTCAAAAAATGGTACTTAATGCCTCCTTACTTAACACTCATCATTATAAGGTATGGATCAAGGGTAAAGTGGAGCAATCCCGGGAAAGGAGTACTGCCCTTCCCTACACCTTGGTGTAGTAGCTATTGAAAAGGGAGCCTTCAGGTCACCCTCAACTAAGGTTGCCAATTTTACTTACTTTGTTTACTAAACTTTGCTAAATTTCTAGGATGAATTATTTATATTGTTTTCATGTCTCAAAACTATTATCTCCATCTTAGTTGCTATATTCACTTTTTGGACACTGAACTTTTCAGCCTTCTTCAGTAACCTTCAGGGCTCAGTTAAAAATTTCCTGATGGGTTACACTGCCAATGGAGGGGAGTCATGGTATAAATGACCTGGCATGGTAGTACCTGTTAGGGTCCCATTTATGGGTCAAATAGATCTTTCAAAATTATTTGTATCTAATTGAAATGTGAACAAAAAAAAAAATTCTTTTTTTAAAGAAGATTTTTGAAACACCTACACGAAAAATGTTGATGTGAATGTAATTCCTCAACCTCTAGGCCTAAAATAGTCCTAGACAGGTTGGCGCACTATTAAAATCAGTCAAACTTAAATCAAACTACCTACAAAGCTTATCCAGCCTCCCCCCTTTTTTCTCTCTCCCATGCCAAGTGTCCATTTGAAGAAGGTTGTAAAAAGGATTGGCTGGAACATTTTAGAAACATCAAAATAAATGTCAGTTCTCCAAATAATTTTGTGTTCTTTAGTCCATTTACAAGGGTTGGATGAAAAGTTCATAAGCTCTCCAAGACACTATCATGGAGTGTACCCAAATGAGGTTTATTATTCAATATAATCTCCCATGTGGTTCACACGCCTCACTGTTGCAGTGCTTGAATCTCATTGGTTAAAAAAGTCATCTACAGCAGATATGTCATCATATGAACTTTTCAGCCTATCCTTGAAGTTGGTCAATTTCAATAATATTTTTTAAGCTTTTCTTTAATTTTTTTTTTTTTTTTTTTTTTTTTTTTTTTTTTTTTTTTTCCTCAGTGCTGGGACTGAATAAACTGTGAGGGAACACCAGCCGGCTGTTTGCTGACCACACAATCATCTGCAGCCAACAACTGACTATTCTTATGAATGTCTATTTCCACTGTACAAGACAGACATAACCATGTCTATTGCCATACTGCTATTGTTACCTCTGGTTATTTCTTGCTGATGCTGCTCCTGCAACTGTCTTTGTAAATCCTCCTCCTTGTCTACCCACTTCCCACCAACTTCATTCACACTGGAACCTTCCCTATACCCCACCCATGTCTCTCTACCCTTCTGATCATGGACAATATTTGGTAGAGTGCAAAAAAAAAACAAAAAAAATTTTTTTTTTTAAGTAAAAGAAGAAATTTCTTGCTCCCCAACTCCCTGTCTTTTTTTCATATCACTTCTCATGAAAAATTTACCCACCTCTTAATTACTTTTCCATCAAACCAATCCCATCCCTTCCTACCCTTTACAAATTGATACCTGTTCAACCTAGTCATTTGTTGTGTATAATAAACAAAAAAAAAGAAAAAGAAAAAAAAACACATACACTAAAAAAAATTTTATCCAAAACATTCTCAGTTATTTCCTTGATCTACTGCTTTTTCTGTTAGATGGGGGAACCTCCCACACTTCCCCTTCAAAACCAAAAAAATTAAGAAAAAAAACATTTGAAAAAAAAAACAAAAGACTTGCTTATAAACAAGTTAATTTTGTGGACTGTGACTTATTGTGAAAAGTTTACATTTTTTTCCTCCTGTGTTTGTCTTTAAATTTGTTACTTCCAACCCACAATCTTTAATCCCCTACCACCACACCCTGTCACTTACAGATTTTATATCTCCCCTAACAAAACACTACATAAATGAAACATGTTGGTTGTCCCATTGAGTTTTTTTGAGAGAATGAATTTCAAGGCATTAAACACATGGCAGATGATAAATTTTTTTTTAATCAATCTATTTTGGGACACTAAATATTAATACATTCAATGAGGTACAACCTTCTAGTAGATCTTGCTATATTTTTGTTAGTGTGAACTGACCCACTAGTGGGTCATATATGGAAACATAGCATGATCCACAAGTGGGTTATATCACATTGAACATGTTAAACAAACACACTGCTGTCCCTTTCAAATTTCATTAAGGCGAGCTTATTTTAAAGTTTATTTTTAATATATGATTTTCTAAATATCTTTTAAAGGGTTGGGAAAATTAGATGACTTTAAGCATAATAGATAAATTGTATCATATACAACAAACAGAAGACTTGCTTTTATTCTCTCATAAAATGTCTTCTCGTCTCACCATGTTTTTGTTTTTCCCATTTTACTCATTTAAAAATTTTTTTATTTTTTTTTATTTGCTTTTATCAGGGGTCAGGGAGGAATTACTTTTCAAGCATTGAAAACTGTCCATGTTTTGACATTGTTAATGTCAATCACTAATTTTTCTGGTTTTCAGATTATTTAATTGGCTTTTTTTTCCCACATTTTATTTTCATTGATGGGGGAAAAATTTTGAGGCATGTTTATTTTAAATTGAAAAAAAATAAAAAAAATATTGATTTGAAACATAAATATTCACAATGAATTTTTGTCTATAACTTTCTTTGACATTCCAAATCTTGTTTGGACAATTCAACACCTTGTTTTTATTATATTAATCTTTTTTTTTCTTTTCTTTTTTTTAGTGTTTAATACATTTCTAGTGGATCTCCTTTTTAGCCTTCATCAGAATATTCCATGGAAAAAAATTTTTTTTTTTTTTTCCTTTCTTTACACATGACTAATGAGGGCTAAAAATGGATCATCAGCTAAAAACTTCCACTGTCTTCATGTATACAAAGAAGAGGTTCAATTGTCCAAACTATATTTGGATTTTTTTTTTCTCCATATGATCTTTTTATTTCTTCCCTTTCGTAAATTAATATTTTGCTTTTGAGAACTCATTTAAAAAAAAGAATTTAAAAGTTTTTAAAAAAAACTTTTTGCTTAACATGATTTTTCTAAAATGTATAGCAAAAAGTGTTGTAAATTACCCACCTACTTATTTTTTTAAAAAACTTTCAAAAGAAAGTTAGGCCGTCTCTTCTATAGAGAGATACCATTTAAAATAAAGGGTGAATCAAAATAATTCCTATTCAGGAGGGAGGGAGGGTGAGAGAAATAAAAATCAATCCCTTCCTCTGTTCTTTCCAAACTTTTTAATGATCATCTGATCCTTCATTATTTCGTTATATAAAGAAAACAAAAATTATAACTTTAAATTTCCAACTATTTTTGTCTTTTTTTTTTTTTTTTTTTTATGCTGGGAGGGTTGGTCTAAAATTATGTGACATTTAAAATTCACTAGCATTAATGAATTTGTAATTAAAGGTATTTTCTTGTTCTTTTAAGTAGTTTCACTCTGCCCATCATCTTTGTCAAAAATCAAATTTTGTTAATTCATATATTTTTTTTTAATACTTTTCTCTCCTTTTCTTCATCTCACAAATTCTTAAATGTTGTGGGGGGGGTATTTTGGGCATGGGGGTGGAGATGTTATCAAATCATGAACAAATGACAGAGCTATGGTGATCCTCTTTGAGTTGTGTGTTTTGTGTATACACCATCTTTCCTGCTTCTGCCTTTTGTCTCATGCCACAAGCCTCCCCTCCTCCACGAAAAAACAACAACAACAAAAAAACAAATAAAACTATATTGCACCATTCTCTTCAGTTTGGCAAATAAGATCAATAATGATGAGTACTGAGTATGTTTTGTTTTCAATCACTTCCTATACAAACAAAAAAGGTTTTTATTTTTCTCTCTTTTTTTCTTATCTTGTCCTCCCCACTATTTTCTTCTATTCTCCATTTTGGGTCCTGAAAAATTCATTTCTATTTATATTTTCTGTACTGCTACTAAATTTTATTCAATAAAGTTAATTTCTAAAATAAAACAAAGATGTAAGTACATATGACTTTGCCTCCTTGTATGCTTTTTTTTTTTTTGCTTTTTTTTTTTTTTTTCTTCCTGTTCTGTGGGGAAAGAGGATAACTTCCATATGACTGTTGCGGAGATTTTTCCTGCTGAACCCACCAAGGGTTGAACTCCTCATTTTGTCTCGCCTACTAATTAGAAGTGGGCTCTTTCTTTTCTATAAAAGCCACAAGGGTTTTGCTAACGGGAGAAATAATTCACCTACCTCTTGAATCCATGCTGGACAACTTCAACTTAGGAGATTCTGTACATCAAATGATCATCTGACACGGCCATGGTGACACTCATCTGAAATGTTTCTTCTCTCACTGACAAACACTAGACAACCAAACCAACCGAAATTGGCATCAAATAACCTGAGAAAGGGGTGATATGCCACAATCAATCAATCAATCAATCAATTCTCTCACTGATGGGCCAGGAGACTTGTCATAGATTCTAAATTCTTACCAAATTTAAAAAAAAAAAAAACATGTAAATAAAATCAACATCCAACTATAAATCTCTATTCAACTTGACTTCTAATAAAGCCATTTTTTACAAGTTTTTGATGTAGAGAAGGGATATTGTTGAGAAATGAGTGAGAAGCAAGTCTAAAGTTTTAAGATATTTTTGTAAAATGCGGCACAATTTGGATTCTTTTGCAGTGGTCAGGAAGGGGACAAACCACTGCATTATGGCACAGTTGGAACTTGTAAAGCATAAGTTTTTGAATTTAACTACACTGCACACCAACCACCACTATACTACCAACCATGGCAGTTACTTTTCAAGGCTCGAACTGCTTTGGTTACATGATATATGTGCTGCAAACTGGCACATGCCAAAATATTGCAAAATTTTTAATTCACTTGGTATGATAGTCATCTGCTTAAAAAAAAAAAGTGCTGGCTGTTCAATTGCTTATAATCTCACTTAATAAACACTCACAGTAAGTACTATAATTATTTGTGTATAAGACACACTATTTTTCAATCAAGAGTTAGGGGTGCATATTATACGCAAGAAGAAAACATCAACTTTTTCCCCAGCCATGTCTATGACCTCATTTGGGACAGCATGACCAAAAGTAGATTATGTCTATGGTCCAAACTAACTAATGTATAATAAACACTTCTGTTTTATACCACTACAAAGAAATAGCCAATGAAATGCATATTTGTCGATATTTCTGAGATGCAGTACTGTGTACATTATTTACATTTTTCGAACTATTATCCTCATCTTTGTTGCCATGTTTATCACAACGTTTCGGCTGTTGTATGCTCCAGCCTTCTTCAGGTGGTTGGAATGTCAAACTTAGCCCTTTATTTCGCTCACCGGGCTAGACTATTCTAGTTCCACAAGCCATGTTTTTAATGGATGTCAGATATCAGTTCTCCACTGCCTTCACCAGGTATTGAGCTCACACTGTTTTGGGTATGTCACTGGAACAGTCTACCCCAGTGAGTGAAATAAAGGGCTAAGTTTGACATTCCAACTACCTGAAGAAGGCCGGAGCATACAATGGCCGAAACGTAAATAGTCCAAAAAATGTAAATAATGAAAAGCCTGTTTGTTTATAATTTTCTTCATCAGGTTTTTACGTTTTTGTGTGAACATGTTCTTCCCTTTTCCTTAAATACTGTAAATTCTGTTTCAAAATTTGATATTTTTAATTAATACAAACTAGATAAAATGTGGAAGAAATACTATATTTAGTTGCTATAAATTCTAAAATGTCAATGTATTATACACAAATGTTTTTTTCCAGAATTTTATTACTGAGAGTTAGGGATGCATGTTATATACAACTAATCAGGGTAAGATTCAGTTCCTTTTCTTTGAATTTTTATCCATTCTTAACTGGTTATTACACTTAACGAATGTTTGCTTAACTCTTTAACTTTCACTGGGACACTGGTGTCCGAGCTGAATTTCAATTTAACCCTTAAAATGTCATACTCAAAGTATATTTTTAAAAACTTGGTTATTAAAGTGTTAAAGATAGAGCTTATCTAAAAAAAAAAAATGTTAGAAGCAAAAAGTGTTTTCTTTTTTCCAACAGCATGTGAACCTGTCTAGAATTATTTAATGCTTAGAGGTTAGGAAATTGCACTCATTGTATGCTCATGTTCTCATTTGTATAGTTATTTAAGAGATTTAATGTACATTTATGTTGTTATGAATTTTTATCTACTACTACTACTAATAATAATATTAATAATAATAATAATGTTACTTTTGCCAATGGTCTGGAAGACTGGGGTTCAATCCCAGGTCGAGTCATTCCAAAGACTCAAAAAAAATGGTATTTGATGCCACCTTGCTTAACACTCAGCATTGTAAGGTAAGTATCAAGGGTTAAGTGGAGCAATCCAGGGAATGTAGTAGCTATTGAAAAGGGAGCCTTGTAGAGAAGTGAAGGACATCCCTTTTCGAAGAGTGGTTCTTACACCTCTGCAGGAGATACAATCAGCATATTCTAAGCCTCACTGACAGGGTGAATAAATCCTTAATGTTTATTATATACTTGAGGATTAATATATCTTCAAAACATTTGTTACATGTAATTTCCTCATTAGTCAAAGTACTTTTGAAATTCCTTACTTGACGTGTGTCATATTCATTTGAATGTCCTTCCCATATTCAAATCTCCTACCATTTGAGATAAGGTTTTTGCTCAGAAAGTTGTAGCTGGAGTGGGGCAGTCTGGTGAGTAGGGAGAGTGTTGCACTTGCATAATTTTCTTTCACCAAAGCATCCACTCTCTCTCTCTCTCTCTCTCTCTCTCTCTCAGTATCAAATCTGGCTTTATAATGTCTTTTTTTTCTTTCTTTCTAAATTGAAACTGAATATTTATCGCTGCCTCCCACCAGACAGTTGACCCTGCTGGGACTTGGACTCATTAAGTGCAATGTGAGTCCAGCATGTATGCCTGCTCATAGCTTGAACTAAACTTGGTCTAGTGCTATGCTGTGGTGTCAATGACTGCTCCCCCAAAGGTGGCCTGGGCAAAGCTGGGGGCCATTTGGCCTCAAATCTATCATTGACCCTGAGCCCTATCTGGCACAAATGCCAGGTGGCCTGGCTAAAAAAGCCAGTGCAAAGAGCATGAATTCCCATTGCAAACTCTAAATTGGCACTGATTTGTTGAGACTAGAGCTTCTCAAAAACTTTTTACTTGATGCACATCTTGTAACCCAACTTAATTTCCATTCATCCTGAAAAAAATCAATTGAATATTAAATTACAAAACATAACTAATTTACGAGTGTTTAATACAATTTAAATGAGAAAGAAGCTGTAAACTATAAATGCTAATGTAGGTTTTTTTATTCTTGAATTATTTTGTAATGAGAAGGATGGGTTTGGTAGGCACTTGTAATGGGAAGGATGGGTTTGGTAGGCACTTGTTACACCAAAAAGGTTTAACAATGTCAGATTGTTTGTTCATTTAAATGACTCATAGATTTTGAATGGGTTATATGTGAACACCACATTACTACTGACCATCACACCTTATCAGGGATTCTTCTAGGTGTATGATATCTGATGACTAGTCTTCATGATCCAGTGATTTCTTTTTTTTTTTTCTTTTTTTTTTTTTTTTGTTCTGTTCTAAATGCAAACTAATAAATTCACCTCTTGTGGACCTGAATACTTTTATTCAACCAACCAAAATTTCATCTCTTAGGGGGTTGATATGGACCAATTTGAGAAATCATGTTCTAGACATCATTCCTTTTTTTTTTTTTTTTTTTTTTTTTTTTAATATTTAAGTTGCTCAATTGTATACACAGCTTCATTTAAATTTGAAAACTTTAGTCGCGAGACTTTCTGATCACTTCATACAAAAACTGGTACCTACACAAACAATTTGTTTTTCCTTTGCAATATGAAAGCTTAAAATGAAGTCACATTTCATTATACAAGTTCTAACATGCCAAAATGTGTCAAGTTGGATGGTGAAAGTTCATATTTGACTTAGGAAAACAGAATTTTGTTATGCAATCTTGTTGTAACATGTTGTAAACTTAGTAAAAAATGTATGAGAGGTTAAATTTATATCTCCTAAATATTCGAGACTGTTAATGAAGGTAAATGTGTTGGGGTTTTTTTTGGGGGGGGGTTGTTTTTTTTAGTTGTATACACTGTTCTTTGTGAAAAATAAGACATTTAAAAATAGAAAAAAGTCTATTAAATATTTTGAGCTAGTGTCATAATAAAAATGTTGAATTATTTAAACATTGTTATAAATAAAAACCTTAAAGTTTTATTAGAAAAAGAATCTTAAGCATATATAAAAACGTGTGTACATATATTTACATATTTATCTCCATTGCTCTCAGTAGGTTTTCTAGATTACACCCTGTGTCCACACAGAGCTGTTGTTGCTAAGCCAAAACTGGCACATCTACATGAAGTGGTCCATAGGAGAATGTCACTTATAAGTTTGTCCTTGCTTCTCCAGCAGTGTCCCGCAAGACTTGTTCATCTTACTTGAATGACTTTAGAGATGGAAGGTAAGTTTGCTGTACAGCTGTTGCTTTGTGGGGTGTTGCTTCCAGGATATGTTCAATATAGCTCATAGTATTTTTATGCAGTTCCTGTCTAGCTTTTACTCTAAACGTTGTGTCACCATCCATGTGGTGCATCTATACAGTATTATTGACACAACTGCTGCTTTGGAGAAATTCCATTTTTTTATTGGATAGATCAGACTCCCATATGATTGATAGCCTATCAATAGCAATCCTTGCCTTTGCTTGCTGTATATTGATGGCACTTGAAGAAGATGAGATGCTATTGCCGAGGTACATGAACTTGTTCATTAATTTCAGAGAACTGCTATTTAGAGTGAAGATGGCTCCTTGATTAAAACACCTGTACTCTGTCTTATCTGCATTCACATGGAGACAAATGCCTCCTACTGCCTGGTTCAGGCTATGCAGCAGAGATTTGGCTTGGGTTGGTGTATTTGCAAGGAGTGCTTTGTCATCTGCGTCTGTAATAGTTTCTGCAGGATATTGTCTGCTCCTTGCCTTTTTTTTATTTATTTATTTATTTTTTTAATTTTAATGCAAAGCCATTTTCTTTTATTAGATCTATCAATGTTCTAAGTACATAATCTAGGCAGGTTATAAACAGATTGGATGTTAATGTATCCCCTTGCAGAACTCCAGCAACAATGTTAAAAAAGTTTGTCTCCCAATCCAATGAGTGAACCTTGACTTTTGTGTTACTATTAAGTATCATTATGGCTAGAATTATTTGCTCCCTCTTCTCTCTGTCTTTAAAATCAAATGCCTTGGAGAAATCTACAAACACGAGTGTCACCTCAAAGTTTTTTGCACAAACTCCTGATTCAGTCAATTGTTAGAATCTAATGTTGTGGATCGATTTCTCTGAAAACTATTCCTATTTTTTTAAAGAATTTTTTTTCAATTTCTGGTTTAATGCATTTGAGAAGCAGAGCATTATAAACCTTAGCCGCTGTTGGAGTAAAGATTATGCCTCTGAAATTCTTGGTGATTCTGAGGTCACCTTTCTTAAAAAAGAGGAGGATGCAGCCTTTTGCCTTTCTCTCTATTGTGTTAAGTTATCAAAATTAACTTGTGATATACAAGAGTGTATGATTGTACAGCTTGTTCCGAAATAAGCATGAGTTCGAACTCATTTGCTGCAATGATACTACAGGGTCCTCTCTTGCATCTCCCTTCTTGGCTGCTGGTTGATTCCCAACTTATATTATCCTGAGGAAAAGATAGTAATTGTTAATTAGTATGTTGGATATCTCTGCAACTAGTGCTACTAAAAATATCCCAAGGAACAATTAGGCACATAAAATATAGAAACCTCTGTTTTTATTCATATTACTGTGAATGGAGTTGTTCAGTATTGCTCGCAACATTCTTGTGTAATTGCCGTCTAGCTTCTTCTCCAGCCGTTTTGTTAGCATCCAAGTAGTGCATCCATACAGCAGTATCAACACGACCGCTGCCTGGAAGAAACTGCATTTGATTTTATCAGTCAGGTCTGATTTCCATATGATCGATAGCTGTCCATGCCTTCGTTAGCCGCGTGTCGATGTTTTTTTTTTTTTCAGTTGATGATACACTTCCTAGGTATATGAATTTGAAGTCCTGGCGGCAACACCCCACAAGGCACCAACTATACGGCCACCTGCCTCCCATCACGAAAACTATCCAAGTTAGACGAACCAGACATGCAGGACACTGCTGGAGAAGCAGGGACGAGCTCATAAGTGATGTACTCCTATGGACCCCCACATATGGCCAAGCAAAGGCAGGACGACCAGCTCGAACATAAATACAGCAGCTATGTGAGGATACGGGATGTAGCCCTAAAGACCTGCCAGAGGCGATGAACGATAGGGAGAAGTGGCGAGAGAGGGTAGGGGATATCCGTGCTAGCAGCACGACATGATGATGATGACGATAAATGGATAGGTCTGAGCAATATATTTGCTGTTATTTTTTTAAATTCAAGATCATATGCAAGAAATCTATCTGGAATTTAGACAAAGTTGGTTGAAATTGGTGTAGGCCTGGTTATTGAAAAAAAATTTACCCCACTGCAACATCCCCTGATTGTACTAAGATTCGTATCAGGGGTATATCTAACTGGTTGAGAAAACCTTCTCTAAAATGTTTCCTTGAGTCACGTGCCATATCAAGTGGATATACAGGTTTCTCCCACCCACAAAAATACCAGGTGTTAGAATTTGCAAACTTGGGGCTGGTGATAAATACCAAGTTTTTATTCAGGAAATGCGATAAAATTTGTGTGCATAGAAAATATGGTTTAGTTAGAGACCTTTGCTGTAAAACTAGAAATATCACAAAAAGTGTCATGCACTTAGATTGGTGCACTACTAGTTATATTTGAATGTCAGGTGGTTCAACCTTCATTTAAGTTTCCAAATTTACATTTAGGGGCCAAATAAATATCAAGTGGCACTGCTAGCACAGATTTCTCTTACTCTCTTTCACCATTCATCTCAATCATTCATCGTTCCTGGCAGGTTTTCAAGACTACATCCTGTGTCTGTACAGAGCTGTGGTAGATGAATTCTTGTTGGTCAGCCAATACTGGTAGGTCCATATGAAGGGACCTATAGGAGAACGTCACTTATCAGTTTGTCATTGCTTCTCCAACAATGTCCTGCATGCCTTGATCATATTATTTGTATGGTTTTAGAGATGAGAGGTAGGTGGCTGTACAACTGCTATTTTGTGGAATGTTGATTCCAGGATTTGTTCAATATAGCTCGTAGCATTCTTGTGCAGTTCCCGTCTAGTTTTTTTTTCTCTGTACAGTTGTCAGCATCCAGGGAGGACGTCCTCGTGGTGTAATGGTTAAAACGATGGACTGCGGAATCGTAGTAAGCAAGTTTGTATTCCAGTCGCGCTAGAGGATTGGCCAATAGGAAAAGATGGCAAGAGTCAAAGGTTGAGTTGGGTTTTATGGCATATCAACCTTTGTAGGTTATTTAATGCCAGATCCTCTTGGTACATTAGATTTGTAAATGCATAGTTTACAGAAAATATTTTTAAACAAGCCAGAGCTTATTTGTTTGTATTACTATTGTTTGCACACAGTTAAATGGTTTCAAGTGTTCTAATACAAATACTTCTATTTAGTTTTTGTTTGCACTCACTTAAATGTTTTCAAATATTGCTATGTAGCATAGTTTCATTTGCATAGAGTTAAATGGTTTCAAGCTTTGCTTTGTAACACTAATAATTCAAGTAAACGTTGGTCATCTATTCATACATAGTTAACAATTCAATTGAACATCAGTCATTTGTTTTTACACAGTTTAAATGTCAAACAGTTCTATTTGACTCATGGATAGGACTTAATCAGGTACTACCACTCCAGGTCATAGTCGACCTGGGAGCACTGGTAATAAAGGGATATGCCACATTCCCCAGAGCTCCAAGACTGGATTCTCACCATCAGATTGTTTGATATAGGTCACATGAGATCATCATATATACACACACAAACATACACGTGAGTGTTTCATTAGACAATTGTATTTTTCAATTTAGTTATAATGCCAACGAGGAGGTCAGATAATTTTTTTAGGTTTTATCCTGCTCTGCTGCGCAGCATTTGAGCACATTATTGATTTAAGATTAACATTTTTAACATGATCTCTTCATTCACCTTATATACGTGGTGCATTCAATTAGTTTCTCGACTTTTTTGTACAGGTATTTAAAATTGTTGTAGACTCTTGAAATTTCACTATGTTATTGCTATATATCTTATGAGATGACTGACCAATTTTTATGATTTCAGCTTCAAATGAACAGCTACAGCAGGAATTGGAATACACCCTACTAAAGCCTGATTGTCACCGCTGGTGAATTTCAAAAATGCAATCTGGACGTGAGGACACTTTAGAAGAACGATATGCAATAAAATTGTGTTTTAAACTTGGAAAAAATGCCACAGAAACGTATGGAATGCTTCAGACTGCTTTTCGACCATCTTGCATCAGTTTTTGAGTGACATAGGAGATTCAAGGAAGGCAGGGACTCTGTGAGGAATAATGAGAGGTGTGGGAGGAGTAAGGAACTCAATACACCAGAGTTGATTGGCTAAAGAGTTTGGGTTACTCTGTTGAGGTTTTAAGGGAGTTCAGCAAGAGATTCCGTCGGAAGAGGCCAGCACTCTTCAAATCGGGTCAGTGGCATTTCCACCAGGACAATGCACCAGTCCATAACTCCATCCCTGGCACAGACTATTTGACCAAGATGGGCATCAAGACAGTTCCTCAGCCTCCCTATAGTTCAGACCTTGCTCCCTGTGACTTTTGGTTTTTCCCTAAGCTCAGAGGCTGTCGTTATGAGACAATTGAGATGAAAGAGGCTGTGACGAAAGCCATTGACACGCTCACACAAGAGCACTTTCATTGGGCCTTCCATAAGTTGTTGGAACGGTACAACAAGTGCATTGCAGCCGGAGGAGATCACTTTGAAGGGGACTAGAGTTTCATGTGTGTACTATCAATAAAAGTGCCCACACGAAAAAAGTCTGGAAACTTATTTAATGATCCTCGTATATTGCACACACACACATATCACACGCACATCCATATACCACATACACATACACACACACACATATACATATATATATATATATATATATATATAGCCAATTAGCAAAGACTTCCATACATCAGCTATGGATACTAAGTGCAACCTAGTGGACCTATCAGTAGGGATTGATACGAGTCAAAACGCTCTGCTGTTATTGTGACTTGATGATATATATATATATATATACACACACATAGAATAGGAGCAAGTTAGAAAGACACAGTTGGAGTTGCTCGTAGCCACTAAGTGGGGTGGTTGGTGAGAGGGAATGAATTTAACTCGATTGTAGTAAAATGACGTCATTTAAAATCGCGCCATCACCACAGACTTGAGAGATAAGAAAACACAAGTAATAAAACATTTCAACCTTGAGAAAAAAAAATTTTCATTCCTTTTCTGGCTTTCAGAAGTACCAAGCATCCCTTCCCCATGATAGACAACAAAAACAACAAATCCTGATAATGTCTCATGGTTATATTTGTCAAGTGTCCAAATCAACAACTATGTAACATTTTAAAGACCCCTCTCCTTAAAAGTGCATCTTCTGCAACATCTTTTCTCCTCCTTTCACTTTTCTATAAGTTCATCCAGTGCATATCTACCCACCCCCAAAGTCATAACGATACAATAATTTTGTCCTACTTAAGAGATGACAAATTATAAGTTTAGAAAAATAGGGTTGTTTATTTACTAAGCTTAACCCTCAATATACTTATTAAATCTTTTAACTTTTACAAGCACATACGGAATTAATTAGTTAGTTAAAATTTACACAACTAAAACTTACTTTTTTTATTCATAATCACTATTTATTGTATTCGTATATACCTTGTGAACCAGCTCATTGGCCTAGTGGGTTGAGTGTCATTATCAAATATCTATTAACTCTGCTCCTGTGTCTCAAGCACGCACACATGGAACCGAATATACTCAGTTTGTAACTATAAGAGTTAATATAACCCAACATAAAATAAACGAGTGATACCAAACAATCTGCTGTCATAATGACCTGTGAGACTAGCTTGTTAACCATTGCATAATGGCACGAATTTCGAGTAGAAAAGGAGATTAGTGAGGATCAATTTCACAGCACAAATAAAATGGCCTTCAAGACTAGCTTGTTAACCATTACTCTAAAATAACTGTCGTCAGTACTATATTTTTTATACTAAACTCCCCTTATCAGGGCAACCTTTTGGCTGGTTGTGCTTTATAGCATAGCAACCCTTATAGGTTATTTAATGTCAAATCCTATATATATATATATATATATATATATATATATAGGAAAAATTATTTTTAAGACAGAGCTCATTTATTTGCACACAGTTAAATGGTTCAAGCATTACTATCTAATATTAATAATTTAGGTTGGTTTGGTTTGGTTTCTTTGTTTAATGGCATATCAACCTTTGTAGGTTATTTAATGCTAAAACCGTTCTACTAGAACAACAGTAGTGGTACAATTTAACCCATAGCTGAGAGGACAAGGGGGTTCAAGGGTATTTGCCCGAAAGTGAACCTAATAGCGCGACTGGGGTTCGAACTCGCGTACTACGATTCCGCAGTCCATCGCTTTAACCATTACACCATGAGGACACCACCCTCAATTTAGGCTGGGTTATTTGGTTTAATGACATATCAACCTTTGTAGGTTATTTAATGCCAAATTCTGTTATATATAAAACAATTGTTAGTAACATTTTTTTTTTAAATGAGCTCGAGTTCATTTGCTTGAACACTACAATAATTGAAAACATTTAACAATCTATCACGTGGTGTAGTCGTTATCGTCGTAGAAAATGGACACGGTGACACGAGTTCAAAGCCTGGACGAGACTGATTGCATTTCACATAGCACTAATACCCTTGGAGAAGGTATGAATCCAATTATTCTCCCTCCAGCTATGGGTAAATAGTAGGACAGACTAGGTTCTTCAGCCTTGGTTAGGCAATTAGTCTAGGAGAAGGAAAACTCTGAATTCTGACCTGTTAAACTTCGCTTAAAAACTGACCTTGTGTCATATCCTGCCCGAGCGGAGGGGTTGGTAAATAGTATCACTATTTGTCTTAGTTAAATGGTTTCAAGTATTGCTATCAAATACTTATAATTCAATTTATCTTTAATAATTTGTTTGCACACAGTTGAATTATGAATCATCGCGCAGAACAGCAAATATAAACTATCCCTGTGGCGGTGCCAGTTATAAACCCACTCATACGATATATAAAATATAAACGAATCTGCTGGTAACAATATAAGCAAATAAGTTACCATCTCTCGCCCAAAGTCTTAGTAGATTCATGCCGCTAGGGTAAGTTACGTCCACTCCAGTCACTGAGAAACAGATCCGCGATGTTGGTGAAGTGTCAAGTTGGTCTGGACGAATTCTATAGCATTCACGACTATTCACCTCAACATCCACCTTCTTTTTAATCTCTAGGAAGTTAGTCGGTTATTATTGGTATTGTTGGGTGATGTATGGCAGTCGCTTGATAGTTCATAGAATTTTATATATACGAAAAGAAAACTCGACTTCAGTCAATATAAGGAATGATTCTAAAGTTTTTATAAATCTGTGATAAAATACAGTTATACAAATTCCTTCACAATGCTGCTATCTTTCATGACACAGGATTTGTGGTTTTCCTTAACGAAGTAATGCGGAAATTCTTGGTCTATACGTCTGGCTCAAAGCTGGAGGTCGGCTGTCAAGATTCCAAAATGTCCGGCTTAAATTGAGAAGAGCTTTTAACTGACGTGAGGCCGACGAGGTATAGATTTAGTTAATTTCCCTATTCCAGATTGGCAATCGTTTCAAAATGAGATGAATTTTATTTTCTGCAATGGTCTGCATCTTTCCATAATTGGGAAATTGGTCAACTCTTCTTTTAGTGGTTAAAGGGTTAGTTCAACCCTCTAAACTCCAACTTGATTTAATCTATATCCAGCAGAATGTCTGTATTTCTCCCACCTTCTCTTTGTATCACCTGACACTCTTCTTATGATCGTTTCAACTGTCTTTATGACGAATCTAATTTTTAGAATGTGTAGACGAAAAGGCGGTCTCAAAAAGAAATCGGACACTCATTTTCTGTTCTTATCAATGGCTTTTCAACACAACACCTTTTGTCACCCGATGTAAGCCAAAAGTCCTATCGTGTCTGGAACTCGGGATACAGTTGTTTGCTTAACACCTTATCTTCTGTGAATATCTTTTTTTCTCATAATATTCCCTTCTTTTCAAAACATAGCTTTCTAATGAACTCACAATTATATCTTGTTATTCTGATCTTCAAAAGAAAGAAGCAGCCAGTACTTTCATGTTTTATATTTACTTTTGGCAATTCTCAGTTTCGACTCTCACCTCGCTTACTTCTAAATTATCGACTTTTAACCACCTCAATCCTCAGTTTTACATCACTCTCCTTTCTTTTTTGTCATTTATTTGTATTTGACACCAAAAACTCCGCCTTTCCCTTTTTGATGATGCAAAAGTCTCTCTAGCGTAAACGTTCCACTCAGCATGACACAAAGCTTTTTCTTTCCTAGTCTTTCTTCTGTGGGATGCATATACACAAACTGTCCACATTATTAACTCTAAAAAATCATTATTATCCCTTCAAGTTTCCACTAAACATGCAGTAGAAATTTAAACAGCTCTTAGGAGTTAGCAGCGCTCCTTAGAATTAATTATTACACAATACGCCTTATCATTTAATCCATTGAATCAATTTTTTTCAGGATTTATTTTACTTAATTGGTTTTTGCTTTTGTAGCAGTTATTGCCCTCTCTTCAGTTCCTTGTTGTGACGGAACACTTCAGTTTTGCAGTGCATCAGCTCACAGGTTTCTGTGACCCCACGTTCTGTTCATTGCATAGAGCCCAAGGTTGTGTCACAAAAGACAAAGAAAAAAAAAGTCGAACTCGAGGCTTGAAGGACTGGACTCGCTCATAGATGGATAGATGTGTGTGACTTTGGACCCACCTGAAGCTCTGTACCCACCTCCCGACATATGTCTGGCGTGAATTCTACTTTCCAGATTCTAGCAGATCACCATAGCTTTAGTGGCATCAGCAGACTTTGAGTGCATCTCTGACTCCGGTCGCTTCCTCTGACTTCCATATATGCAGGGTTGAATATTTCCTATTTCCAGGCCTTGGGCCACCCATAGACTGAACATACGTAAACATATTGACAGACTGTATGTCTCTAGGGTATTAAATGGCGGCTAGGAAAAATGGATGAGTGGTTCACACAAAAAAATACATACGGCCACACTCTCGGTACACCTGTGCAGATATGTTCAAGGGCTTATATGGACATACTCATGGGTTCAATCCCTGGTCCCGTGTGCCCGTGGTGTAATGGTTATCGTCGTAGAAAATGGACACGGTGACACGAGTTCAAAGCCTGGACGAGACTGATTGCATTTCACATAGCACTAATACTCTTGGGGAAGGTATGAATCCAATTATTCTCCCTCCAGCTATGGGTAAATAGTAGGACAGACTAGGTTCTTCAGCCTTGGTTAGGCAATTAGTCTAGGAGAAGGAAAACTCTGAATTCAAACCTGTTAAACTCCGCTTAAAAAGTGACCTTGTGTCATATCCTTCCCGAGCGGAGGGGTTGGTAAATATATATATATATATATATATATATGGACATACTCATGTATACATAAAATAAAGTCGGTGACCTTAGTCGAGGGAGACCAGAAGTCTCCCTTTCAATATCTACTACACCAAGGTGTAGGGGAGGGTGCTTCTCCTTTCCCTGGATTGCTCTACTTTACCCTTGATCCATACCTTATAATACTGAGTGTGAAGAAAAGTGGCATCAAGTACCTTTTTTTTTTTTTTTTTTTTTTTGAGTCTTCGGTATGACTGGACCTGGGATTGAACCCAAGTCTCTTTGACCATTGGCGAACACTCTACCCGCAAGGCAAATGGGCCGGTCGACATATATATACATGGTTATGGTCAACTCACAGCCATGCAGATAGGTACACATACATATGCGCACACATATGTCTACGTCTGTATACAACCTCACCAAAGGTCCATAGTGCCACATTGTTTCTCTTCAGTAGATGTCTTTGATCTTTAATTCTGTTAAGGGACCTATCTCAGTCGTATCTGATTGGTTTCAATAAACACTCTCAGTGGCATCCCTTCTTTCGCTCACACATACTCGCCGGCATATGGTGTTTAACTTCTTTTTACGCATCCATACTACTGATATTACCAAGGCTATAATTACAAGGTTCCCCCTGCAGAGCCAACTAGTTCATTATGATCTTAGAATTATTTCTCCAAACTGAATTCGCTTTTCCCACACCACTTAATTTACTTTTCAACTGTTCAAAATTAATTTTCTCTTCAGGTTTTAACAATTCAGATATTTTCTTAAGTGAAACCTCAGGGAACTTCTTAACTATAAAGTTGGCGACCTTAGTCGAGGGTGATCCGAAGGCTCCCCTTTCAATAGCTACTACCCTGACATGTAGGAGAGAGCACCACTCCATTCCCTGGATTACTTCACCACCCTTGATCCTTACCTTATAATACAGAGTCAGCATCAAGTACCATTTTTTTTGAGTCTTTGGTATGACTCGACCTAGGATTGAACCCCGATCCATTTCTCCTCCTTAAATCATTCCTCAGCTTATGTCACATAAATTGGACTTGTTGATGCACGTCTCCAAAGCATCATTCTTACATTTTCGTAGTTCATCATTCAACACTATGTTCTGGCCAAGTTTAGAGCCAGGAATTCAGTTTCAATTTTATACTGAGCAACTGTTCTCAATTCTTGTTCTCTCCCAGGGTATAGTATGGTTCTATCCCTATCTAATAATTGGACAGACAGTAACACTAACAACTTACCTTCTAACAACGTAACACAGCCCAGATCAGAGTGATATTTCTATAACTCTTCAGTAGGATCTCCTGGCAATCTTAAATGATGAGGTAATTCTGTTTGTATCCTTAACAATGAGTCTTTAAGATGTTCTGGGGTTATTATAGTAGGTGATAAATATCTTAGTGACATGTCTAATTGTGCCCTTACGTGTTCTAACAACGTTATCAAGGATAAGCCAGTCTGATGCACCGTATTAGTAATTGACATTAATTGAAAATACAGCTGAACGAAACTACCCAATTCTCATAATTCAACCGTCACAACTTCCGTCACATTACACACTTCTCTCAAGGTTTGTATATTATAATATAGTATATGTAATCAGCCAACTAATTCTAACTCTATTTTTGGCTAATTCTAATTTCATTACATTCAGAATGGACACACTCTCCCTAGCCACTTGAGCAAAAGTCTTTTGATCTCCCTCCACATTCTTTGATTTTCTTAGTCTTCATGTCATCTTCGCACACAGTTCTGAATATAGCACTCAACGCTTTCCATACAATAGAAACAGCTTTTTTTTGGTCTGGTTTTTAATAACTCAACTCCTTTTAAATAAGTATTCATATCTCTCCACTGATATCCTATCACTATGGCTTCCTGTTCTTAGGAATACAGTAATCGAAGGCATTCTTTGTTGTATGAGTATTTCTTAGCTACTTGGGTTTTGACTTTTCCCAATTAACGAATCTTACTCTTTAATCTATCTAACAGTACATCATATGATTTCAAATTTATAACCAGAGTAATTAACCGTTTCGATTGGGTTATGGTCGCTTCATTTGCTTTTTTGAATATGGTTTTGTGACTGCTCTTCCATGCTTCCACTGTCATCATCAACAGTTGTACTATCAGTAGTTTTTTTTTTTTTTTTTTTTTTTTTTTTTACCCATTCCTGCTAGAGAGGCGAGGACAATACACCAAAGTTACTTTTCTCATCTTCCTTCTTTTACTTTTCTGTTCAGGATTTTTCCATTCATTTATTTTTGCTAATTTTCAATTATTAACTCTAGTTCTTTTCACCTTCCCTGAAACCTTGTCCTAAATTAAAAAATGACATTGGTCCTGTTTTACAATTCGAAAGCAGGGATCCTATCTCTAGTATAATTTACCTTCTCTCAAGTGAACCTTATAGTAAACTGAGTCTCCTACATTTCATTAAATCTTCTTCCTCTCTTTATTTACCCGCTCATTTCGTCTCTTTGTATTCTTCTGACAATCTTTCTGGTTCGCAAAAAGATCTTATCTTGTTGCTCTGATATTAATTTATAGTAATCTTCTCCCACGTGTTTCCTGCGAAGTTTTAAAAAGTTATCTACTGGTATGACCACATCTCACCCAAACAACACATAAGTTGGCTGACCGTAGTCTCCCATTTCATTAGCTACTACACCGAGGTGTAAGGGAAAGCGCTACTCCTTAATGTTGATCAAAGAGACATCAAGTACCATTTTTTTGCGTCTTTGATATGACTAGACTTGTTATTGAACTCTGGTCCGCCGGGCCATTGGCAAACACTCTAATCATTATGCTGATGAGTATGACAATAATTCTGAAGTTTTGTTCATAGACGCGAGTTGCAGTAAGGTTAGATACAAGTCTAAAATTCTCTCTATTGCTCCCTTTATTTCCTGTGATATTTACAGGAAGGCACAAGGCCTTAAGTTTGGGGGGGAAGGGTGCGGTCTTGCATTGACTATGTTTTACAAGGGGACCTAGCTAGCCACATTCGCCGACCCATTCAACAATACAATATATAACCATTCATCCATCGCCATGCGCGCTGCTACCACCAAAATACCACATTTGCTCCATGAAGAAAGACCTACTTAAAACCCCGAAAGTGATGTATGATTTTATTTACAATTTTGTGATATTTTTACAATGAATGATGGGAATGGGAGAAAAACCCCGAAATATGTACAAAACGAAAACCAAGGAAAAATTCTCCGTTTGGTTGCCTTCCCATCCCCCCGTCTACGAATTCTCTCTATTGCTCCCAGCTAATATATCTGCCAAGGTTTTGTGGAATCTCTCTACTTTGGCATTGCCCTGAGGGGGATAAGTAGAAGTGGTTAAGTACATTATATTTAAGCAAGCTAGGGTTGTCTTCATGATTTGATTTACCTTTCGCAGTCCATTGTCAGTGACTAACTGCACAACTGTCCCATATCTTGGGAATGTTTCTGTGAATATTACTGTCTGCGCCCATTTTATCTCATCTGACATTAGCCTCCGGCCAATTCGTCAGCCAAGTCTACAAAACTGACTATATACACACGAGAAGTTCTCCCATCTAGACCCAAGACATTCATACTTTTTTCTGGTAAAGGAATTCGGGAATATCAGCCTCCACCAATAGAGATATTACCTATTTCCCGCTCTAAGCCAAGCTTGTCACACAACTGCTGGTATAGGCCACTACTTCATTATACCATGTAGACCAATAATACTTTCTTGCTATCAGTTCATAGGTTTTATCAATCACCATATGGGTCATCCCCTCATGGCATTGTTACATTATTTCAGCTCTTATAGGACCGGAAACAACCAACCGTCCTTTTTTTTATCTGAGGGATAATGCAGCAGTCCTTCCTATATTAGATACTTAGAAGTGGTCCCTGCTTTCACTTTAGATTTGAGGGTTGTGATCTCACCGTTTTCCAGACTTTCTTCGTTCGACTGAATCCCTCCAGTGAAAGCCACTAAAGACCCTTGGCTCTTTTACCTCATCTCACTTGGTACGGTCATTTTAACTTATGCGGATTGATCACCTGTATTTGATAGGCTCTATTATCTACTCCTTACAATTCCTTTCATGTGGCAATTTTCCTGCTACAGGATATAACCATTCTGGTGGTATCTTTCTTCTTCCTCAGCCACCACTGGCAACATCTCACAGACATTATCTCCCTGTGGCACTCACTGTCACCATTGCTAGCTCAAATTTCAATTGTGCTTTATGACTTTAACCAATCTTTGTGGAAGATAAGGTCACAACACAGATCAGGGGCAGTATGGTTCTACTCCTACCTCTTCGGTATTCATACAATACCAGCTATTCTCATCTCACCTCTCTCTGCCTGACTGCTTATCAAATCTTGATCGCCTTCTCTCCTTTCTGAATCTCAATTATAAATCTTTGTATAAATCAAAGAGAGGGACGCTGCTCCGGTATCTATTAAAGCCTTCTCAGTCCTATTTCTCAAACACCCTATTGGTCAGTTCCTTCTCTTCTGTTAATTGTGAGAAAGCCTGGGCAATCTTTCTTTCAACCTTTGGCCATAGTCTTCCCCCTCTCGAATTTTGGTTCAACCAAGACATGGCGACCGGCAGTAAAAATCCCATCATATTCATTGTCTGAATGCCTCTCTCTCTCATTATCAATATATTGAGGTAGGACAGGGAGTTTGGTGACCTCTTCGTAGAACATTATCTCAAAGTACACTCTGTTTGACCTGGCTGAGACAAAACTTCTTCATATGCCCTGGCCTCCCACACTTCCAGCATTTCTTATAGGAGCATCCGGCGGCAAGTTTGTCTACATGTCCAGCACCTTAAATTCTTCCTCCCTGGTTCAATTGGGGCCACTGTTTTGCTCACGCCTTGCTGAGTGGCCCACATTTCCTCACATTGGGATCTACCTGTTATTATTAAGGCACCCTCTATATGTTGTTTTTTCTTTAGACCCTCAGTTTTCTTCCACCTTTACTTGTCTCTCTCTCTCTCCCTGCTGAACCCACTAATCCCCTCTTGATCTTTTACTTCCCATGGCCAATTTAAATTCAATGCCTCAGCTAACTTGACCGGCACGGCACTCCGTGGAGAACATCACTCCCTATATCACTATTTTCAAGCTCATCTATAAAAACATCTGGAGGTGCCCGTGGTGTTATCGTCGCAGGAATTGGACACGGCGACAAGAGTTCAAATCCTGGACTGATTGCATTTCACATAGCACTAATACATATATATTCTCCCTCCAGCTATGGGTAAATAGTAGGGCAGACTAGGTTCTTCAGCCTTGGTGAGGCAACTAGTCTAGAAGAAAAACTCTGAATTCAAACCTGTTAAACTCCACTTAAAAAAATTGACCTTGTGTCATATCCTGCCTGAGCGGAGGGGTTGGGTAAATATGATCTATAAAAACATCTGTCAATTGGGCTAAAGTTATCTGAATAAGCCAGGCTTGCCAACCATGCTATTCTCTCAGCCAAATTCACAGGTCTCACCCACCTCCTGCCTTAACTTAGATAACTCCCAACTGGCCACCATTTGTGCCACAAGATTTTCTTTTTATTTCTACCATATCTCATATAGCCCACCTATGAATCCAATTATTCTCCCTCCAGCTATGAGTAAATAGTAGGACAGACTAGGTTCTTCAGCCTTGGTTAGGTAACTAGTCTAGGAGAAGGAAAACTCTGAATTCAAACCTGTTAAACTCCACTTAAAATTGACCTTGTGTCATATTCTACCCGAGCGGAGGGGTTGGTAAATAGTACCTATGAATTTGAGCATGGGTCTTGTGGTGCCCTCCCTCAAATGCCCACATTACCATCTCACATTTGTGCATTGTCAATACTGTGTGTATATATATATATATATATATGTTCTTGTATGTGTAAATGAGATGCAACTGCAAGGCTTTTGAAAGATGCCCATTGCAGACCAATTGCCTAGCCTGTGATAGAGATGATAATAAGTGTCTTTGATAAAAATAGACCTGACCCAAAGTGACATAAGCATTACAGTATTATTTGATCACAAAAGGTATCTTTAAAATTATTCATATCAATATCTAAGAGAAAGATGAATACTAAAAACATTTAGTTTTCTCTAACATTTCAAGCAAACATACATACGGTATGTTAGCTAAAACTGTAAAGTTTAAATAGTTAAACAGTTCTATTTGACCCATAGATGTGACTGTAACAGGTACTACCATTCCAGTATCATACACTTCCAAACTGGAGTTAGAGGGTAACATTTACAAGTCATCATGGTTAAGATTGTGATTGTCTACAATGAGAGGAAAGGCTACAAAGCAATATCCAAACAATTTCGAGTGTCAGGGCTATATCAAACTGGTAGTGCTAAGAAATTTAAAAATATCTACACCATGAAAAACCTCAGAAGATGAGGGAGCAAGAAAAGATCTCGGAAACATCAACAATCAAAGGATCCCTACTGAGGTTATTCTGGCTTCTTTATAACCCAGAGTTGACAGCCAGTGTTTCAAGATTTATGGCCCTTTGTCTCAAAGCCTGATGTAAAAAGGCTTCATTGCAAGACTAACTCATTTGAATGCAAATTTCAGTGCCAGAAAAAACTGGCCAAACTGGAGATATCTTGAAGTAAAGCTGTGTATTTTGGAATACCTGGATATGAATAAATTGCTCAATTGAATAAAAACTTATTTCAAAATGCCATTGCTTAGATACATTTTTTTATTGTCATTTATCCACAGATTAATTTGCATAATTTGTGACAAATATGGTACCAGAAATAATTGAGATAAAGGAAGAGGGGGGGGAGATACAACTATTTCATTGACTGACTTACATATGTATTTACCTAACTCCTCCACATCAAGAAGGATGTGACTCATTGTTGATTTTTAAGAAGGTTTTAAATGGGTTTGAATTCAGAATTTGTCTTCTCTTTGACTGGTTGCAGAACCAAGGCTAAAGAACCTAATCAACCTACTATTTACCCATAAGTTGGGAGGAGAAAAAGATGGATTTATACCTTTCTGAAGGGCATTAGTGCAAAGTGAAATGCAATCAGCCTTTTCCAAGATTTGAACTCTGGTCAGTATTTTCATTTTAACATGAGAACAACAGTTAATGACATTGTTGCTTCATTAAGGTAAAAAGAAGAAGAAAAAAAATAATGAAATAAGTGCACTTGTCAGTCTATCCTATAAATATTTACAATTAAACAAACCATTTAAGAAACTGAATAAAATGGTTCCCCCTCCACATTCATAAATTTTCAACAAAGTTTATGAAATAAACATTGTACCTGAAGAGTCTTAAAAGATGCATTTTTTTTTAATATAGAAATATAAACAAATCATATAAGGAGGATAGTAGATAATTATGTGCAAATCGAGAAGGAAATAATCTAAAACAGAATTTGGTCACATTCAACTTTAATTGTTGAAGTTTTTCTAAGGAAAAAAATTCACTTAAAAACCTGATATTCCAATGCTATCTTAATAAAGTTAGACAAGTTTTTCGTTTTTAAGGAGTATACGGGGGGGGGCTGCTTCTACACATGCTGTTAAAATTTGAGATCATTTGAATGAGAATTGGTCAAATTCATTGATTAGGAAATGATATCAATTTTTCTGAAATGCCCATTATATTAACTAAATTCAGATTAAGTTAAAGAATTTGAGATTTGAATTTTTTTTTTTTGCAAACATCAAAAATTCATTTAATTTGGTATTACACAATAAGTTTCAATAAGGCCTTTAAACCAGAAAATATTTGTCACTCTCCTGATCTAAACTCACAAAATTAACATGCTATTATGTAGAATAGCATGTTAATATTCATCTAAAGTTGCTACATCATTTATTAATTTTCTTTAACCTGCAAAAAAAAAAAACAAAAACAAAAAACCCTTTTATTTAGGCTATGAACTTTTCAGCAACATCTACTTGCTTTTAGTCTGGTGTATGTTATTTACCCAACCCCACCAGTACAGGCAGGATGTGACACAGTACTTTGCTTAAAAATTTACCCTATCAGTTAGAATTCATAGTTTTTCCTTCTTCAAGACTAGTTAATTCACCAAAGCATAAAAAACTGTGGTTCTTAGATTTTTAATCTATTCTCAAATCAAACTCCAAGAAAACTAAAATTTTCCTCAATACTTTCCTTTAAGAAGGAATGTAACTGGTAATGCATAACAATTGTTTCATAAAAAAAATTGTATCTTTTATCAGCACTTAGTGTTTGAAATTTAAAAGAAAAAAGATTCATATTCAGGAATTTTTAAACATGTATTCAACCAACCAATCCATACAACATCAATTTTTAAGCTGCTGGTCGGAATTTACTTTTTGTCTTTCTAGACTACTTAACCTTGGTGTAATGTTTACCATCATTGGAAATGGACACAGTGACAAGAGTTCAAATCCTGGAGGAGACTTTGCATTTCACAATATACTAATACCTTTAGGAAAGGTATGAATTCATCTATTCTCCCTCTAGGGCAGACTCAGCTCTTCAACCTTGTTATGTCAACCAGTCTAATGAAAGGAAAACTCTGAATGTTAAACTCCACTTAAAAATTGACCTTGCATTACATGTAGAGGGGTAGGCATATATATATATATATATATATTACACACACCCCAAAGAACTCAGTCTGCTCTACTATTTATCCATAGTTACAGGGAAATTAAATGGATTCATACCAGTTCCAAGGACATTAGCAAACAGTGAAATGCAAACAGCTTTGACCAGTACTTGAACTCAGGTCACCAATTCCATTTTCTATGGTTATAAAGATCAGTTTAAATGTCCAAGGAATTAAATTCTTTGAACATTCTATCTAAAATTGCAATTTACCAAAATAATCCAGAGTCTAAAAAATATGTTGGTCAGTTGATATATAAAACTTCTAAAATCCTTGATTCAAATGATAAAGAATTTAATTTTTTAATAGACTGCAGTGAAAATTCATGGAATCTAAAGTAAAAGCATTTCTTAGAAAAAGCCGATTTTATTCTCTGGTAAATTTTGATAAACTTTGTATCAAGCAGAGATCAAGAAATTGAAAAGCAAAACAAAAGACATGAATTAAAAGTGGAGCAAAATTCTCTGGTTTCTCAAATTCTCACACCCCAACATTAAAAAATAAAATAAGTTATTAATATAAATAAGTGTTTATCTAAACAGCATGTTTCTCAAAGCCAGAGTTCCAAATTTAATTTTCAATGCATTCCCATTCATTCTAACTGCTTGAGGCATGGTTATTAATGTGCAGCTGTGAAAATCTTCAGACCAGTAGGTAAGGGGAAAAAAAAAGACACGGTTACAGTACAAAAACAGAAGACAGAGAATCTGAGGTCAAATTTTATGAAATATCAAAATAGTCCTTTACATGACAAACTTGCCAAATAATCTGGAGCTGTACCATACGGTTCTTTGATCCTTCTATAAAAAAAACAAAAACAAAACAACACGCACATACCAAATGCCATTTGGAGATAAGATAGGTGTATGTGGAGATATAGATATCATACACATACACCTATTTTACATATATAGCAAAAACACATACATTATTATAGACATATTTTCCTATATATGGATGCACCATGTAGCCACAAATAAAATGCTGAGAGAAAAAGCTAGATGGTAACTATACAAGAATGCTGCATGCTATCAAACAAATCCTAAAAGCAACACCTTACAAAACAGCAGCTGTATGGGCACTTACCTCTCATCTCACAAACCATTCAAATCTCAAATGAAAAATTCTAGCATTCTATTATTGTTAATAGTATTCTGTTTTAAAATGTATGTAACAAATTAAATTTTTTTTTCTTCAAATTATTATTTCATGTAATAAAAAAAAACAAAAAAACAAGTAGAAGTTTTTGGTCTTTTTTTTTTTTTTTTTAAATGAAAAATTTTAAAAATTTTCTAAACTGCACATATAGACTTTAATTTTTTAAATTTTTTTTATTTTTATAAATCTACAACAAATACATTATCCTCTTTAGAAATAAATTAATAAATAAGATAAAAAATTTTCTAATAAGGATTATTAATTTTTTTTAAAAACACTAATTGCATTACATACATTTTAAGACAAAACACTAAATGATAATAGAACACAAAGAATTTTATTTTTTAGATGGGGCATAACCATCTTCAAGTGTTCGTATGTTATCAAAAAAAAAAAAAAAAAAAAAAAAAAAAAAAAGTTACCTATTATATGTATATATATTTCTCTGAATATTTTGTTTTTTCATATTTTATATTTACAAATTTGGTTTATTTACATTTTTCTCTAATTATATATCTCAAAAACATGTATATAACACACACATATCAAAAACACATGGGGGAGGGGTGTCCCTTGAGAGTAATGGCTAAATTGCTGGACTGTAGCCTTGAAGTGAGTTCAGACTAATCACACTTATGTTCACTTTTGGACTAATGCCCATGAAAAAGTTATAAACCCCTTATACTCCCAGCTGTGGGCTAAATAGTACCACTGCTGTTCTTCGACAAGGATGGCATTAAATAACCCACAAAGGTTGATGTGCCATTAAACAAACCAAACAGACCTGTCAGCAGAGGTCATAGAATACACCAACTGCACCTCTGCAGAGCGGGGTAAGATACTCCACTCCCTTTAACAAGGTCACCTCTTGGTCATGGGTAGCAACCCATAATGCTTCAGGATAGGATTCTGGTAGCTGAGCAATCTGTGACATAGCAACTTAAGTGGTCATGTGACTTGCAACACTCCACTTCAGCTCTTACTGGGTTAGATGGGCAGTCAGAGAGGCCCAATCCAATCAAACGGTCAGGTCAAGCTCTAACATCAATAGGATTATCATGACCAGAAAATCTGGCAAGCACTGCATGCAACACATGAAACCACTGGACAGCTTTTTTGACCTTATTAGGTCTCATCTCCCACTGGAGATCAAACCAGCGATCACAGAATGCAGAGCCGAAAATAGATTGTACACAAGTACTTGCTGAACTTTCTGGTCATGCTAATTCAATTTATGATATAATTCCTCTACTTATAAAAAAAACCCCAAAAAACAATGTATATCTAAATGATCGCCACATGAACAATTAGAAGAATATTATCAGGACGAAGTACATAATCTTATTATCTTAAAAGGTGTTAAAAGGCAGTAGCTGAGGGTCAACTGTACTGAGATAGCAATACTTGCAACCATTTGTGTGCAAACAAATGATTATGATCAAATAGAATTATTAGTATTACATAGCAATACTCAAAACTATTTGTGTGCAAATGAAAGAATGATGCTGAATAGAATTATTAGTGTTGGATTGCAATACTTGAAACCATTTAAACTTATGGCAAACAAATGAGATCTAACTCATTTAAAGAAAAACTTTCTTATAAACTATTTGCTTATACATTATATAATAGGATTTGGCATTAAATAACCCATAATGGTTGATATGCTATTAAACCAAATAACTACACCAAAAAAATCTTGTATTTGAAACAATTATAATAGAGTGTGTGTATAGGTGGAATATTTTGGCAATTTTCCTTATTGGAATCAACAAAGGCAATTATTATATATGGTGTTCTCACTCTTCAATAACACTTCTTATCAACCACCAACCTGCATATGTGATTACTTTTGCAAGGACAAAAAAATTAAAATAAAAATAAAAAATAATTTTAAAAAATAAATAAATAAAATTTTTTAAAAAAATGAAGTTAAAATTACCTGCACCCATAAATTTGGGCAACAAAATTTTGGCAAAAACAACAAAAAAACCCAACAAAAAACAAAAACAAAAACAAAAGCAAACTCCAATACAAACCATATCTTGTATGATATTTGTCGCAGCCTCCTACCAGACAGGACTTGACACAAGGTCAAAAGCCCAAAGGCCGATTAAAATGGTTATAGAGAGGAGGGGAAGGTCAGGAACAAGCCGAGACTCAAACCCTGCTGGTCATCTTGTATATGAACAGACATTTTAGAATTTGTAACAGGTAAATTTAACATTTGTTCAACTTTTTATCTGGTTAGTATTAACTAAGATAAATATATAAAGAAAGATTCAAAACCATACATTCAACATTCTATATTTTGAAACTATTATATATTCAGAATGTTGTATGTATGGTCATGGATCTTTTTTTATATACATTTTCTTTTCTCCTGTTATTTCAACAAACATCCATTGCTATATATAAACAACATCTTTCATGATATTAAAGGCCTGATGAAGGTTATTAAAACTGAAACGTTTAACGTTGACTTTCCATCAAAATAAATTAATGAAATTTGGATTATTTTGTTTTTTCTACTTTCTTCATCCTGTCAAATTTATTTCTTCATCTACTCCCTCTTAAAACTGTACGAACTTAATCTAGAGCTAAACTTGGGTCTCTAATTGAGTAAAGTAAAAATAAATATTTCACATATGCTTTGCTGTGGATATTTACTTGTCTCAGCCATGTGAAGGATTCTAGTTTTAATTTCCCCAAGTGTCAATATACAGTTGTTATGTCAGATGTTTCACATGTTATCCTAAGGACACACACGTGTGTGTCTGTGTATATAAAAAAAGGAGTAAGCTCAGTTGAAAAAAAAAACTTTTTCAATGGGAATATTTTTTAATATTATATTTTGGCAAAAATATTTTCACATATTTATACTATGAACCAGATGACATATAATAAGTTGGCAACTGTAGTCGAGGATGATCCAAAGGCTCCTTTTTTAATAGCTACTACACTGAGGTGTAGGGGAGGGCACTACTCCTTTCCCTGGATTGCTCCACTTTATTCTTGATACATACCTTATAATGCTGAGTGTTAAAGCAAGGAGGTATCAAGGTACCAATTTTTTTAAAAGTCTTTGGTATGACTTGACCTGGGAT
>OY757905.1:61011745-61039245 GCA_963585895.1 Sepioteuthis lessoniana | reverse complement strand
ATGAAGCATGCCAAGAGTACATTGCATTTGCAGCTGTCAAATAATCACGTGTTGATGTGCTTCTCCTGTCAACATCTTCAGTCAATTCTTATATGACTTTTGGTAATTGCAAATAATATCAGAAGTCTCATTAATTAATTAATTATGATTGTTACTTTCAGAATTTAGCAGATTTTTTTTTCTATCTCTTTAAGATTGCAGCCCAAGACCCTTCTGAGTTAAGCTTTATGACCCTTGGGCTGCAAAAGTTGGAGACCCCAGCTCTAGAACATCCTAAATTGTCTGCATGAATAACTGCATATTTTCCATCTCTTTAAACACACACACAACATTTGAAATTTTGTAAGAATTTGATGAAGTGAAAATATGCTGGAGTGCAAAGAAGAGAAATAATAAAAAAGCTCTATTAATTGGCAATTTCTCTTCAGAAAATAGAAAAACATGGCAACTAACCTTGAGTAGTGGCAAATTATACTGACGCACATGCAATTAGTTTGAGTGTGATATGAAACATGCTTTTATAAACACATTAAGCTATACCTATATAATTATATACATCTTAGATATGTATGAACAGAAGCCTATATCCCTAATGTAAATACATACATACACACTATATATAAATGATTAGGGTGTTCACCAATGACCCGGGAGATTGGTACGACTCCACCAGGGACTGAACCCCAAAGATTTAAAAAAAAAAAAAAAAAAAAAAAAAAAGGTACTCAATACCACCTTGCTTAACACCCAGCATTATGCAGTATGGATCAAGAAGGGTAAGTAGAGCAATGTAGAGAAAGGAGTAGTACCCTCCCCTACATCACGGTGTAGCAGCTATTAAAAAAGGAGCATCAACTAGTCAATCAACTTACTACTCTCTCTTTATATATATACATATAACTATAAAGAAATATAAAAATTAACAAAGGAAGATGATGCATACATCTTCAAGTAAGCTGAGCCTTCCTTGAAAATCAGCATTAGAAATCTGTTTTTACATAATTTCAAACATTGGCTAATAACTGTAAAATTATGTTAAAGTATAAAAAAATGTGCAACACACATTTTGAATGTTTTTTCTTTCTCTATTTTTTAATGTTATTTATATATATCATTCAAAGTTTAAAAAGTTATAAAAAAAAAAAAAAAAAAAAAAAAAACGATTTTTGTATCTCCAAAAGTGGCCTCAACCAAAAAATACTTTAATTACTCTGCAAGATGTTGCGTTTCATAGAAGACTTTTTTTTTTTTTAAATAAACAAACTCCGGAAATATTAAGAGTAAAGCAAAGAAAAAAAATGTTTATTTAAAGTCTCAATTGAATATTTGATAGTTTTCTTCTTCTAATGAACAAAATCAGAAAAGTCTGTGTTGAATCAACATTAATCAACAGAAAATAAAAATAATGAAAGAGTGGGGGGATCTTAGTTTGGTTTTTTTTTTTAAATGTGTGAGAGAAAAAAAGTTGGTAAATTGATAAGAAATAATCCTTTATGTTATAAAACTGAATTCTTCAGACATCAGGTGGTTATAAAAGAAATTCAAACGTAGGAACAAAAATTAATATAATACTCTATACACTCACATAATAATGCAACATTCTGAGGTCTAAACTTGAGTCTAATACTAAGCAGTCACACCACATGCCAGATACAGACTTTGTAAATTGTTGGCCTGGGCTAGGTCTAGACCAACTGGTACACCTACACAATTTCCAGCTGCTAAAGATCTCAATGATACACGAGTATGTTTAGTAAAATAAAAGCGGACCAAGATAAGGAAAGAAGGAAAGAGGAAACAAAAAGCTATAAGTTGTGAAAGAGAGAAACACTGAAAGAGAGAGAGAGAGAGAGAGAGAGAGAGAGAGAGAGAGAGAGACCTCCCCAAAAAAACAACGATGAGAATGAAAGAATTATACTTGTCAATAAAGATTTTGCAACCAAGATAAAAGAGTGTGTTTGAAAATAAACCCAATATGCTTGAATTATCAAGCATGATTTGACCATAAACTTAATGGATGACTACACCTATTTTTCTTTTTTTACAACAGGAAACCACCACACATCTGCAAAGATATCTGAAATTAAGTGAGTATTTCATATCTATTTGGTTACTTCCCATTGTCATAGAAATTTTCTTTTAACAAATATACTATTTATCTAGAATATAAATATATTGAATACTGTTACTATAATATTTATGTTGAACATAAATGTTTTATATAAAACAGACTATTAATATACAGAATGTTTAAGAAAAATTGATAATATTTCATAATCTAATAATGACTTGACCAATTCTTATTTGAATCATCACAAATTTTAACAGCATGTGTTAAAAAACAACTCAAAATTCTATGTTTAATATTTTAACCCCTTTTCTTTTTCTAGTGAATAGCATTTCGATATCAGAAAAGACAAAAGAAAACATTAAATATTAAACGGAGAAATTTGAGTTGTTTCAACACATGATGCAAAAATTTGAGATTGTTTGAACAAAAATTGGCCAAGTTATTAAACTACAAATTGATAAATTTTTCTGAAACATCCTGTACATCTTAAATGATATGGATTTTTAAAATTATCCAGTACAATTATGCACATATCTCAAAACGTTAATATTTTAGGATTATTTTGTATACAGTTTTAGTAGGACCATAAGATCAGAAACATATAACCCTGCAACAATTATCCTGTCCTGGCTCATCACTGGTTGGGTTTTATGGCATATCAACCTTTGAAGGTTATTTAACACCAAATCCATTTTTATATAAATAATCAGTTCTATTTCAAACAATTCAGTTTAGCATGAGTACACAGTTTAATTGTCAAAAACATTTCTATTTCAAGTTATCCAGTTTATTCAAACAGAGCTAATTCAATTTAGTATAAGTACAGATTTTGTTTACACACAGCTAAATGTCAAAGCAGTTCTATATTAAACAATTCAGTTTAGTGTAAGTACAGTTTAATTGTCAAAAACATTTCTATTTCAAGCTATTCAGTTTAGTCAAACAGTTTTAATTCAAATAATTCAGTTTAGCATAAGTATGCAGTTAGTTCTATTTAAGCCCTATCAGGTGCTACCATTCCAGGTCAAAGTGGACCTGAGAGCAATGGCAATGAAGGGGTGTTCTGCATTCCCCAAAGCTCCAGCATTAGTGGAACCTCACCATCAGACTGTTTAGTGTCATTATCAGGACACTCGTGGGGGGGGGCTTAACCCTCTGCAGAGAAGCAGTTGGTGTATTCTACAGCCCCAGCCAACTGGGCAAGCTCATCACTGGATAACACTGAGAGAAGAGAGTTTTATACAAACTACACAAGTCTATAGCAATGAAAGAGGCTTTTGTGTGCTGAACAACTCATTGATGAAAATATTCAGTTCACTTGCTTAACTTTAAATGAAGGAAAAAGAAAAAAAATGGGTTTCATAAACCAAATTAGAATGTATAGACTAAACTGATATATATATATATATCCTCTTTCTCTTTAAATAAAAGCAAGTTCTCAATGTGATAAAAATGCACAACAAAAGAATGGAAGATATTTCTTTCAAGAAGGACTGGCATATAAGAAAGGGGCTTACCTAGGTCATTGAAAAAATTCATCTTACTTGCTTAACTTTAAATAAAGAGAAGAGAGAGAGAGAAAAAAAAAGGACTGATAATTTCATACTGGCAGAACATAAAAAACAAAACAAAACCAAAAATGTTAATTCATCACCAAAAGTAATAAGATCAATCCACAAAGCCAGATTAAAATTTAAAAAAGGGAAAGCTGGACTTACACGAAGTTAAAACTTACATAATCTTGCAACAATAAAACTAGAAAGGTTAAAGTCTGCAACAGTTGTCTTGATTCAGGTCATCTCTGGATAACACTCTGAGGGAAGAGAGTTTCATAGGAGCCACAGTAGTGTAAAGCATTGGAACCATGGGATGCAGCATGGCAGATGTGAAATAAGGTAGAGAGATTTAGCAGCTTGCTTCAGTAGATGCTGGGCAGAGTAACCTCATCGGTCAATGACGAAGATTAAATTGAAAAAAAAAAAATAAATGAATAAAAGCCACCAAAAAGATAACCATGGCTGTCAGGAAACTTTGTGCCATCAGTTTGACTTGATGACATCAAGTATCTGGGCAGAACAAAATTTTTTTTTGTTTTTTTTTTTGCCTAATGTTATGAAATTTTAAATAACGAAATACATTCTTTACTAAATCATAAGTAAAATTAAGCTAGAATCTTATGATCAGCCATAAATTTGTTAGGCACCAATTTAACTTCAAGGGTCAGGAATTATCCTTTTGTATAAATCAAAATAGATTATGATTTGAAGAAAGATTAAATTATTGTCTTTATTAAGACTTTTTCTCAAACCCAGATTCTTTAAGTGATTTGGTATTCTTCATTTGAAATAAGTGATTCCAAATGTTCATTGTACTCAGGCAAAAATAAGCAAAAAGTGTAACATTCAATATGGTTCATTTATTGATCAAAATATCTAGAGAAAATTTTTTGAACAGACATGAAATATTTTATAGCCATTTGCTTATTGGTCTTTCTTTTTCTGTAAAATGATTATATCAGGCTGACCTTATTCTTCACTAATCATAACATTAATTTACTATATGTAGAGATGATCAAATAAAACAGTGGAAATTTCAACATTTTTTTTCAGAAACATGACACCTGGAAACCATCTCAAATATATCATTTGTTTGTTTTTGGATTAATCTTTTTAACGTTTATCTTAATGCCAATTCAGTAATTCCCGATTTTTTTCAGGTTAGATGAAAGCATCAAATAGTTTTAAAAAATTAATCAAAAAACAAGTCCATCAACATAAAAAAAGCACTGGATGATTATGAAGAGACTTGGATAGATACGAATTTAGGTTGATTTTAAACAGAGTTTAATAGGTTTGAATTCAGAGTTTTCCTTCTAGGCCAGTTACCATATCAAAGTCAAAAAGACCAGCCTGCCATACTATTTACTCATAACAGAAAGAGAATAGTTGGATTTCTACCTTTCCCAAGGGTGTTAGTGCTATGTAAAATGCAAATGGTCTCATCTAGGATTAGGTCACCATATACATTTCCTATGATGGTAACACACACACATATATATATATATATATATTACACACACACACACACAAATAGGATAATTATATAACAGGATACAAACTCAAGACTCAGAATTTCACATTGTTAATCCTCAAAGGAGCAAGTATTTGACATGTCTGACTTCTGTTAGATTTAACTGAACAAATATATACACTTTTTGAGTCACATGACTATCATGTGGTTGACAGATTTAATACTGCCAAGAAAGTAATTTGGAACCTGATTGAGCTAAGAGAAGTCAGACATATTGAATATGGGCTCACCTGAGGATCAACAAAGTGAAACCGAGTCATAAGTTTTTATCCTGTTTTATAATCATTTTATACTAGAAAAATAGTGATATTGCTCTACAGATTAACAATGATTTTAGCGTTAAATATTAATATTATATATATGATGCACTTTTCTTTATTCAAAGTCACAGAAAATCACCCTGCGTCTTATAGGGTCAGCTTAGGATTACGGATTAGCAAAGTTCTAGTACAGCAAAAATGTTTGTTTTGTTCAACCTCATTGGTCATTTAATGGTGAATCAAGTTAAAGAAAATAAGTCTGAAAAGAAATTCAAAAGGAGAGGTCTTAGGAATTAATGATAAACTTTAGATAATTAGTTGGTTATTTGTTTTTTTTTTGTTTATTTGTAGGGAATCATGATCATTAAAAAAAATTTAAAAAATAGGGAAACAGGTTAGGGAAGGGATCAGTTTGTTAGAATATATCTAGTAAAGAAAGGGTTTATAGAAGTAATTTGGTCTTATTGTAAATTTCTTTAGATTTTTGTGTATAACTTCACTGTTTTTAGAAATGATATCACATTTATTTCAGTGTTTTGAAACAGTTCCTTCATACTGCTTGCACTATAGAGCAAAAATGTAAACAATGTGATGATCATTTCCACAACAATAGCAACACTTTTCTAAGGTAAAAAATGTATAACAATAGTACATACTGGTACTTCATATCAAATAACACAAGTCAGGAAGAAAATTAAGGGACAACACTTACTTAGGCATGTAACTAAAGAAATCTATTGAGGTTTTTACATGCAAGATATATTTAGATTTAATAAGGATCTGAATACATATGAAACTCTAAAAATGACCTGATAGTAGAGAGGGCTACCTTTTAGAGAGGCAGTGAAACCTTTTAACTGACATTCATAGTTTAAAATCTCCCCCCCCCCGCAAATACCTGTCCAAATTGAGGTGCGTCTTATAAGCCCGTGTAAGCTGTCAAATACAATATATATGTATATAAAAATAAATGACACTTTCCATAATTGTAAAGTCAGTGTTAAAATCTTAATCATTTGAACAATTTTGATAAATGTGCAAGAAGCAGTTAATTTTTTTTATAGAAACTCTACATGTATAAAATACAATGTGTGTGTGTGAACTTTTCTACATCACCAATGACTGTCAGTTTGAGTAATGAGAAAATCTATTGATGTAACATACGGCAGACTGAGTGTCATTTGAAGTGATCAAGAAACAGGTTATCATACCAACAGAAAAAGTATTTATTAGAGAACTCTTTCAATATATATATATATATATATATATATATATATATAAGTGCTCAATATTAGTAGATGACTATATATATATATATAAATAAAAGGAAAGGATTGAAAGATATATATTGGAGCCGTTTGATGATTTATACATTTATTGTTTGTTTTATTTATTTCTTTGCCAACGCATTTCAACTTCAAAATTTTTGAATACAAAAACATTTTATTAAAATTAATAAGAGTGAGAAATAAAATAATCATAACAGATAAATTTTCATATCAGTTGGAAGTTGTCATTAACAGAGCAATAGAATGTTTCTTAGGAAAACGAATACTACAGGTTAATATGTTCGGAATTAATTACGACATGAGGTGAAATTTTGAAGGAGGGTAAAAGGTTTTATGGTTTGAGAGAAAAAAAAATCTTCAACGGTTTATGATTTTAAATGTCTAGAAAAAAGGCCAATTTTATAAGTGGATTTTGAAATCTTTTAGCATTATTTTTGCTAGAGAAGGTGATATTTTATAAAAACCTTGCCATACTATTGTGTCAAAATATAATAAAGAAGATGCTTCAGTTATTCTCTTTCTATCTCTATCATGGATGAAGGCAAATATATTAGAGTTGTGGAAGTCAAAAGTGTGGTTGGCAGAGATATTATGAGAGACTAAGTAGTTTGTGTTGCTGGTTTTAAATTCTTTTGTTCAGATTTCCACTAGTTTATCCTATTTGTTCCTATCTAAGCAATGGATTTTATAAAACTACACCAATATATATCTTTCATTCGTTCCCCGCTTTTTTTTATATATATTCTGATTCATTTCATTCCTTCTTCCATATATATATAAGTTAGGATAGCATAAATATAGTCAGTGATGCTTGGTGACTGTCAGTTTCTCATTAGATCATTGAAACAGTCAAATAAGCAACATTGACTGTCTCTCTACTATCTTAACTTAGATCTACATATGCTCTATCACTAATATTGAGCACACTTTAAAAAAAAATTGCAAACTGCATTATATATATATATATATATATATATATATATATATATATATGTGCGTGTATAATCCAAGGAAAATAGTTCAGGGTTTAGACATTTTTTGTAGCAATCAAAGGTGAATTAAAATCTCTGTGCTCAATGATGGTGGCTATTGGATATATAACTAATTTCAGATTAAGAATATATCAAAATTCATATGCAGAGCAAAAACTTTTTATAAATTTGACAAAAAAACTTCAATTCAGTGTTTTCATTATAAATTTATTTCAGGTCGTTATGACCTTTTTCAGATGGAGTTTAATAAGCTATTTTAAAATGAGCGATAGCTATTTCTATTTAACAAAAATTGCAAATAGCAGATATCAGGATATTATCCTACCCCTCCCCTCCCTGTTTAACAGTATAAATGTATGTTATAGATATTTTGTATTACACTTGCATTAATTTCTGATTACTGGAAATCTTTTTTCATTAAAATCTCAAGCAATGCATTTATAATCCACATATATACAAAATGCAATTTAGGAAAATCTGTGTGAGAGCTCTTGGTCTGATAATTATAATCACATAGGTAAGGAATTGAGAATCAACCAAATACCATTAATCTGTGTCTATGTTATCCTGAATTAGACATATAAATACATGTGTTAATTTAATTTCTTTTCAGAAAAAATTACCATAGAAATTCTAACATATCCATTCATTTTTTTCATTGGTAATAACTAGTTTTAAGTAATAAAAAAGATATTTAATTATAAATCTTAAAGAAAGATGCTCTATCCCCAGTTAGAGTGTATTTATGGTTTAAGGATTTAGTTAAGTGTCACAATTGTTAGGGAATGTAACTGAAATAATTCTGACAAGACTCCAGTCAGGTGTTAGCTCCTGAAAGAAAATCCTACCACCTTTCTACTGACAAATAATGTTGAAACAGGTACTTCCATTTTTCTTACACAATAGGGGAATTGGCACTTCCAATTTCTTAAAACTCAAGAACCAAATTAAAATAGGTATTTACTAGTAGGCAACTGGAGTCAAGGGCGACCAGAAGGCTCCCTTTTCAATAGCTACTACACTGAGGTGTAGGGGAGGGTGCTACTCCTTTCCTGGGATTGCTCCACTTTACCCTTGATACATACCTTATATTGCTGAGTGTTAAGCAAAGAGGTATCAAGTACCACTTTTAAAGTCTTTGGTATGATGCAACCTGGGATTGAATTCAGGTCTCCCGGACCATTGGTGAACACTCTAGCCACGTGGCTAACGAGCCGGTTAAATTAGTAGGGCACAAATAGAAGCAAAAAGAATGTGTTTTACTGTTTCTTCCAAGGAAGGAGAGTTAGCTTCCTTGAAAATCAACATTCAAAATTCTGGTTTTATAGGAGATTAAACACTGGCCAACTGATAGAAAATAACTAATTCATCATCATTTATCCTCACCAACTATATCAATCAAAAGGAGAGGAAGGAGCATTTATTATATAAATACTGCTTTCGATGGTCTAAAATTTGTACAGAATTCATAGAAACCTTCATATTAGATAGTGACTTGTTATAAATTGAATTACCATGACCAGAAAAAAGAAAGAAAACGTACAGTGATTTGTTACTTTGACTTTTAATAAGAAAATAAGACAATAGATCAACCCTGATGTTTGGTTTCTTTGTTTAACAGCACATCAACCTTTGTGAGTTATTTAATGCCAAAATCATCCTTATTAGAAGAATAGCAGTGATACTAGTCAACCCATTGTTGGCAAGGAGATGAGGGAAATCATACTTTTACCAAGTAGTGAACATAATAGTACAATAGGAGTTTGAACTCTCACTACAATGTCATGGTCTAGACTCCCAACTAAAATGTTAGTCTTTCAGAAAATAAAAAGTAAATTAAAAGATCTTTATCCAAGAGTGACCTAATTATCTAGTAATGTGATTTTATTCAAGTATTCTTTAAAAAAATTAGTGGCTTGACATTTATACGAGTATAATATATATCTCAACCTTCTGCAAAAGATTCTTATTTTTTCCTCAACTATAGTAGAAAAGCCAAGTGTGACTAATGGAGAATGGTAGAAAAATCAGATAAAAGCTTTTCTCTGACAAAAGATAGATTCACACATACAAAGCAATACAGAAGGTATCATGACTTTCCTTTTTAATGATTTTGTGAAAAAAAAAAAAAAAAAAAAAAAAAAAAAGGAAAATGAATTTCTATCAATTTTATATGTCATATTATGAAAGCTTTAGTTCACACAAAATTACCACCCACCAAAACAATATATAAATTTATATACTAATGGGATGAGCCTCTGGCTGAAAATATAAAAATGTTATTATTTAACATCTTGTAAGACTGTTAAATAATTGAATTTAATATTTTTATAAGCAATATAGAAATGGTTATTCTTTTGCCAAAATTCAGGCTGGTCAGTTCGATGTACTTTTAGGTAGCGGCACAAATGCTGTCTATTTAGTAGTTGGTTTTTATGTCATATCAATCCTTATGAGTAATTTAATGCCAAATCCTGTTTTTTATATATATATATATATATATACACACACTATTTACCCAACCCCTCCACTCAGGCAGGATATGACACAAGGTCAATTTTTTAAGCAGAGTTTAACAGGTTTGAATTCAGAGTTTTCCTTCTCCTAGACTAGTTGCCTAAACCAAGGCTGAAGAACCCAGTCTGTCCTACTATTTACCCATAGCTGGAGGGAGAATAATTGGATTCATACCTTTCCCAAGGGTATTAGGGCTATGTGAAATGCAATCAATCTCGTCCAGAATTTGAACTCGTGTCGCCGTGTCCATTTCCTACGACAATAACGACTACACCACGGGCATATATATATGATTTATAAGTGAATAGTTTGGAGGTAACATTATTCTTAAGTGAGAGCTTATTTGTTTGCACCCAGATAAATGATTTCAAGTATTGTTAACTAATACTATTAATTCTATTTAAGATTAATTATTTGTTTGCATACCATTAAATGGTTTCGAGTATTACTATCTAACACTAATAATTCTACTTCATATTTTCTCATTTGTTTGCATACAAATGGTTTCAAGTATTGCTATTTAACATTAGTAATTCTATTTATCAAGCATCCCTATCTAGTAGGAAGAATTTGCACACAGCTGTATGATTTCAAATAACTAATAATAACAATAATAATCCTTAATGATTGAACAGTTCTATGTTGACCATTTGGGTTGTAAGGGTTAAGTTAAAAAACAAACAGATTTGAAAAAAAAAAAAAAAAAAAAAAAGATCTTCTCCATCAATATAGTCAGTGGAGGAGGAGAGGCAAAATAAAATAAGATTTGAAAAGAAAAGTAAAAAATTATCTTAAACACATGTGTATTTATGTGTATGTATGTGAGGTCTGTTCAGTAATTATCCAGTCATTTGATATAGATGAAAATAAAAAAGTCTATCTAGAGTAATATACTAAAGTTCTCTTCTGACAAGTTCTAACTTACCTCAACATCCCTCCTACTTTTCACAGTTTCTTTCAATGACAGCTTTAGCTTTGGGAAAAAAACCCTAAGTTTTGGGATGTTAAATCTGGACTACAGAGTGGGGATTGACAGATCTGGGTGATGCAGTGTCTTAACAAAAAGTTTTACACAAGATGTCATTGTGAATGCACTGGTCACACAGAACACAAGCTCACTCTGTAGGAACTCCATGGGAGGGCATTCATGCATGCACAGTAAAGTCTCCTCTGATTAGTTACAAGATTACATTATGGCTTTGAAACTAGTTCAACAAAACTATTTGTCTCACCTAGGAAAAAAAAACACTACCTAAAATGTGAAGAATCAATTCACTTGTGTGAATGTATAGAAGAGAGGCTCAGTCAATGGTATCTCACTACTGACTGAGTAATTTAATGGGAGAGTGTTCATGCATGAGCAGTAAGGTTCTCTCTCATATCAAAAGTTGTGCAGCCAAGTATCACTTTCCAGATTGACTTGTATGTGTATATATATTGTGTGTGTAAGATAATTTAAAAGAAAATGATATAAAATTACAATATTTAATTAAAAGAAGACAAGAAGGAAATTAATTTTACTTGCATGCCACTGGTGACCCACAGGGTATCAACAGCAACAAGATTTACTTAGCTGCATTGTACAAAGACACTTTTTTGTTCATCTATACACAAGCACCTGCTTGTTAAAGTGAAAATAGATTCACAACAAAATAATTTATGCTTTATTTGATTCATATCTTGGAAGACTGTTGTAACCATCGGTAAGTTCCAGAATAGATAAAGTTGAAAGTGGCAGTCAGTTGATCATATTGGGAAGGACCACGGCTAAGGAAGAAAAAAAAAAAAATTAGAGTAAGATTTTGTAAACAAAGAAAATTGCAAAACATTGTTAAAAAAAAAAAAAAAAAAAAAAAAAAAAAAAAAAAAAAAAAAAAACACACACAACAACAACAAAAACAGTATCATCATTTAAATAAATATAAAAAAAAAAAAAAAAAGAAAAAAAAAAAAGAAAGACAGAAAGAAAGAAACAAGGATGCTCTGAAAATGCCAAGTACTAACTGACTTTTGAACTCCACCCCTAACTTGAAACTCCTAAAAGTTGATAGATTTCAAGATGAGACATGTAGGTCAATGTTCAGATATAAGCTAATACCTAGGAGTATAAATTGTAATTTACTAAACTTAGTTTGGTACAAGGCCTGATATATTGAGCACTCAGTGATAATTGAATTCACTAGTAATAGACCACCAGACAATCCATTATACAATGTGAAGGACCCTTTAAGTTGATAAATTTTAATGGCATGTCAACTCATCTAGGGTTATTTTATGCACAGAGGTTAGGGAATCATTTACATTGTATATCTATATTTACATTTTTGTGGAGTTGTTTCCTAAGAGTTGTTTTGCCCATAGTTGTAGGGTTTCAAGTATCCCTATCTAATAGTAATATTATATGCACAATCATTGATTCAATTAACTTTTTATTTAATAATAATCATTTGTTTGCAAATAGTTATACGGTTTCAACTTAATAATAATCCTTAATAAACAATTATAGCTTCAAGCAACTATTCCTAATTAAAATAATTTACACACATTTATAAGGTATCAAGTTTGGTAAGTGTGGAGTCACCCCTTCATTGCCATTAATCCCAGGTCCACTCTGGCACAAAGTGAAAAAACCTGTTTGGGTCCCATCTATGAGTCAAATAGATCTGTTTAAAAATTATTTGTATTAGCTAAGAATACTTGATATCTTATAACTGTGTGTAAATTATTTGTATTAATAGTTATTTGAAGCTATAATTGCTTACTGAGGATTATTGATTCAAGTAACTTTCTATTTAATTTTAATCAATTGTATTCAAACAGTTCTATGGTTGCAAGTAACTAATAGTCCATAGTAAGCAATTATAGCTTCAAGTAACTATTCTTAATTTAAATAATTCACACATAATTATAAGGTATCAAGTATTCCTATTTAATATGAATGATTTTTAAACAGATCTATTTGACCCATAGATGGGACCTTAACAGGTGTTTCTGCTTTGGGTCAAAGGTGGACCTGGGAATAATTGCCATGAAAGGATGGAAATTTACTAAGCTTTTTGCTTAGATGTAGCACAAGGCCATATGAAAGGGGCACCCAATGAGACTCGAACTCACTCGTGTAGGTTTGCTAGTCGAGCTTGCTAACCATTACACCACCAGAGGCGCCTAATTGCAATGAAAGGGTGACTCCACACTTCCTAGAACTCAAGAAATGGAGCCTCATCACCAGATACAGTTTAATGTCATAAAAAGAACATTTTCTTTTTAAAGTGGGGGTCTTATACCTCAGAAGGTAGACAGTGTATTCCAAACCCTACTAACAGGATGAAATAATTTATAAACATATAAGCCACCATCTAGTAGTATTAGTTGTAATTTACTGTTTAGTTTGGCTCAAGGCCAAATATATGGAGTGCTTAGAATTTAACTCACTAGAAATAGTCTGCTAGATTAACTCACCATCCATTATACCATATGAGAGACCCTTTAAGTCTGGTTTAGTTTCTTGTTTAATGACATATCAATCTTCATGGGTTATTTAAAACCAAAGCCATCCTTGTAGAAAAATAGTAATGGTAACTGATAGCTGGTGGGAGATATAGGAGGATTCATACTTTTCCCCAAGGGTATTAATCCTAAAGAGAACGAAATAGTAGGATGAGTTCAAACTCACTATGATGTAGCAGTCAAGCACATTAGCCACTATGTCATGGGGACCCCCCCCCAGCCCTTTCAGCAAAGTTAAGCAAGATTGTATCTTAAAGTGAGAATAGCGACCCCCTGAAAAAAAACAAAAAAACAAACCCTGATCCATTTTTGAGTAACTAGATATTGACTATTTTACTGGTGTGTCATTTTATAATCCAAGTTTATCATTCTAGTTACTTTCTCCTAAGAAGTACACACAGAATAATGGCTATCATAGGAGGAAATGGAATTGGAAGCCTGAGTTTAAATCCTGGACAAAGCTGTTGGTGTTTCACTCCAAGCCTATGCCTTAGGAAAGGTATGAATCAATCTGTTCCCCCGCCCAGCTATGGGTAAATAGTAGGACTGGTTGGGTTCTCTAGCCTTGGTAAGGCAATCAAGAAGAAAAAAATTGACTTAGTGCCACATTCTGCCTGTGTTGTGGGGTGGGTGGGTAAATACTCTCTTTCTCCCAGTTCCATATATTGCACAATACATATTACCAATTATAGTAAAGTAAAGTTGGCGACCTTAGTCGAGGGTGATACAAAGGCTCCCTTTTCAATAGCTACTACACCGAGATGTAGAGGAGGGCACTACTCCATGCCTTGTATTGCTCCACTTTACCCTTGATCTTTACCTTTTAGTGCCAAGTGCTAAGCAAAGTGGAGTCAAGTACCATTTTTTGAGTCTTTGGTATGACTCGACCTGGGATTGAACTCCAGTCTCCTGGACCATTGGCGAACACTCTACTCATTAGCAATTGGCATCCTTAAATATCAGGATGTATCAAAAGTATTTTCCATTAAAAAAAACTTTTTTTTTTTAAATTTTACATACTTTTACTCCAAAGTATATTTCATGTATAGATCCAAAGTAGTATGATGCTACTATTATTGTCATTACTAGAAAATTCACAATGCATAGTACAGCATTGCACTTGACCTTATAGGTGACTTGGTCACTTCACACCCTTGGCCACTTTGAGAAGGGCTCACTGCAATGCAACCTCACTATACAATATTTGAAATATTGTTAAATAATCTCAAATATGGAAAGCATGCTTCCAATTATTTTAAAAGTAAAAAAATTAAATTTCTGTTAGATATTCAAGGTTTAGTTTAAAATTAATAAAAATAATAGATACCATGGGTTTGATTTACAAAGGCTTGATTCAGCCAGATTTTACCTGTAACCAATTATTCATCTTTTTCCCTTGAGCACTTTGATCTTACATATTACTTTTTGCCAAATATATATTAACTATAACAGATTTGCATCATATCTTATGCAATACATATCTATTATTACCCTTACCAATTATAGTTTACTTTTTATGTGGTATCTGGTATCTTTTACACACCGCCTTTTACCTTTGTACTTCTTTATTTCTTCTAGATGACAGTGCCATCAAGAAAAAAAAGTTTTAAAATTTCCCCAAATAGAACAAGATGCTTTATAAATGCTTTTATTTAGTGAAGGATTCTAATTAGTACTTCATAGTTAGCAGCAGTCCATGATGATATTGACGCTTCTATATTCTGTGTTATTTTCTGATTTAAAAAAAAAAAAAAAAAAAAAAAAAAAAAAAGGAAAAAGTACATTACTGGTATTGATTTGTTATAATACATGGCAATGCTGGGTATCTCAGGTAGTAGGTAACATTCATGTACAATTTCCATAATAGACATTTAATTTTGTTTAAAGGAATAAAGTAGTTCTGACAATTGTCTCGTGTTTAAACTACCTGTCCCCACTTCACAGCAATTTAACACCTGATTTCCTGTACACAAGATAATACATGATTTTCAGTGCAGCTAAATTGTAAATAAAATTGTAGAAATAATACTTTTGAAATTTTGATCACCAGAAAACTAGACCTTATTATAGTTAAGATATGAACTTATCAGTTATTAGATTTTGCAGTTCTAGCAGCAGATTATCAAGAGAAATGAAAGAAAATGAAGAACTGGATAGATACCTAGACCAGTGCTTCACAATTGGATGGCCTTGACACTTATGTCACAGAGTGTAGTTCAGGGTGTTGAAAAATTCAAATAACAAAATAAGAGGGGGGGGGGCATGACCAATCATATTTTCCAAAAAAGAAATAGTTGATAAGAATGAGAAAATGAACTTAGCATAGTAATCTTTTTATTCAGGAGACATTAACGGAAAAACAGTAAAATAAAAGTTATAGCTGCTAAAAATGAAAGGATGAAATTGACCAAATGATTTTAATGGCATGTCAACCAGTCTAGAGTTATTTTATGCCAAGAGTTTAGGAAATCAAGTTCATTTTATGTTATTTACATTTTTTCTTGAAGTAAGAGGGTTTTGCACCCAGTCCTATTGAATACAGATCATTTTTAAACAGATCTATTTGATTTATATATGTGACCCTTACAGGTACTACCACTCCAGTTTAGAATGTTTTGGTTGGGTTTTATGGCATATCAACCATTGTAAGTTATTTAATACCAAATCCTATTTATACATATACTGAATATATGTGATTTGTAAACATTTTGTTGATAACAATTTTAAATAAGCCTGAGCTCTTTTTTCACACAGTTAAAGGGTTTCAAGTATTGCTATGAAACACTAATTATTCTATTGACATTACTCATTCATTTGCACATAGTTAAATGGTTCTAAGTATCATGTATCAATAACAATTCAGTTAAACATCAGTTGTTTATACACAGTTAAATGATCAAACAATTCAATTTAGCATAAGTCATTTATTTGCACTCACTTTAAATGTCAAACAGTTCTATTTGATCCATAGATAGGACCCTATCAGGTACTACCACTATAGGCCAGAGTGGACCTTGGAACAATGGCAATAAAGGGGTACTCTGCATTCCCTGAAGCTCCAGCAGTACTGGAACCTCCCCACCAGATTGTTTAGGGTCATATATGCAAGACACTCATTGGGGAGGGGGAGGTCTTACCCCTCTGTAGAGATGCAGTCGGTGTATTCTACAGGCTTAACCCAACAGGCTAAGTTTAGAGTGGATCTGTGAGTAATGGCAAAGGTTGTAAAAGAGGAAAACCAAAAACAAATGTATTTTTTATGAATTTGGTGTTAAAATGGGTTGGTTTAACAAAATATGACCCAATATTCGGAGAACCTCTACCCAACGCAAAGATCAAATTTCCCTTTGATATCAATCAAAATGGAATTATATGAAGAATTACAATTGAATGAAAATAAGGGAAAATCAAGTACAGTTTTTATGTTGATAAAATTGTATTTTTTCCATAATAAATATTTTGTTTAAAATGAATGAAGCTATTCAGTTAGCCATGTAATCTTTTTGGTATTTTTATATTAATATTTTTTTCCTTTGAATGATCCTCCACCCTAATTAAGTGTCAATATGTGGAAAATTTAGTGGCTGAAATATATATGCAAATGTAATCCCTATGATAGAACAAAGGTATGATTTTTTTAGCATTCTTTGTGTATTTTGGTTGATTTTATAGCAAGTCAACCCTTTGTAGGATATTCTATACTGAAGTCGGTTTAATATTTAAAATCTACAATTATAAACGTGGTATAAAAATGTATCTTCACAGTCATTTTAAACAGATAAACACTTCCTACTTAATTGTGATATCAGTTTTTAAGAGCTAATGTATTAATGTTGTTCAAAGTCATTTTAAACATCTCAAAGAGATCTATTTGATCTAATAAATAGGACCTTATTAGCTACTACCATTCTGGGTTAGAACTGACCTGGGAATAATGGCTACAAAAAAGTGACTACACATGCCTCAAGAATTCAGAATTGAAGCCTCACTACCAATTACATTTTAGTATCATACTCAGGACATTTTTTGGGGGGAGGTGGGTGTTGAGGGTCTTACCCCTCTACAGGGAATGCAGTTGGCATATTCTAGACCCCACACACAGGGCAGATGTGTATGGGCTCTGAATCTTATTAAGGTTTTTAACCTACTGAAGGAATACATAATATTGTTGGTTTAGTTATTTCAAATTCTATATTGAGTCACTGAATTTTCCATGATCCAACAACCTTGGTGCAAATATCTGAGAGTGTGTAAAAGAGAAAAATTGATCTATTGAATAGATTGTCAATGAGGCTTTTTTTTCTGCTTTGAATGTTTTATTCATTCCGACAGACGCACACTCTCAGAGAGTAGCAGAAATCCATCAAATCAGAACCTCCTCAGTTACCATAATGGAAACAACATCCCAAGTCTCCACTGGCATTTTTTTTTTTTTTTTATTATTTACTTTTCTTCTTCCCATTAACTGATATCCAAGACAAAACTCACATGCCTGGTCTGGAAAGATTTCCCTAGGAAAGGGAAAGCACAACAATTAAAACATTAGAGCCTGCTTTCTTTGAAAACAAGATGCCAATGTTCCAAAAAGAGAAAGGGAGGGGATACATTTTGGACTGACAGTTTTCTCCCTAATGATTCAACATGTTGTCCACAATTTGCACTACACAAAACTTGGGGTCTATGTAAACACACAAAACAACAGAAACCTTTTCCAGCACCAATTAAAACATGTCAGTTTTATAGATCTTTAGGGATTTCTATAAACAGCAATGAATGCTTATAAACAAAAAGTCTTTGTAATAATGGCTGTGATGACAGAGTGCTTAAGGAAAGAATGGAAAAAAAGCGTCATGCTCTTTATCAGAGTTAAAAAAAAAAAAAAAAAAAAAAAAAAAAAACTCTAGAGGGGCAGACTCTGGTGTAGTGGTTAACGTTCTTGATGGCAATATCAGTGAGTTCAAAATCCAATCACACTATTATGTTCACTTTTGGACTAATGCCCTTGGTGAAGACATGAACTTCCTTATCACCCAGCTATTGGTTAAATCGTATCTCTACTGATTTTGTACAAAGATGGATTTGTCAATAAATAACATATGAAGTTAGATATGTTATTAAACAAAGAAACCAAACTTTAAAAGGGTTAAAAAAAAAATAAAATAAAAAAATAAAAAAAAAATTTCACAGTTCAATATCTAAATTTATTTTTCTCTATGTCTAAGCTGGTTGATTAGTGTTTAATGACATATCAACACTTGTGGGTTATTTAATGCTAAATCTTGTTTTTCTGTGAGTCTAATTCTGAAAGCTAAAAATCTCTTCCGTGATAATATCACATCTATTAGAGACACTTTATTGTGAAAATCTTTTGTTTTGTCTATTATTTGGACTAACAATAGATCTATGATACTATACATGAGGGAAAACAAAAAACAAAAACAGGGTAAGGGACAAATCCCAGATTGTCTAAACAAAAAGCTTCAGTTTTACTTAACATAAATATTAAATAGTCTTTTACTTTAAAATTATTGTTCAGTAGCATTAACTTTCAAACTGTAACCCAATATGTCAAACTCGGTGCTACTTTACTATACACCATAGGCTCAACAGAACCCTACAGTTGGTATTATTGTGGGCTGATGTTTTAGTCTGAAGATCACATAAAACTCAAATAATCAAAGCATTTCCCAGTCTTGGGCATTAAGCAGCTCAGTGTTAATAAGTTCAGTTTTTGATAGGAGCTGCAAACTTAAACTAAACTGTCAAACTAACCTTACTAAATGACAACCACTTCACAAAACAAATTTCAATTGGTTTTCTTATGAATTTTATCAGCTCATATGCAGACTAAGTGGGGGCTAAGGGTTAAAATTGTTCTTAATATTGTAGATATTTACAAAACTTATTCTGACACAAAGTCATAATATTTGAGCACCAGCAAAAAAACAAATTAAAGAATCCAATATATCTGGATATTAGAAGTAAGCCTTGGGTTCCCAAGACAACACCAATATATTCTAGTGGCAGACCTTTGTTTTGCCAAGGTACCTGCTGAAAATAAATACTTGTATCTGTTCAGGTTTAAAAATGTCTTGTAATTCATTACTTTGACACAAGTGGAATCTATGAATCAATGCAGTTTACAAATGATTTGCCAGCACATTCAGCATCATAATATTTTAAGTATCATACATATCTTTTACTGGGCCATTGGCCTAATGAGTAGAGTGTATACCAATGGTCCAGGAGACCAGGATTCAATCCTAGGTCAAGTCATACCAAAGACTAAAAAAAAAAAAAAAAAAAAAAAAAAAAATGGTATTTGATGCCGTCTTGCTTAGCACTCAGCATTATAAGGTGAGGATCAAGGGTAAAGTGGAGCAATCCTGGGAATGGAGTAGCGCCCTCCCCTACACCTCAGTGTAGTAGCTATTGAAAAGGGAGCCTTTGGTCACCCTCGACTAAGGTCGCCAACTTTACTTTTACTAACATTTCTTTTAACATAATTGCATGATCAAGTATATTTCTGCGTAAGTCATGTATTTTGTATATATCTGGAGGAGTCCTAGTGGTATAGTCGCTAATGTACTGGACTGTCACATAGTGAGTGGTGCTATCACATTCACTTTCAGACTAGTACATTTGGTTTGGTTTTATAGTATATCAAACATTGGTTATTTAATGGGAAATCCTGTTTTTACATATAACAACAGTTCTATTTCTAACAATTTATTCTCGCATAAGTCAACAAAATTAAATGGTTCCAAGTATTGCTATGTATCACTAACAATTCAGTTAGACATCAGTCATTTGTTTATACACAGTTAAATGATCAAACAGTTCTATCTCAAACAATTCAATTTAGCATCAGTCATTTGTTTGCACTTAGTTTAAATGTCAAACAGTTCTATTTCACCCATAGATAGGACCTTATCAGGTGCTATCACTCCAGACCAGAGTGGACCTGAGAGCAAAGGCAATGAAGGGGTACTCTGCATTCCCTAAAGCTCCAATATTACTGGAGCTTCACCATCAGATTGTTTAATGTCATTTCCAGGAAACTCACTAGGGGTGTCTTACCCCTCTGCAGAGATGCAGTTGGTGTATTCTACAGCCTCAGGTGACTGGGCTTACTAGTACCTTTGGGAAAGGTATAGAACCCCTTATCTCCTATGGGTTAAATAGTACCACTACTGTTCTTTTATAGGGATAGCTTTGGCATTGAATAAGCTATAGAAGTCAATATGTCATCAAACAGCCAAACCAAACCTGTATATATCAAACATTGAGGAAACAGCAGTTTATTATACAAATATGAATTGTACTGTCCTATAATAGCTATTCAATTTGGATATGAATTTTCTGTACTAAATTTAAGAAAAGGAACTGACAATGATCTGGGGCTCTTCACAAAGTGGTTTAAGAGGTCCCTTAATCTTTCCCATTTAACCATTCTTTCCATACAGATATACATAATCCTAATCAGACTGTTTTTATATTATGTCTCTTAGAAATATAGAGAAATCTATTGGAGTGCCTATTTCCATTGCTACAGAGTACCTATAAGAATACAGGCAAAAAGTCTGGGACATCCCTGATTTTTTTAAAGTAACAACTCCCACCACCTAAAAATTAGACATATTTGTATAAGTAAATGATAAATTTTCAGTACCTACAGTGTATTTGCTTTTATTCTGACAATAGATAAGCTCTCAACAATTAAAAAAAAAAATTATCATACAGTGGAGCATTAGTTATCAAACTACTCAAGTTGAACAACTCAGTTTGACCAAAAAATTTGAGTAAAAAATGCCTCAGTGATCAAACAAATGTTTAGAGTTCGAACATACAACTTGAGCCGATGAAAATGGAATGCACACAAATGACTGCCGAGATGAACCGAACACAACCAAATAGCTGGCTGAGTTTACCTGAGCAGCATTGTTTCAGTTTTTGAATAAATTGGTAGTCATACATAACTTAGGGACAAATTATGTTCGACAACCAAAGTTCCACTGTATTTTGTTTCTGGCAATAAAATCACCACCACTTGCCATAATTATTGCTTTACAAATTCTGGAAATTCTTGCCAACAGTTTTTGAAAAAAGGAAAAAGTAGATTGCAGACTTTCCCCTGGGTATTATTCAACCACTGAAAAAGCTCACTCTTAAGGTAATCTCAGTCAATCCTATCCAATTCATCTCATAAAAATTCAATGGGAGAAAAACCAGGAAATTGAGGCAGCAAAGTCATGAATTTCAAAATTTTCTTTTATTTTTGGACTCAAGGTAATTTTAACAATTTAAAAGTGTGTTTTGGATTGTTGCCTTGCTGAAAGGTGAATTTTTTCCCAACTGCTCCAGAGTTAACTGCTGAACTTAAATCCTTTTCACAGCAATCAGTGTTACTCTTAACTGTGAAAAATCAACTTAGGGCTCAGGGGATGCATGGCCATTAAGAAACCCATTACGAAAGGTGAATAAGCAAAAAAGACTGGGCAAAAAAGTATAAGAACTGGACATTGACAGAGTGGACAAATGAATCCAAATTTGAACTTTTTCGTAATAAGAGAAGAGTGGACGTGAGAAGAAAGCTGGGAGAAAAACAGAATGATAAATGTGAGGTTTCAACAGTTAACCATGGTGGCAGGGGCTGTTTGGGGGACAGAGAGATATGGAGATTTGATTCATGCAAAAAGGAATCATGAAAAAAAATAAACAATATTGTTCAATTTTGCAAAAAACATGCTTACTATCGGGTTTATGCATAAAGTAGAGAGGGCGACTCAAAAGCTCCCTTTTCAATAGCTACTACACTGAGGTGTAAGGGAGGGCACTACTCCTTTCCTTGGACTGCTCCACTTAACCCTTGTTCCATACCTAATAATGCCGAGTGTTAAGCAAGGAGGAATCAAGTACCATTTTTTTTTAGTTTTTGGTATGACTCGACCTGGGATAGAACCCTAGTCTCCTGGGATCTTTAGACATAAAAAATAAAAGCAAATACACTGTAGATACAAAAATTTGTCTTAAAAAAATCCAAAAATAACTCATTTTGTGGGTTTTTTAAGAAATACAAGCAGCTCCCAAACTTTTTATCTGTATGTTATATCTAGTGGACAATATAAAAAAAGCAACATTGACTAACAACATGTCAACTCATCTGATGTTATTTCATGCCTAGTGGTTAGGGAAGTGCATTCATTGCATATTTGTATTTATAAAAAAAAAAAAAAAAAAAAAAAAAAAAAAAAATGTCAAGAAACAACTGCACAAATATAAACAGTTATATGATATAAAGTATTCCTATCTAATACAAATAATTTACACACAGTTGTATGGTTTCAAGTAAGTCTATCAAATATCAATAACTTATACTCAATTATATAGTTTTGAGTAACTATATTTGATGAAGTTTTTACACAGATATATGGTTTTAAGTAATGATAATAATCCTTAGTAAACAATTATAGCCTCAAGTAACTATTCTTAATACAAATAATTTACATAATTATATTGCATGAAATATTCCTATATATTTCAAAAAATTTTCAAACCTATATTTGTCCCATAGATGGGATCCTACACAACTATATCGTTTAACTATTCCTATTTAATATTTGTTTGCACAGTTATATGGTTTCAAGTATTCATATCAAATGCCAATAATTTGCAAGCAATTATATGATTTCAAGTAAGAAATAATAATTCTTAGTAAACAATTACAGTTTCAAGTAACTATCCTTAATAGAAATAATTTGCATACAGTCAAAAATGTTTTCCAAGCTAATATTAATAATTCTATTTAATTATAATCATTTGTTTGCTGTTATATGGTATTAAGTATTCTAATCCAATACAAATAATTATAAAAAAAATCTATGTGACATAAATGGGATCCTAACAGGTATCACCACTCTGGGTCAGAGTGAACCTGGGAGTAATGGCAATGAAAAGGAAAAGGAACTCTACACTTCCCACAAAACCTCACTATCTGATGCAGTTCAATGTCATACCCAGGACACCTCTGTTTTGAGGAGGAGGAGGATGTCTTACCTCGTCTGCAAGGGATACAGTCAGTATATTCTAAGCCTTGCCAGCAGAACAGAATAAAATAGCAAGAATTCTAAATGTTAAAACATTTTTGCTACTATACATTGATTCATTTGAATGAAAATCTAAAAGGAAAATTTCAGTAACAGGTTCTTTGGGTACTCAGACAATGCCCGATACACTAATCACTTAATCAGCCTTTGTGTATCAGACAATGCCTGATATACTAATCACTCATTAAGCCTTTGTCTAACAAGTATTAGGTTGTATTGTTTTATAAGGTAATTTATATACTATGCATTTTAGTTATTCAATTAGCACAATATCTGCATTAAAAAAAAAAAAAAAAAAAAAAAAAAAAAAAAAAGGGAAAGAAAAAACACTTTTTAATACATTTATAATACAATGCTGGCAAATTTGGTAAAAATAAAATAAAATCGACATTTATTTATACAAACAAAGATTACAAATGCAATTTTTTTTTCTGACTGGAAGATCACCAATGCAAATAAACCTTTAAAAAAATATGCAAAAAAAAATAAAAAAAAATAACATAATGGAAGCAAACAACATTTTCTAAAAATGGACGAAATAAAAATTTTAAAAAAGGCACCATACGATGAAAAATACCAGAATTCTGTGGAAATTCCACTGGAAACATAATCCGATGGAGTTAAATGATTAGTATGTTAGTCAGCTGTCTGAAAGGGGGGAAAAAAATCAGTAAGAATTTTGAAGTCTATGTGAGAGAGAGAGAAAAAAAAATAGCAGTTAGCTAGATTAGTACAATCAAGATACACCATGCAAAAGCAGAATCCAAACAAACTGAATTTTTACTCATATATATGAAAATGTATAAAGATAAAAAAAAAAAAAAAAAAAAAAAAAAAACCTCAAAAAACAAGGTCTTCAGAGGATGATTTTATATATGAGTGTATATTTAGGTAAGAAATTTTCTTATTGGCAAATGTTATGAGAGACGACAAACAAGGATTTGGTGTTGAGATTAAAAATTGTCAAAAATCTGATGGTATATCTAGAGTACATGTACTTTTGACCATGCTATAGAGTTAAAAGATGTTTTTTGGGATTATATATATATATATATATATATATATATATATATATATATATATAGAGAGAGAGAGAGAGAGAGAGAGAGAGATATCAACTATAAAACAAAAATAGAATAAGAACAGGAAAAAATTCATGACCAAATTTCACATTGTTGATCTTCGGGAGAGCCAGTATTGACATGTTTATTTGTTTTTACTGTTTTAATTCTATTTCTATTTCATAGTTGAAAATATTGTGATATTGGTCTGTATTTATTTTTGATTTGAGCACTCAAAAAATTTTACTGATTAAAAAATGCTTTATTAAATTTTAATCATAACTGTGCACACACATATCAAAAGTGCCCCCCACCAATAACTCTTCACTCAAAAGTGAAGAGTCTTTGTCTTGAGACTTCTAACTCTGGTAGTGAACTGGATAGAGACTAAAACCAATGATCAGGAAAACAATTGTTATTCTGGAGCAGCTGATGAGATATTTTACAAATATAAATTCATACAAAAATATCTATGTGATTATGGTCTCAGATTAAAAAATTTAACCAGTTCCAAGATAAATTTGAACTTTTTTGGTACAGCATAATGCTATATATCATTTTTAAAAGTTCCTTCATCTTGATATATTTCAACAATGTCTGTTAATATTTAACAGATTTTGAGGACCTGAAGAATCCTACAATTAATTCTAAGTTAGCACTGACTGAAATAAATTGTCTTACTCTGTAACCAGAGTAAGACAATTTACAGTACACAATAGAGAAAACCAGAGTAAGACAATTTAAAGTACACAATAGAGAAAACCTTCCTTTATCCACGTTTTTTTTTTTTTTTTTTTTTTCACACCTTAAAAAAAAGTAGAATCTTGCCTTATTATTTGTCGAAATTTCTGAGATGAAGCTCAGTAATTTTTATCACTTAAAGTATTCAGACTATTGTCATCATCTTCAGTGCTATATTCACAATGTTTAGCCTTCTTCAGGTATTTTATACCGAACTCAGGAGCTTATACAGAACTTTGTACTGAACCCTTTATTCAAAGCATGGGGATAGATTGCTCTAATTCTGCTAGCCAAAAACCTATATCCATTGTATCCTGCTGGACAATTCAGAGAGAATTTTTGGGACTTATAACCCTAATGTCTCCATTAACCAGTGTGATACAACTCACTACTATTATATGTAATTTTTTTTTTATCTTAGCTCATATTGCAATCAAAGAATTTTTTTTTTTTAATCATCAAGCTTTTTTGATTATTGGTTCCCATATCATATTTATCTTGGTCTGCTCAACAGGTCACTGTAGCCCAACACATGCACTGCTTCTTCAAGATATCTTATTCTTCAATGTTCTTCTCTATTATTTTTTAACATCATCTTATAAAGACAGGTGGTTTCCCTTTCTTTTCTTTATGATATCTTGAAAGTATACTATTATAATCTTAACTTTCTGCAACTAATGCATTTTTTCACATGCTTTTGTTTACACTTCTTTTTCAGATCATTCAGCTATGAGCACTGAGGAACAAACAATGACAACCAGGCAATGAATAAACTTAAAATTCTTGATCCTATTAGGGGGAAAAACTGTCAAAAACACTTGAAATGCTTCAGCAAGAGTATGGAGATAACATGTTGTGTACATGTGTTTCTGAGTGGCAACAAGCAGACCAAAGAGAAGCTTGAGGAGGTGAAAAATGACTCCTGGAGTAGGAGGCCTTCAACAAACAGGACTGAGGGCAATGTTGAGCAAGTAAGGCAGGTAGTGTGGCACAACAGTTCAAATGATCATGAATCAGCTGGGCATGGAAAAGGATAGTGTTTAGAAGATTATCATTGAAAATTTGGGCATGCAGAAAGTTTGTGCAAAATTGGTGCCAAAACTGCTGAATGATGATCAGAAGGAGCACTGCATGCAGGTGTGTCAGGATATCATCAAGCGTTTTAAAAATGGAACCAGACTTGCTTCATAGAGTCATCACTGGAGATGAGACTTGGATTTTGGAGTACAACCCAGAAACCAAGTGCCAGAGCACTCAGTGGAAGTCTCTGATGTCATCAAGACCAAAGAAAGCAAAACATTCAAAGTCAAAAGTTGTGTTGATCATGTTCTTTGATGTGAGGTTCATTGTCCACAGCGAGTTTTTGTCACAAGGCTGGACAGTCAATCAGCAAGTCTACAAGATCATGTGGTATATGCTTTACTCAGTATGCAAGACAAAAGTTGTGGCAAGACAAATTGTGACTACTTCACCATGATGATTCACCTGTAACCATGCCTAGAGCATCCAGCAGTTCTTGGCTGAGAGGAAAATTACCATACTGGAAAAACCTATTTATCTGATCTTGTTTTGTCCAACTTGTTTCTTCTTCCCCAAATTCAAGCAAATCATCAAAGGGATTTGTTTTAAAGGCATAGAGGTCCTCATGAAGACTGTTAATGATGGAGCAGAGGGGAATCCTAGAAGAATCCTTCCAGCAGTGCATAGAAGCATGGTAGAAAAGGATAGGAAAACCATGTAGTTTGTTGTTTGGAATTGAAATAAATTGTTTGTGACACCAGCCCTATTACTTATTAGATACCGTGTGTGTGTGTGTGTGTGTGTGTGTAGTAAAAAGTAAAGTTGGCAACTTTAGTTGAGGGTAAC
>OY757905.1:60825245-61000245 GCA_963585895.1 Sepioteuthis lessoniana | reverse complement strand
TAGTTTTAATATAAGTTATGAAAAAGTTACATTCAATTTGGAACATGTAATTAATAAGCATTTATATGCAGTTCTACAGGCTTTATGGTTCTTGACCAAATGGAAAAATGTTAGACATTAATTTGAAGCTATTCCATTTGGTGAAGAAATGTAAGCCTTTGTTTACATGTTTTTGCACATGACCATGTTCTGCAATTTTATCTTTCCTATCATATGTTAGAACTTTCATTTGGTGTATTTGAAGACTGGATATGGACTCGTATGATATGCCAACGAATGGTAAAGATGTTCACTTGAAAGGGCAAGTTATAACAATAGAAATTGGTTTTGGTTGCTTTGTTTAATGGCATGTCAACTTTTGTAGGTTATTTAATGCCAACACCATCCTTGTAAAAGGACACCAGGGATACTATTTAACCCATAGTTGGAGGGATGAGGAGGTTCAATACCTTTCTAAAAGGTATTAGCCTGAGAGGGAACATGGATGCATAACTGGAGTTTAAGGTCACACCTAAGCCATTATACCACAGAGACTGCTTCTATGGAGACTGATTAGTCAAGGAACAAGACTGAAGAAATACCATTACAATTGCAAATGGAACTCATTGATCTTCAGTGTTCAAAAGATTATAAGTCTAAGTTTCTTACTCGCCACATCCTCACAATTTCAATGAGTTGGGTGGTGGTTTGGGTTTTATGACATATCAACCCTTGTAGGTTATTTAATGCTAAATCTATATATATATATATATATATATGATTTGTAAACAAATAGTCTGTAGGTAACATTTTCAGATGAGCCAGAGCTTATTTGTTTGCATAGTTGAATGGTTTCAAGTATTGCTACCAAACACAAATAATTCTATTCAATATTAATTATTTGTTTGCACACAGTTAAATGGTTAAACAGTTCTATTCAACCTATAGATGGCACTCTAACAGATACCACCACTCTGGGTTAGAGTGGACCGGAAAGTAATGGAAATGAAGAGGTAATCCACATTCCCCAAAGCTCTAGAACTGAATCCTCACCATCAGATTGTTTAGTGTTATATCCAGGACATTTGCTGTGAGGTGGAGGGGGTATTACCTCTCTGCAAAGATGTAGTTGGCGTATTCTACCCCCTCCCCCAGCTAACTAGGCTCGTTTTCTATGAGAAACAATTGCCCAACCTTATCACCACAATCAACAGATAAAAACCATGTGCTTCCATCTGGATGATTCCTCAATCTATCAACCACAACCTGCAAATAGCGAGCATGTTTGGCACTACTTACCACTATGAACAGTTGCTCTCCAAAATGAACCATGCCAAGAGTATGCTGCATTAGCAACTGTCAAATCATTACTAGTCTGATATGTTCCGTCAGCCTCTTCATTTAACCCTAATCTTACATCTTTTTGTGATTGCAAACAACATCAGAAGTACAAGGTGTGGAAGTAAAATATGGAATAATTTTTGAAATGCTTTTTTTTGTTTTTAGTCTGATTAGTCCATTTTTTGAAAAAACACAAATCTAAATTTTCATGATTAGCTCTATTATTCAAGCACATTTTCTTTTAAAATTCTGCCCATTATGAATGAGCAAGAAAAGAAATGACAAAGAATCTATGATTTGCTTAGTGCTGAAACCAAGACAAAAAAATTTCCAAAACAATTGGAGTTTCTTTATAGCCTCTATCAAGCCCAGACTTTAACCCCCTTGATTATGCTATTTGGGGTGTTTTAGAAAAAAAAAAAAAAAAAAAAAAAACCAAAAAACAAATACAACTTTCCATCCAAATATTTGTTTGCTTAAGACTGCAATTGAGGAGTAATGGAATAAAACGTCTGAAGAATTTATTTTGAAGGCATGCAAATCATTTTGAAGATGTGTTGATACAGTAATTGAAAAAAGAATGGCAGCCATATTGAGTAAATTTACTGTTTTGTGTCTATCTTATTTTGTTGTTTAGTTTTTAAAATTAAAATTGTTTTATAATAGAGTCGCTTATTATTATACTAGAATATTCCTAATTTTGCTTCTGCACCTTGTATCATTAATAAATTATGACAGATACTTCCTGAATTTAGTTTTTTTCTTTTCTTTTAAGAATCCAGACCTTCCAAAGTTAAGTTTTGTGGCCCTTAGGCTGAAAAAGTTGGGGACCCCTGGTTAAAGAAACTTGAAAAATAATGTAGCAAGTGTGTTAACTTCAGAATGAATATACATTTCATAGTTCTAAGTTATTCTGTTTTTGGTTTATCCAAGAACTTTTCAGTACTCATTTACATATGTAGACAACTGGCCTTGAATCTGTTAAAATCCTCTTAAATATAATCCTCTTGTTTTATATATATATATATATATATATATATATATATATAGCAACATGAAAATGATTCTTCCTAGCATCTCCAGTTGTATTAAATGTCAACTTTTAGAGAGGTCTTCAAAAGGTACTTTATAATCACCATTGTTATAAATTGATATTTACCTCCCTTAGCAACTTAACAATATCCATTTTGTGAAGCAATGGCAGCCTTGGAAAGCTTGCTCAACAATTCAAGACAAAACAAAAGAAAAGCCATTTATAATTGTACTTAATAGAATTTGACTACTTTTGAGTGGGTTGTACTATTTAAGAACTTATTTCAAAACAACAGACCCAGACTGTCAGATAAATTTTACATTTCTGTTTATATGAAAATTCCATGAAGCTGTGAAGAGACACTGGCAAAATAAACAAAATCCTAAGAAATTTTTTTCTTTTAAATATAAAAGTATCTAAGGATACAATTAGTAAGATAAACCTTAATTATTTATGTATAACATGCATCACTAACTTTAGATTGTGAATTTCTGGGGAATAAAAAAGTGTAAAATACACACTAAATTTTTAGAATTTGTGACAGCTAAATTTAGAAAATAAAAATTTATACAGTTTACATTATGTCTTAAATCAGAAAAGCCTTTACAAAGTATTCAGAGCAAACACACAGACATGTTCACACAAAAATACAACTGAAGATTAGCTCACATTAGCAGAAATAAAATTATAAACAAACATTTCTCTATCACAGCAGAAAAAAAACAAAAAATACATTAATCTAGACCATGGATATAACTTGTTTTCAGCCATCCCATCCTGAATGAGGCATGTAGCCAGAAAAAAAAAAATATGGAGAAGCATGTGATCAGAAAAATATATGGAGAGGTATGTGGCCAGAAAAAAAAATATGTGGAGAGGTATGTGGCCAGAAAAAAAAATATGTGGAGAGGTATGTGGCCAGAAAAAAAAAATATGTGGAGAGGCATGTGGCCAGGAAAAAAAATATGGAGAGGCATGTGGCCAGGAAAAAAAATATGGAGAGGCATGTGGTCAGAAAAAAGAATTTGGAGAGGCATGTGGTCAGAAAAAAATTGTGGATTATACATGAAAACTATGTAGGTTTGTATGTAATACACACCCTAACATTTGGGCCAAAAAAATCTGGAAAAATAGAGCATCTTATACACAAATAATTATGCTAATCAACACAATATCGATAGACATACTTTAATATTTACCTAAGTTTAATTTCTAATATTAAAATTTACAAAGCAAATTCTTATATATATCTGTTTGGCATATCAACATCTACAACTCCTGGCAAAATATATAAGCTCAGTCATTTTAGAAAATGTTTCATCTGTTATTTTTAATCTATGAAAAATAAACTAAACAAAAATCTTAATCAAAACCTATTTTATTTGATTGCTAACATTCCGACTTTTTAAATATAAGGTAGAGGACTAAATTATGGAATCACCAACAAGAATAACTCCCTATCAAAGGAATCTTCTGGCCAGAAGTGAGAAACCTGTCATAACTTGTTTAGACTGATCTCTTCCTGTGAAACTCAATAAAAATAACTATCAGATTTCTTCTCAGCAGTTGAGTAAGATTTGCCTGGTAATCCTTTGTCAGAACAAGAAATCTGGTCCTCTACTTTCTAAAAAACATGGCTTCAGAGAAATTTCATGTGAAATAATGAGAAATTATACAACTCCTTCAAGAAAGGACATCAATATGGAATATGGCCAAAACTATTGGTTATCCAAAAGCAGCAGCATCCAAAATTTGGTGCAAGTTTAAAAGAAATGTGAAGATCAAGAAAAGGAAGCATACTGGTAGACCATGGAAAATATCTAAGTCTCAGGAAAAGAAAATGAATAACAAAGCAAATGAAAAATAAATAGACAGAAATAGGAGTTAATGTCTGACAAAACTGTCAGAAACAGACTTAATGAAATGGGGTTTAAATACAGAAAGATTAAACACAAATCAGCCCCAACAGTTAAACATAAAACTGCAATGGGTTAAAGAGAAGAAATCATGGAGTGTGGACGATAGTAATATTTAGTGATGAATCACAAATTTGCATCGACTAAGGTGATGGTTTGGTTTAGTGTATTTTATTGGCATGTCAACTGGTCTGGATTTATTCTATTCCTAGAGGTCAAAAAATAAGGTATTTTGTATGTCTACAATTATATTTTTGTAGTTAATGGCTTTGACAATATGTTTGCATTGTCAGGAATTATGTTACAAGGTTACTTTGTATGGTATTGATCAGGTTTACATTTATATTTTTGGTATAATTTTGTTTCTCTTAAAAAAAAAAAAAAAAAAAAAAAAAAAAAAAAAGACAGAATTTTATCTACATTGATATCTTCAAATAGATCTTTCATATTTGCATTGAAAAGGCGTTTTCTGATGCGAGTGAAAACTTTACATTTTGTTAGAACACGTTTAACAGTGCAGTGTGTTTGACATGTTCTACATTGAGGCTGTTGTTCTTGTTTGAGTATAAAGGGTGTGACCAATGTGTAATCGGGATATTGTGACTTGTTCCTTTTTCGATTTTCTAAAGGCTAATCCCAAATCTCCCAAAGTGGGTTTGATAAAGAGCTTATTGTGAATGTTGTTATTCTAGTGTTGCTATCATTTTGGAGGAAGAAATATGTCAATTTTAGGTCTCAAGTCAGTATATGGAATCTTGAATTTGTCAGGGCCAAATCTAAGGTGGATTTGGTTTGGTATTCAGCATATAAAAATATTTTAAAGTTGAATATAGAATAAACTCAGTAGTTTAATGATTAAGGGGTCTTCTAGTTTTATTTTTTTAAGTGATGTTAAGACAGAGAGCATGTCTGAGAATATAATAAAGCTTTTGTGGTCACTTTCAAAAATGTTGTCTAGTGCCAAGTCTATTGCACGAGCTTCAGTTGAAAAGATGGTGCTTTCCTTTAGAGGAGCTTTTCTTTAAGATGGCTATGCACACTGTTTTACTGTTGTCCTTGGAGCCATCCCTAAAGATGTAGAGGTGCTTAGGATGGTGTCTTAAGATATTGTGTAATTTATCTTGTTAAATGCTGGAATGGGTTTATGTTTTGGAGAGCTCACTTAGTTTGAGACTTTAGACTTTTAATAATCCAAGGTGGTGTCTTTGGTATGACGGTTTTGTGTTTACACTTCTTGCTATTTGGAACAGAAGGGTTTTGTATAAGTTGCATTACTCTTGAGTAGAACTGAACTGAGCTCAGAAGGTGATGATGATATTTCATGCCTCTGGAAAAAAGAACGTTTTGTATATATTTAATTTTCATTACCTCTATTCTATGCTTCATAGAATCTTGAGTCAGCCTGGTGATCTCCATTGCAGTTTGTGCATTTTAGTTTTCGTGTGGATTCTGGGTGGTCATCCTCCCCACATTTTTTGCATATAATCCTTTTTGTGCACTGGCTTTCCAGATATCCAAACTTTAGTAGCATCAAAGTGGATTATTGAAGGTTAACACTTAATTCCCAATCATATAGCCAATTCAAAGTTTTGGTAGAGGTTTAGGGAGCAGGGGTATTAAAAGTAAAGATGCAAGTTTGGTTTGGTTGGATTTGAAGGCATATCAACCATTGTAGGTTATTTAATGCCAAATCCTATTTAGTTAAAAATAGGATTTGTAAACATTTTGTGTATAACATTTTTAAATGAGCTGAGCTTATTTTTTTTTCCTCACAGTTAAATAGTTTCAAGTATTTGTAAGAGTAAAAATTTTACATCAGTCATTTGTTTGCACACAGTTTAAATGTCAAACAATTCTATTTGACTCATCGATAAGACTCTCAAATGCTATCACTTCAGGTCAGAGTTGACCTGGGAGCAATGGTAATGAGAGAGTACCCCACGTTACCAAAAGCCTGGAGCCTCACCATCAGATTGTTTAATGTTATATCCAGGACACTCATTGGTTATTCTGCAAAGATACAGTTGGTGTATTCTACAGCTGCAGTCAACTGGGCTAAAGTATATAAGTATTAGTATACATAAATGGGTAATTTTTTTCTGATATTCTCTTAATATCAGATACTTGATTTTTAAGTTGAGTTTCATTTCTATGATGGAACACAGATAATTCAGAACTTCTCACCACTACTCTGGATCTGTTGAAGGATCTATATGGATATGCTTTGATTTTCATATGGTGGAGGGTGGGCTTTTTTTAATAAAGGTTAGGCATATTTCTTTTTTGTTACTTACACAATTACATTATAGTTGCGGCTTGTTTTTACTGTTTTTGGTGCTACATTTGCTGAAAGAAATCTTTCTACAGCAAAAGGGGAGAGCTTTGCAATAGATTTTTCCTCAGTCGGCTTGAGGAATATGAAACTAGGAAAAGTAGTAGTCACTTTTTCTATGTTGCTGTTCCTGTCATTGTGTCTGGATATAATCTCTTGGGTAATTTGTAAGGGGTGTGCTGGGATGTTTTTTCTTGAAACAAGCCATATTTATTGTTCTGTTTTTCATTGGTTCTAGTTCCAACACCCACCATGAAGTTCAACTTCTGCAAGGAATTTACCAAGTGGAGAACTCATTCACTTTGGTTGAAATGGGGATACACTTCTGGTATACTAGTGTTGGGAGTGGGATAGTATTTAATTATATTTGGCCAGATATTGGTGAAAAGGTTGATTTGGTCAGATTTTGGTGAAAATGTAGGTTTTTTTTTTGAAAACTCAAGATGTCCGCTAGTTTGGTTTGGTTGGTTGGGTGTTATGCCACATCTCATAGAATGAAAAAGAGTAGAAAATTGTTGAGAAAGGCATATCAACTCAATAAAATGGCTAGCTAACAGTCCAGATTTTAATCTAATTGAAGATTTATTGTGGAAATTTAAAAAGAGAAAAAAAGATCCATCATAAGACTGATTAGTCAAGAGCTATTTGAGAAAGCTGGAAGCAGTTAAATGAACAATAAGACACGCTTACTTTACTATAAACCCAAATTGATTATAAAACTGTCCAAATGTCAGCGAACAAGGCCAAACGTTTTTGAATCTCTTCTATAATATAATTTGAAAATTCTTAAAAGAAAGCCCAAACAGTAGTTTAGAAGAAAAAGTAAAAGCCTACCCCCCCCCCAAAAAAAGTCATTTGTAAAAGCTCTATAATTCCTGAAGCCGCCTCGGTTCCCAATGGTAGTATAGAAGAAGAAAAAAAAAAAAAAAAAAAAAAACTAAAAAGCCTAGAAACATGTCCCAATACCGCAAAAAAAAAAAAAAAAAAAAAAAAAAAAAAAAAAAAAAAATCAGTACGAGTGAAAGTCTGACAAAAGTACCCTAATCTTGGACTTTAACTAAGTTAAAACTTAAGAAAATTTAAATCAAAATTACCCCCCCCGCTTTTTTTTTTTTAAACTTACGACGTACACATGGGAAGCAGCATGATGTACGTAAAGGTATTTGAATAAACCCATGGACGACCAAACTCAATACCTAAACAGGTCCTGGACATGAGTTTGACGACTTTACGCTCAGGATCGTTAGTTCGATCGGGGAACTACAGCTGCTCCTCCTCCTCTATAAGAGTGGCTTCTGTAGAAGAGAATAAAACAGCCATCGAAAGATAACCATGACCCACACTCAAACCATATACACAAACCGCATCGCTCTTCGCGCAGGTAAAAAAAAAAAGTGGGGGGGGCGTCCTGCTGAGGTTGGAGCCCTGGCCTCAGTGTTCGAAAAATCAGCTACAGAGCTCAAACAATCAAAACTACTAAAATGCAAGCAAACACTACCAATAGCCACATTTAACGTAAGAACCTTAAATAGAATAGGACAACTACCAGAGCTAATCGCATCGGCCGAAGAACATAAGATTGACATAATATGCATACAAGAACAGATACACGCACACCGAAGATATCAAATATCACGAAACTAACAATGGCTGGTCGCTCGTCACTGTATCCGCATTGAAAAACTCTCAACGCCGCAGTAGGAGGGGTAGGATTACTTATAGGACCTAGAGCATTAAAAACGCGAAATAGCATTGAGAAAATACAACCTCGAATGATGGCAGCTACTTTTAACGGCAACCCCAGAGCAACAATCATCTCCTGCTACAGCCCTACCAATGTTAGTGAAGAAACTGAACTAGTCACCTTCTACGATGAGCTATCCTCATTAGTGCGTAGCATCCGAAACACATGTTAGTCATTGGCGGAGACATGAATGCCCAAATCGGGAAAAACAGAAACAACAAATACAGCCTCCACAACACGTCAAATCGGAATGGGCAACATCTAACAGATTTCATGATAGAAAATAGATTAGCATGCCTCAATACAAACTACCAAAAAAGGGGAGGGCAAACTATGGACATACACGTACGCAAACAATACTAAAGCTCAGATAGACTACGTCCTTATAAACAAGAAATGGAAAAATAGTGCAATGAATTGCGAGGCATACTCCTCTTTTGAGGGTGTGTCCACCGATCACCGAATAGTCATGGCGAAAATACAGTTAAGCCTACGAAAAAACGCCAAACGAACAGCGACCACCAAACACTATGACTGGGCCCTATTGAGCAACAGAGATATAAGAGATAAATACGTATTAGAATAAAGAAACAGATTCGAAACACTACAAGAAAAGACGGAAAAAAGTACCCCAAACGACGAATATGAAAATTTCGTCAATGCACACCTCGAGGCAGCAGCAAAATACATTCCAACAAAAATTAAAACTAAATATAGAGTCCCATGGGAAACTTTAGCGGTGAGAGAAAAACGTGCACTAGTGAAAACAGCCTCCAAAAACTATCGAAAAAACCCAACAAACACAAATGCCTTAAAACTAAAAACGGCACAATATCAATTAGCAGGAATATATATAAAGGAACAGACAGAATACATTCAAAATCAGATAGATAAGATTAGAGACTCGATGGAAGATAGAGAATCGAGGATAGTCTGGCAAACAATAAATGAAGTGAGTAGAAGAAAGAACACAGCCAAAGCAAAACTGAAAGCAGCAAACCAACAAGAAAGAATAAAACTCTGGAAACAGCACTTCGAAAACTTACTCGGAAACCCACCGAAAATAACACCAATCACCAGAATAATTAGCAAACAATTAGACATTAAACTAGGACCGTTCACACAAGAACTCAACTCAGTTCTCAGAAAAATTAAAAATAGGAAAGCTGCAGGGCTGGACGAAATTCCCCCGGAAGTATGGAAGACCAGACAATTCGACGACATACTGCTCCGACACTGCAATGCAGTATACAATCAAAATCCGATAGATAGATGGATGAAGGGATGCATACTCCCCTTCCCTAAAAAGGGGGAACTCGGATTAGCCAAAAACTACCGAGGCATAATACTTACATCCATAGCAGCCAAAACCTACTACAAAACCGAATAGAACCCAAAATCGACAACATACTTAGAAAAAACTAAAATTGCTTCCGAAGGAATAGATCCATGACCTCACAAATATTAACCATCCGTAGAATCCTTGAAGGTGTACGGGCAAAAAACCTACAAGCGACATTAATATTTGTTGACTTTACCAAGGCTTTCGATTCCATTCACAGAGGAAAGATGGAACAAATCCTACTAGCGTACGGCATACCTAAAGAAACCGTAGTGGCAATAACGATTCTCTATAGAAACACTAAAGTAAAAGTACGATCACCAGATGGAGACACAGAATACTTTGACATTGTAGCAGGAGTACTACAAGGGGACACGCTGGCTCCGTACCTCTTTATCATTTATCTAGACTACGTACTTAGAACATCGATTGACAAAATCAGAGAGAATGGCTTTGAACTGATGAAGAAAAGAAGCAGAAGGTACCCCGCAACAACAATTACCGACGCCGACTACGCCGATGACATAGCGATACTGGCAAATACACCTGACCAAGCCGAAACACTACTGCATAGTTTGGAACGAGCAGCAGCAAGCATAGGCCTCTATGTTAATGCACACAAAACGGAATATATATGCTATAATCAAACGGGGGACATCTCCACTCTAGAAGGAACCCCTCTTAAACTAGTAGACAAATTCACTTACCTAGGAAGCAGCGTCGAATCAACCGAAAAGGACATTGAAACGAGGTTAACGAAAGCATGGACAGCTATCAATAGGCTATCGATTATATGGAAATCAGACCTAACCGATAAAATGAAACGCAGTTTCTTCCAGGCAGCGGTCGCATCGATACTGCTATATGGCTGCACTACATGGACGCTAACAAAACGGCTGGAGAAGAAGCTAGACGGCAATTAGACAAGAATGCTACGTGCAATCTTAAACAAGTCCTGGCGGCAACACCCCACAAGACACCAACTGTACGGCCACCTGCCCCCATCACGAAAATGATTCAAGTTAGACGAACCAGACATGCAGGACACTGCTGGAGAAGCAGGGACGAACTCATAAGAGATGTACTCTTATGGACCCCCACACATGGCCGTGCAAAAGCAGGACGACCAGCACGAACATACATTCAGCAGCTATGTGAGGATACGGGATGTGTTCCTGAAGACCTACCTAGGGCGATGAACGATAGGGAGTAGTGGCGAGAGAGGGTCAGGGATATCCGTGCTACCAGCGCGATATGATGATGATGATTGTTTTTTTTATTAGTCAGGGTTTCTTGGTTTTTATGGCATATCAACCCTTTTAGGTTTAGTGCCAAATCCTGTTATATAGATAATTGAATATGATTTGTAAATGAATAAATGGTTTCAAGAATTGATATCTAACACTGACAATTTAATTCAACATCAGTCATTTGCTTACACACAGTGAAATGATTAAACAGTTCTATTTGACCCATAGATAATACCCTGACAGGTACTACCACTCAAGATCAGAATGGACTAGAGAGTAATGGCATAAAAAGATAGTCCACATTCATTAAAATCTCCAGGACTGGAGCCTCACCATCAGATGGTTGAGTATCATATCCAGTACACTCATTGGGAAGGGGGTCTTACTCCTCTGCAGAGATGCAGTTGGCATATGTTACCGTCCCAGCCAACTGGATTGTCATTAGTCAAGTCCATGTCTTGAAGACATGAAGCAGTCATAAAAACCAGGAGAAGAGCAACAAAATACTGATGATATATTTTTTAGGGGGTTGGAGTTTGCATCATTTTTCTTCTCCATAATTTAGTGATTCCATAATTTGTTCTTCTGTCTTATGTAAAAAAAAAATCTCAATCATTAACCCATTAAGCTCTAACCTCCTGAGCCTAAAACTTACCCTCTGCTATTTGAGTGTGGTATCTCACCAGCAAACTGGTGGTGCAGAATGTGTGGGGGTGGGGGATAATTTTACCCCCCCACCCAAGTATACTGGTGTAACTGGCTCAAATAGTTGGTTAGCTTTTATAGCATATCAACCATTATATGTTATTTAATGCCAAATCCTATATATATATATATATATATATATATATATATATATATATATATATATATATATATATATATATATATATATATGATTAGTCAATGCATAGTTTGTAGATAACATTTTTAAATGAGCCAGTTCTCGATTGTTTGCATACAGTTAAATGGTTATACATATGATTTCTAAGTCAATAGTTTGTAGGTAGTCTTATTTTTAAATGAGTCAGAGCTAATTTGTTTAGACACAAGTATTACTATTGTTTGCACACAGTTAAATTGTTCCAAATATTCTTACATGAGTTCTATTTAGTATTAATAATTTGTTTGCACTCACTGAAATTGTTTCAAATATTGTAATCTAACATAAATAGTTTTATTTGCACAGATGGTTTCAAGCATTGCTTTGTGACACCAACAATTCTATTCATCATTATTCATTTATTATCACAGTTGAATTGTTTCAAGTATTGCTATGTATCACTAACAATTCAATTAAACAGTCATTCATTTGTTTACACACCATCAAATGGTCAAACAGTTCTATTTCTAACAATTTGATTTAATATAAGTTATTTGTTTGTATACAGTTTAAGTGGTCAAATAGATCTATTTGACCCATAGATAGGAACCTATCAAGTGCTACTACTCCAGGTCAGGATGGACCTGGGAGCAATAGCAATGAAGCAAACACCATAAGACTGTTTAGTGTCACATCCAGGATGTTTGTTACAAGGCATTTACCCCTCTGTAGAGATGCAGTCTATGTATTCTACAGCCCCAGGCAACTAGGCTGTGGCTCAAAGGGTTAAAACTAACTAGTTTAATTTGTGCTATCTTCTATGAGAAGCCAGAAAGTTTGACAACTAAATAAAATAGGATTTGTTTCAGATTTTCAAGTCCATATTTCTTGCCATATATAGAAGGAATTTCCCAAACAATGATAATTGTTAAACAAACCAGTGGATTATTGTGACAATTCTGAATTGGCAAACAAAGAAACAGCCACTAATTCACTTTCTACTGATTATTATTATTATTATTATTATTATTTATCTATTTAAAAAAAAAATTTTTTTTTTTTACTGTCTACACAATCAGGTGGAATGTTAAAATCTCCCACAGAAGAAAATCCCAAAAGAAAATTAATCCATGAAATAGCATTTTTCTGAAAATCAATTTCTTTGATAAAAATCAATGAAGACTTAAAAAATCTCTTTGGGAAAAGATTATTTACATCAATGGATAATCCTTATCAATTTTTAAGTAAGCAATGACTAGAGTATTCATACACGGATCAAAACTTAATCCATTTCTCCCTCTCACTTTCTACTCTCAGAAACATTCTCACTTTCTCTCAAAAACCTATATTTCATTCATTGACACAAAATATTCAGACTAGAATCTTAATGAAATTGCATTATAACTTTCTGGTATTTCAATATATATGGGTTAGTATTTCTTTTTACATTGGCACTCTATAACTAAAGTCATGAATATGTAGTAACCTAAAAATAAACATTTCTTAAATATATTTATGTAATAATATTTCTTATTGCATAGTTTCAAAGCTATAGGGTTTGGTAATATATAATATCCATTTTTATAGCATTATGTTCTACAAGAAATAAAGATATCTTAATCTGTTTATACATATATATATATATATCTTTGGCTTAGAAAAAAAAATCAACTCTTTATAAAAAAAAAAAAAAAAAAACTAGTACGAGTGTATTCATTAAAGACTGTATATCAATATTTTCTGTTCAAAGTTTTTTTGGAAACAACTATGTAAATAATTTAAAATGTGTTATTTTTATACAATGAAAACATTTTTTTAAGACAGTCCTTTTGCTTTTATAAAGTAGTTAAAACAGAAAAATGTACAAAACTTGAGATTTGGTATTAGTTTTCTTTCATGAATTTTGATTGATCTATCTTAAAAGGTCAACTAAAGTTATTCTATACAGAGAGGTTAGGGTAGCACATTCATTATATATTTGTGTAGTTTCTTAAGAGTTTTTTTTTTTTTTTTGCACACAGTCCCACTGAATATGAATAATTTTTGAATAAATCTACTTGACTTATAGATGAGATGCTAACAAGTACCACCACTCTGGGTCAGAGTGAACCTGGAAGTAATGGCAATAAAGAGGTATGCCACATTCCCCAGACTTCAAAACTGAAGCCTTACTATTAGATGCAGTTTAGTGTCATACCCAGGTCACAGCTTTTTGTGGATGTCTTACAACTCTAAAGGGGATACAGTATATTCTAAGTCCTGCTGATAGGACTAATGGTTGGTTTTAATGGTATGTCAAACCCCATTGGGTTATTTTATACTGAAGTCAGTTTTAACAATCATGATCTCCAATTATATAAGGTACAACAATATATATTACAACTGTTTTTAACAGGCAAACAGTTCATTATCTTAAACAGATATATTTAACCCATACATAAGGCTTTCATTTGTACTACTGCTCCTGATCAGAGTGAGACTGGGAGTAATGTTAATAAAGGAGTGATTCTACTCACCCCAAAACTTTAGAATACCAGAAGCAAATAAGTGGCATAATCAGGACACTTTGATACATTCTGTTTCAACATGTTTTAACAAATAGATAAAAGAAATGTTTTTTTAAAATTCCTTTACGGTTAAGTATTTGAAGAGATAAATAAGGTTCAATCAATCAACTTTAACGGAAATCTCTTCCATACTCTTGCTACACAGTTATTTAGAGAACAATGATAAGAGGAAACATTATTACCATATATATTCATGTAATTCACCTTAAAAAATAAATAAAAAACACCAGGGGTTGTTCAATACACAAGATAGGCTTTGAAAGATTGAAGCTTACCCAGTTTCTTGGACCAACCTTGATGTAACTTCCATCCAAAATCTCCCTACATAACTTTATTTAGGTTATAGGCTAAGATAAAGTTTTTATCTAACATTGTTAACTATTTATAATACTTGAGCATGTATTATGTACAAATATTATAAATAGTAAACAGTCACATAAAAACTTCTTTATTCTAACTAAAAGCCTTGGTTTGGTTACTTTTGTTTAATGGCATATCAACTTCGGTAGGTTATCAAATGCTAAAGCCAACCTTGTAAAAGATCAGCGATCATACTATTTAACCTCCATTTCTGGGGATTTAAGGGGGATCATACCTTTTCCAAAGGTATTAGTTCAAAAGTGAACATGATAGCTAATGCATAAACCAAGGTATTCAGCTAAGCTACATCAAGGTCTAGATTACAGTGTTTATTTACGGTACTGCATTGATTTTGATTGTATTATAGTGGGTTTAAAAGTGTTTGAGTGTTTTCTCTTTATGTCATTGGATGTTGAAAAAATATTTTTATAAGCTAGCATTGCCAAAAGTTAGAGGTTGTTGATCAGGAGCAATATCTGATAAAACATCTGTTGCTAAACATTAGGAGTCATTCATTACTGGAGTATATACATATTTTGCTTTTTGCAAATTTTCTCACCAGTACCAGTTGGTGACTTTTAGAGGAGTCTAAGTGAGAGTAAGTCTGCTCATTTCTCCAAGAGTTTCTTTAGCATTCTAGCTGACTTCAGTAATGCTTTAATTTGAATAATCTCAATCCTTTCAAAGACCTTCAGCTCTCCCAAACTCTTGGAGATTATTCCAAGGACTTTATATATATATATATATATATATATATATATATATATATATATATAGGCATAGTTCTCACCATAAATAACTCGCTCTTTAACTATTCTTAATCCCTTAGGTTATCTGGTGCTAGTTGGCTGGGTTTTATGGCATATCAACCCTTGTAGGTTATTTAATGCTAGATTCTGTTCAAACATAAAATGTATAAACATGAGACTTGATAAGAGTTTACTTTCATGAATTTTGGTTGTTTGATTGACCTTAATAGAAGATCAACTAGCATTATTCTATACACAGAGGTTAGAGAAACATTCATTATACATTTATATTTTTTGCATAGTTGTTTAAGTTTTTTTTGCACAGTCCCATTGAATACAAATAATTTTTATTACATTTAATGGCATATCAACCCTTGTACATTATCTAATACTAAATTCTGTTTATACATATATATTAAATACATGTGGTTTGAAAATGAATATTTTGTAGGTAACATTATAAACAAGCCAAAGCTTATTTGTTTGCATGCAGTTAAATGACTAAGTATTGATGGCACTAATAATTCTATTCAATATTAATCACTTGTTTGCAGTAAAATGGTTTCAAGTATTGCCATTTAAAATTAGTAAATCTATTCAACTATTTTTATCCAATATCAACAATTTGCACACAGCTGTATGGTGTCAGATAACTAATAATAATCCCTAGTAAATGATTGAACAATTCTATTTGACCTATATATGGGACCCTAAGAGGTACTACCAGTTTGGGTCAGAGTGGACCTGGGAGTAAAGCAAATGAAGGGGTATTCCACATTCCCCAAAGCTTCAAAATTGGGCCAAATCATCAGATGCAGTTTAATGTCACACTCAGGAGGCTAAATGATTTCAAGTATTGCTGTCTAACAGAAATAATTCCTTTTAATATGAATTATTTGTTTGCACAGTTAAATGGTTTCAAGTGTAGAAAATGATTAAATACTTCTTTTTGACCCATAGATGGGACTCTAACAGGTACTATCACACCTGGTCATAATGAACCTAGTCATAATGACAATGAAGGAATACTCCACGTTCCTTAAAGCTCCACCATCATACCTAGGACATTTGTGGTGAGGGGGTCTTACCCGCCTTGGCAGTGATGCAGCCCCAGCGGCCAACAGGACTTATTCTTTATATATAATTTGTACACAGTTGTAAGATATCAAGTATTCTTATCTAATACAAATAATTTGCATAGAGTTATATGGTTCCAAATATTTCTATCAAATACTAATATTCTATATACAATCACATGGTTTCAAATAACTATTCTAATTTAATAATAGTTTGTTTGCACAGTTCTATTGCCCTGTCAAGATGGGGCTGTAGAAAATGCTGATTGTACCTCTGCAGAGTGGGAAGACCCCCCACTCAACAAATGTCCTTGATATGACACTAAACTATTTGATGATGAGGTTCCAGTCCTGGAGCTTTGGGGAATGTAGAGTACTCTTTCATTACTATTACTCTTGGATCCATTCTGACCCAGAGTGGTAGTACCTGTAAGGCTCCAATCTATGGGCCAAAAGAAAATATTTAATCATTTACTATACTTGAAACCATTTAACAGTGTGCAAACAAATGACTAATGTTAAATTGAAATAGTATAACATAACAATACTTGGAACCATTTAACTGTTTATAAATGAAGGAATAATATCGAATAGAATTACTAGTTTTAAATAGAAATATTTGAAACCATTCAACTGTGTGCAAACAAATGAGCTCTGGCTTGATTAAAAATATTACCTAAAAACTATTCATTAACAAATCATATATATACCCCCCCCAAAAAAAAACAGGATTTGGGATTAAATAACCTATAGCAGTTGATATGACGTACAACATAACCAACGAACAGTTATCAACATTTACCTCTATTTAATACAAGTAATTTACAAAAAATTATGATTTCAGGTAACTATACCAATGAAATAATTGTTTGCTTATGATTACAAGTTCTCCTATACAATATTGATATTTTTTAATTATATGGTTTCAAGTAATTATTCCTATATAATAATAATTTTTTGAGCTGAGTTATATGGTTTTAAGTATTAATACAAATAATATTTCAAACAAGTGTATTTAACTCTAAGATGGAACCCAAACAAGTATACCATTTCTTCCCTTTCCCTATTAATATGAAAACAGATTTTTTTTTTTCTCTTTTAAAAGAACTTTATTGAATTTCTTTGGCATATCCACATTACGAGCATCACTACTCTTCTCCTTAGAGAGATCATTGTTTCTGGGATTGACTGAGGTAAAGTGAAACCGTTAACAAAGAGAGAACACTATATGGATACCAAGTCAAATTACTGAAAGTGATGTCAACATACACATAGGTAAAGTATGGACTGCTATTGACAGGTTAACAACTACATGGAAATCTGATGTCTCTGATAAAATGGTTTGGTTTGGTTTGTTTTAATGCACATCAACCTCAGTGGGTGACATTTAATGAAGTAGTTGAAGGCGACCAGAAGGCTCCCTTTTCAAGTGTAGGGGAGGGCGGTACTCCTTTCCCTGGATTGCTCCACTTTACCCTCGATACGATACATACCTCATATTGCTGAGTGTTAAGCAAGGAGGTATCAAGTACCATTTTTAAAGTCTTTGGTATGATGCAGCCTGGGATTGAACCCAGGTCTCCCAGACTATTGGTGAACACTCTACCCAATAGGCCAATGAGCCGGTAAGTAAGGATATAAAGTAACCATTCTTGGTAGAAAAATATATTTTTGTTAACATTCCTTGGAGAAGAACAGTTAGTAAAAAGCTTGTGGAACATTTTTTTTTTTTGGTATAGTCCTATCTCCTTCAGTAATCCAAAAATGTCATTCTGATTAGCCTGCTTAAAAAGGTCCTTCAGGTTGGTCACCTAGTAATGTCTAAAACAGAATTTAATTGAAATCAATACATTTCATCAATATATGTTCCACACTGATAAAATATAATGGGAATTCTTCTAAGTCGCTGCTATGTAAGTACTAAGATATAGCTGAAACGCACAAAGCTAGATGGGAACTGCACAAGGATCCTGCCTGTTATTTTGAACTGGTGTAACTGGCTCAAATAGTTGGTTAGCTTTTATAGCATATCAACCATTATAGGTTATTTAATGCCATATCCTCATATATATATATATATATATATATATATATATATATATATATGATTAGTAAACGCATACTTTGTAGATAACATTTTTAAATGAGCCAGTTCTCGATTGTTTGCATACAGTTAAATGGTTATACATATGATTTCTAAGTCAATAGTGTGTAGGTAGTCTTATTTTTAAATGAGTCAGAGCTAATTTGTTTAGACACAAGTATTACTATTGTTTGCACACAGTTAAATTGTTCCAAATATTCTTACATGAAGAGTTCTATTTAGTATTAATAATTTGTTTGCACTCACTGAAATTGTTTCAAATATTGTAATCTAACATAAATAGTTTTATTTGCACAGATGGTTTCAAGCATTACTTTGTGACACCAACAATTCTATTCAACATTACTCATTCATTAGCACAGTTAAATTGTTTTAAGTATTGCTATGTATCACTAACAATTCAATTAAACAGTCATTCATTTGTTTACACACCATCAAATGGTCAAACAGTTCTATTTCTAACAATTTGATTTAATATAAGTTATTTGTTTGTATACAGTTTAAGTGGTCAAACAGATCTATTTGACCCTAGAAAAAGCTAGATGGGAACTGCACAGGATACTGCCGGTTATTTTGAACAGATCCTGAAAATAGCATCCTACAAGATGGCAGCTATCCATTTTGCAAACCATTCAAATAAAACGAGGAAGATGTGGGGCACCACTGGTGAAGTAAGAACGAAGCCATAAGGGATTCTCCTATGGACTCTTACACAGTATTGGCTGACCAGCAAGGAATTACATTCATCAGCTCTGTGTGGACACTGGGTACTATCTAGATGACTTACTAAGAGTAATGACTGATAGGGACTGATATCAAGAGAGAATCAAATGAATCAATTCTGTCAGTAAATCATAATGATTTGTTTACAGAGACTATTTGTCTTTAAATTCAAATCTTGATCAATGATCAACAATAATTTGAATTCTATCAGCTGTATGTGTCTATGTGCACATGCAGTATCTCATAAATAAGTACCCACCCCGCCACAGTTTTTTTTTTAAAGTAAGAATTCGATTTTCTTCAATACCAGGTATGGGCAACTTTTTTTGAGAAGAGGGCCACACAAGGAGACATGGCTCATCATCAGGTGAGCTGCACTACTAAAAAAAATTCACTGCAATTTTTCTTTGATGGTACCGCAACCATTTTCATTATAGAAGACTATATGCATAAGCATATGGTTTCAAAAATAGAGAAAATTTGAATTTTTTTTTTCTTCAGTAAAAAGTTCTTTTCTATATTATTTAAAAAAAAAAAAAAAAATTGGAGACTTTCGCAGACCATTCAGAAAGTATTGCAGTTTGCTGATGATGACTGTGCTAAACCAAAGACACCAGGATTTTATTTCTACAGCATTGAAAATCTTGTAATGATATATATATCTCACAACTGAAAAATAAGAACACAGCTTATATATACATGTACCCAATTTCATTTTTAATAATAGAGTTTCAATGTTGTATACTTTGTTAATAAATAATACTTAATATCCATTTTGATTAAATATTCTACAGGGGCCCGACAATATTTTTTGTACACTTTAGTATTCGACTTTCCGAGTACCATAGAGTGGCGAAATTCCTTCAATAGAATAGCATAAACATATAAAGACAATACCTGTAATAAAAATGGAAGAAAATTGATTAGGTAAGGAAAAATATTTAATAGTCTGTAATATCACCTTTCTTCTCAATAACTTTTATCAATCTCTCTTCATAATGATCAAACATATGCACAATAACATCTCTACGTGTTTCTATTAGTTGTTTTTTGACTCCTAGTATTCGTTCCCATAGTTGAGCCTCTTTCGTTATTTCAGGTCTATCATTAGACAAGTTGCACAAGCATTTCCCAAACATTTTCTATTAAATTTAGATCTGGGCTTCGTGCAGGCAATTCCAAAGAAGTCATATTCACTTTAGCCATCCATTCTTTCATGAGTTTTGACACATGGATGCTGCAATTGTCTTGCTGCAGAACGAAATCATTCCCCATCTCTCTTCTTATCCTTAGTAGGGCTTTCTCGTCCAGCAACTGTTTGTAGCTTTAGCTGTTCTGTCGTCCTTTCAGCCACTCCAACCATATATTTCCATTAGCAAAGATCATACCCCAAACCATAACTCCTCCTCCCATCTGTCGTTTGTTCAGTACAACAGGCTCACCCCTTCTCGACCAAGTACACCATCCATCGGGCCCATCAAACTTGAAACGCTTCTCATCAGTAAATATAACCTTAAAGTCAACATGCTTTGTTAACCACCTTTTAGCTGTATGTTTCTTTGTTAGTGTAATTTTTTTCTTAGCCTTTGTATATTTCAAACCAATCCTATGCAGCGTTCTTTATACTGTTCGGACGTTTACATCCAATTCACATTTCTCCTTCACTTTTCTTGCTGTAACTTTTTCTCCAGATGTCAAAAGCCGTGTCACAGTCGTCTTCATTCTCCTTTCAGTCCTCTTGCCAATTGATCTTTTCTGCCCTCTCTTCTTTTTCCGCTCGAAGTCTGTCTTCAGCATGTATTCGACCGTTGATTTCGACAGCTTCAAATCCATGGCGATCCTTCTGATGCTGAGGCCATCTTCCCGCTTCTTCCGTGCCAAACAAACGACTTTTTTTGAATGCATTTTCCCTCATTAAACTTAATTGTTTTGCCAAGAAATGTCCGGACTATTTATGCTGTCAGATTGTCCTATGTTAACATAGTAGTAGGGGTGCCAGTGCCCCAGAACAGTGTACAAGTAGAAAATTTGCATACAGCAACATATACATGAACATAGCTCTTAATAAAATAGGATTTTTTGTCATGTCCGAAAAATAGTGTTGTGCAAGTTTTTGCAAAAATCACAAAAAACTAAAATTATCAAAGCCAAACTAAAAAAAATGATTACACTAGTAGTGTATTTTACTCCTCAACTACGTACTTACAATCTCAAGTTTTTGGCACTAGTGACCACCTTGAAGTACTTTTTTCAAAGTGTCCGAAAAATATTGTCGGGCCTCTGTACTAGAAATAAAAAAAATCCTGGTATCTCTGGTTTAGAAGAAAATTCACTTATTTAAAAAAACAGGTAGAGGTGTACTTATTCATGGGTGATGCTATATTTACAAAGTCTGGCACATAGGTGAATATATAGTATCGCTAATAAATTACTAACACTATTCACTTAAGTGAAATTAGGTGCTGCACATGTGAATCCATTTTATTATTTTAGCACCATTTTTATTCTCAAGATTTCTAGACAGCCAAACAGAGAAAAAAATTTCCCTTTTTGTTAAACAATTCATTCATGCAAGCAATGGAAAAATAAATAGTTTGTCTCTTTTTTGGAAAGAGAGAGAGAGAGAGAGTTCCTAGATGAGGAGTTGGGTGCCGTCCAATCATTTTCAGATTAAAATAGGATTTAGTTTTGTTGACAAGGCAACAAAAGAGAGCTTTCAGTGAAATTCTTTAGCATTTGGCTTGAAACTTTCAAGAAACGAGACAGTGATAATCCTAAAATGAATAGATACAATATTAACCCTCTAAATGAGCATCTATAAAGAGAAAAATAAAGATATATTCTTAAAATTCACACTGGTCTTTAGGCTAAGAAAGTTTTATGGATGAGAGAGAAAGATACCACTATCATTTATTTTCACTCTGTACCATTTTTTTTTTTTTTCCACCAGCTTTCACTGGTGGTTCCCTCACAGAAGCCTGGGTAACAGCAAGGTTCCCCAGGCCTCCATTGGGACTCTTCTAAATATTCTTGATGTTTTAAATAGCACCATATTCTAGATAGTCCCTATTCTTCCTCTGATATCCATTTCCCCTCAGCCTCTTTTCCAAGCCTTTAGAGACAGTTCCAAGGGCACCACTTACAATTTTATTTGATATTGAAAGTCCTTAATTTAATAAATATGGTATATGCCATGGTTGACATTATTTGATTATTTTCAGTCAGACTCGCTCACTCACCCAATTTTACGGTCAGACTCGCTCACTCACCCAATTTTACGGTCAGACTCGCTCACTCACCCAATTTTACGGTCAGACTCGCTCACTCACCCAATTTTACGGTCAGACTCGCTCACTCACCCAATTTTACGGTCAGACTCGCTCACTCACCCAATTTTACGGTCAGACTCGCTCACTCACCCAATTTTACGGTCAGACTCGCTCACTCACCCAATTTTACGGTCAGACTCGCTCACTCACCCAATTTTACGGTCAGACTCGCTCACTCACCCAATTTTACGGTCAGACTCGCTCACTCACCCAATTTTACGGTCAGACTCGCTCACTCACCCAATTTTACGGTCAGACTCGCTCACTCACCCAATTTTACGGTCAGACTCGCTCACTCACCCAATTTTACAGCCAGCATAGAATAGATTAAAGAAAAATCTCAAATGTCCAACACCCACACTTCATATTTTTCCCCAGTTTCCAATAGACCTTTGATCTTTCCTATAGAAATTTATCCACCAATGAAATGTCAAGGCTGTTTTGCACCATTCAGATAATCTTCTTATGAAAAGCATGCTTGGAGAGATTAAAAACGCAACATTTAAACCAATTCTTTAATTTAGTTGAATTAAATTTTCTTCAACTTTTCATCATTTGTTTTTTTTTTGTTGTTATGTGCAGCAGATGTTAATAAAAGTGCATATCCAAAGCTTGTGTACTTTTAGCAACACTTTTCCACACAAGAGACTTGTTTGGTTTCAATCATTGAAGAGATTTTAAACCAACTATCAGAATCCTCAATACACTTTAGGAAAACAGCTTCTTGTTTCATAGCGCCAACATTTACACAGAAGCAATACACACACTCAGGGGTGAAACAACACCCACAAAGTCAACATGCACACATGTACACAGGGGCGACAAACACACACACACAGGCGATCATTCCCAGACACAAACAGATATAATACAAATAATAACCCCCTACATATACAGGGAACACCTACACAGAGACACCCACAAACTCCTGTCTTCCACACACACAAAATTGATTAAGACAACATTCATGTAAGACTCCTCAGGTGAGATGTAATTTCATGTCTCACGAGAAACTGCCTGTCTTCCTGATCTTTCACACTTTCCATTACTGTTCAAAGAGTATTGACTCAGAGTATTGTAATAAAAAGCAAAAAAATGATGAATTACTTCTAGTGATAAAATAAAAATAGTGAGAAGTTTTCATATATATATATATATATATATATATATATATATATAAAATTAAGTAAAATAACACTTCTGATATTGAGTACATATACTGAGATTTCAATTATGTTAGAGTGGTAACTTTTCTTGCAACTTATTCTCTTAGAATTTTCTCTCACCCTCCCTACAAATATAACAAATGCTTTTATTCTCATCAAATGTTTCAACATTGGATGTGACAAAAACCGGGATTCTTCTCTCGTTTCTTTCTCCATTTATAGTTTATTTTTTGATGCTTAATAACTGATTGAAATCGTGAGTCAAACCATCTAGGGTTATTTTATGCTTAGAGGCAAGGAAATCACATTTATATTTACATTTTTTGTGCAGTTGTTTCTTAAGAGATTTTCGCAAAGTTATGATATTAATTATTCCTATCTAATACATGGGGAATCCCCCTCTGGTGTAGTGGTTAATGTGCTAGACTGCAACATCATTGTAAACAAGTTCAAACTCCAGTCATGCTAGTAAAGGGTGTCTCAATATATACGAGATCCATGTGACTGCTAATAACTAGACTAATAATAATGTGTTCTTTTTTTGTTTCAGATTTGAAAAAATATTGTGTCACTACTTATTTGGAGACAAAATCATTCAAAACAGTCTCAAAATAGATGCAACCAATTAATATGATAATGATTTATTACTGAGACAAGAAACTCTAAAAAGATCGCATGTCCTGGAAGCTAATATAATAATTAAAAAAAAATTGATTTGATGTCTGGCTCAAAGGATGGATTTTTTATAAGATGTGTTCAAATGACTGCCATTGCATTTGTCTCAGTAATAAATCATTATATTAATGGGTTGAATCTATTTTGAGATTCCCTGTATATGCACCTTAAGGTTAATACCCTTGCAAAAGGTATAGACTTCTTTATACTCCCAGTACCATTACTACCCTTCTACAAGGATAGTTTTGGCATAAAATAACTTACAAATGTTGACATAACCATTAAACAAAGAAACCAAATCTAATACAAATGATTTAAAGTGATATAATATTGAGTATTACTATCTAATACAAATAATTAGAAAAGGCATTTGAAAAGAAACTCAACAAGTATTCATGACTGGTCAGTCACTGTCAACAGGCTGGATTGGAGAATGACATCTCAATCAAAGTTAGATATACAAGATTTGTAGCCTGTTTTTTTTTTTTTTTTGGTTGGAGCCTTTCTAGATTTGTGGTATAGAGCTAGTCATTTAGACACAAGTCCTGGTCACCGAGAGTAATGCATATGATGTTGAAAAACCTATGACACCCGATGATTCTAGGCACATCACTGAAGAAGTACTCAGAAGCATCAGTAGATTGATGTATACAACTGCTTATGCATATTTTGGCAGCATTTCTTTGTTAATACAAATTTCATTAAACATAATAGACATTTTATGTCTACATATTTTCTTCTGGATCCGTTCGAATTCCCGTATTACTTTTATCGTATTCGGGGGGGGGGGGGAAATTGATTTATGTATTGTCCATAGTTGTATGTATCTCTAGTACTTTCTGCCTGACTTTGGGCCATCATCAGGGGAGGATCTATTACAAAAGTGATGTAACTTTTGTTTTAGCATATTACTACTATGTAAGAACGTCTTTACTGTTGAAGATTATGGTGTTTGCTTTTAAATGGGTTTCTATAATTAGTGTCAGTAGCTAAAGACATTTAAGTACATTAGCACTGGTTTGAAAATGAATTCTATTAAGTGTCGGTTGCATGTTTCTAATATGTAGTGCTTAGAGAATTTGTAGTTTTTGTTTATTATTTTGATGTTCTAATATTGTGGTGTTGTCAGTGAGAATTTTCCATAACTGTGTTGTTGGGCATGAATGTTTTTTTTAAATGCTGAGCTATTGAACTTGTATCAGAAAGGTGCATTGTAAGTCTCCTTGACAGGGTAGTTGAGGTTAAACCAACATATATATACGATAAAAGTAATACGGGAATTCGAACGGATCCAGAAGAAAATATGTAGACATAAAATGTCTATTATGTTTAATGAAATTTGTATTAACTGCTTATGTGTATAGTAGTAGAATCTATTTGGCCTTATTGGTTGCAACTTTTGAGTTATGAATTTGGTAAGAACATGAATTAAGAGGCTATATATTTTTTGATTTGAAAAATGTGTGAATGATTTAGATTTTTGTTCATAGGCTTTTATGACTAGAAAATTCTTATTCTTTAGTCTAATGAACTTTGGTTCCATTTTTACTTACTAATCTTTTTACCAGGAACCATTATAATAATCAGGCATTCAATTCATAAACAATTTATATTATGATTATTTTAATCACATTAAATATGATGGCATAGTTATACTAGTATCCTTGTCTTTATTTTTAATTTACAAACCTATTTTGCTTAGATGTGGCACAAGGTCATATGAATAGAGCTGCTAATGACTTTAACTCACTTGTGAAGGTTTGCTAGTCTAGCTTGTTAACCATTACACCACCCAAGATGCCCATCTTTATCTTTATTTTGATCACCCAGTGTCCCATCAATGTTCAGCAATATATTGTGGTCTTAAGAAGAAAAAATAAAAAGTCAACCTACAGTATCAATATTTGATGTTGTAAAAGTGACACCAAATAAATTTCTTTTACTTGAACCAGTGAGAAGTTCAAATTATATAATTGCTTGTACGAAATGGATTAAATGATATAAGCTCAAATCTTGGATGAGGCTGTTTGCATTTCCTATAGAGCTTATACCCTTGGGAAAAGTATGAATCTTCTTTCAGCTAGTTGGACACACTTGGCTCTTTAATTATGGGATGGCAGCCAGTCTAGGGGAAGGAAAACTGAATTCAAGTTGTACTCTGCTTAAAAATTGACTTAGTGTTGCATCCTGCTTGGAGTTGGGGATTGGCTAAATACATATATAAGGTTACTGGATGTGACGAGGAAAAAGGAAACCACTGACCAAAATAACAAAAATTAAACTAATGTGTATTTCAGAACTTAAAATTTTACTACTTTGTTGTCAAAGTAATGATAGCCAAGATAACAAGGAGTAAAATTTAGCAACAAGGTTCTAGTTTTGAACCTCTAAGCTGTGTCAAGTAACCCTTCATTGCCAGAATTTGTCCTAGAAAATGACTCATGAGGTCCACTCTGAAACTATAATAACACTATTTTGTTTATATATATATATATATATATATATATATAAACTTTGTCTACAGAACAAATTCAATATTTCTTGCATACATGGGTTTGCTTTCCAGATAATATTTTGCTCATCCAAACATCTCGAATAAAATTTCATTCAAAATTGGTTCCTGAAATCAATAAAGAAGGTATAGAATTATTAGTAATAGATAGGAATACTTGAAACCATATAAATGTGTGAATTCATAGTATTAAGAATAATTACTTTAAGCTATATTTGTTTTCAAATGACTCAGTTACTTGAAATCATGCAATTGCTTCCGCCCCCATAAAAAAGAATGACCGACTTTGGCATTAAATAACCCAACAAGGGTTGACATACCATAAAACGAGCCATCGCTTTGTGCTGGGATAATCCATTTTGTAAGAGTTAATTTGGGTACATATCTGATCAAAGGAATATTGATCAAATTGCTGAAAATCCACCCAATCTAATAATTATAATCAAATTTGAAGTTTCATAAGAAAATCACTCATTGATTTTTTTTCTATTGATCTGAAATTCTTATTGAACATTTGAGATGATTGTCTCTCATCAGCACTCATTGAAATAAACTGATATGGCTTGGAAGTTATTGGTGATTCTTTTTAAAACTAGTTGTGCAGAAATGAGAAGGGACAGAGAGAGGGAAAAACTGTTGAATATAATGAGATGTAGTAGGATGGGGAGAGGCTATGAAGATAAATTAATAAGTGTGTGTGTGTGTGGGGGGGGGGGAGAGTGAAGATTAAACCAACAGTAAAAAAGGGTTTATGGTAAATGCTGAGTAGAATGAGTTCTACATATATCTTTGCCTTGAACAATTGTAATCAAGTGGTTAAAGAAAATATCAAGTTATAAGGGAAAAAAGGGGGTATTATTCTACACATGCACCCGTTCAAGTACATGGGAGGGTATCATTCTCAGGAGTCATTTCTAGGACAAATTCTGGCAATGAAGGGTTACTTGACACACCTCAGAGTTTGATAGGAAGGTTTTCACAGTGTATTAGCAACCTATTTTATAAGAAATTCAGTTGTTATGATACAACAATTTATGTTTACTTTAAATAGGATCAATTAATGCCTCAAGGGATATAATAGTAGTGCTAATAGCCCTCCAGAAAGACAAGATTTGGTTGTGTTTTATAGCATATCAACCCTTGTGGGTTATTTAATGCCAAATTTTGTTTATACCTATATATGTATTATTTGTAAGCAGTTTGTAAGTAACATTATTTTTGAACGAGCTAGAGCTCATTTGTTTACACACAGTAAGTAAGTTGGTGACTGTAGTTGAGGGTGACCCGAAGGCTCCCTTTTCGATAGTTACTACACCAAGGTGTAGGGGAGGGCGCTACTTCTTTCCCTGGATTGCTCCACTTTACCCTTGATCCTTACCTTATATTGCTGAGTGTTAAGCAAGGTAACATCAAGTACCATTTTTTGAGTCTTTGGTATGACTTGACCTGGGATTGAACCCAGTTCTCCCGGGCCATTGGCGAACACTAACCTTTATGCCAATGTCCGGTTTACACACAGTAGAAAGTTTCAATTATTGTGATCAATAATAGTTCTATTAGCACAGTTAAAGAGTTTCAAGTATTGCTATCTAATACTAATAATTCGATTTGATATTAATCATTTATTTGCATAGTTTGTTTCAAGTACTACTATCCAACACTAATAATTCAACATTATTTATTCATTTGCACATGGTTAGATGGCTTCAAGTATAGAAAATGATTAAACAGTTCTATTTGACCCATAGATGGAACCCTAACAGATACAACCCATTCTGAATAGAGTATCTGGGAGTGATGGCAATAAAAGGGGTACTCCATATTCCCCAAAACTTCAGAACTTAACTTATAGTGTAAGTAGAAAGCAAATGTTGAGATATATATATATATATATATATATATATATATTAACTGAAGAAGATCGGAGAACTAGACTTCTCCCCCAACAAAGTATAGCTTAGATTTTTGTGCAAGGTCAAAAGTGTGGGACATCCAGAGAGGACCAAACTCACTATTCAGGAACAATGGATCCTGAAAGACAAGCTTGTTAACCATTACACCATGACAGAACTCCTGGATCAGAAAACTAAACCAAAACATTGTAAAGTTCAAATTGGGAATAAATGTAGGATTAGAACAATTCACTTTCTGCCACTATGTCATGGATAGAACTTTTTTAAAAAGGGTGTAGGGGAGGAGAGCAAAAGGAATCACCCAAAGCAAAACATAGAATATCAGTTAAAAGGTAAACTTTTTACAAGGCTTTACATCTGTTGGAGCAAACTCGTGTTTCAGAAACTGTGGGGGTGTCATACGCCTACTGAATCACCTGAGGGAGTAAACAAAGTTTTATCCACCTTAAAACACTTCTTTACTGGAGCAAATATAAGGTTTGGTAGGGGTGCATCAGAGTATACCAGCCAAATAAACAATAACTAGGTCTGGCACATGCCTGAAGCCTATGTTTCTAATGGTGTGCCTGGAAACAGAAAAAGAATGTTTCTTGGGAAGAAAGGATTGTTGTAGGTGGGGAGGTTTTGGCAAGACAACCACAGTGGTAGAGGATGAGATGTTGCTTTGAATTGATAGCTAAGTAGATATTTAGACATTATAAAATCTGTAGTGCTTATTTGTTCATTGCTGTTTACACAGACAATCTAACTTAGTTTTTATCATTCTCCAGTAACTTCCAATGATTTCTCGTGAATGGAAATATATTCTGTTAAACTGCTTCATTTGTCTGGCATGTTGGCAAGTAAATATTTCAGTTGGGATGGGCGGTGATATTTTTGGGGCTACAATTTGATGCATAATGGACATCTTGTATAAAATGGAATCAGTAACCCGAGTTCAAATCATGGATTTGGCTGTTTGTAATGCATTTTGCATTAATACCTTTGGAAAAGGCATGAACTCATCTGTTCTCCCTCTCCAGCTATGGATAAATAGTAGGACAGACTGGACTTTTTTTTTTGCCTTGGTAAGGCAATCAGTCTATGAGAAAGAAAAGTGAAATCAAACCAAGTGTACTCCACTTAAAAAGTGATCTTGTGTCACATCCTTTCTGTCGTCAAGGAGTTAGATAAATACACAATTTGACACGGGTTAAATCGCAAGAGATCTAACTTTTCTCATGTGAAAGTACCAAAATTGAGATTTAAAAATAGGCAATTTCAATTCAATCTCTTTGCATTTTGAAGTTCTCAGTCATTTATTAAAAGTACTCGTTCAAATTTTGTGAGTTGGGTTTATTGAAATTAGTTTCTTATTAAAAGCTATTTTCCTCAGCTATGTTGTTTTTTTGCTCACTATGTCTCAAAGTTGAAAAGAAATGAAAAGGGAGAAAAAGATAGAAAGGTGAGGTTTAGATATTTGGAGTTTTGGTTTGGTTTCTTTGTTTAATGGCATATCAACCTTTGTAGGTTATTTAATGCCAAATCTATTCTCCTAGAAGAATAATAGTGGTACTATTTAACCCATAGCTGGGAGGATAAGGGGTTCATACCGTTCCCAAGGGTATTTGCCCAAAAGTGAACATAATAGCGCGACTGGAGTACGAACTCGCGTTCTACGATTCCGCAGTCCATCGCTTTAATCATTACACCACGAGGACACCCCCAGAGTTTTAAGTCAAGCTTAGCTGAGAAAGAAAGAAGAGGGAAGAATGAAAGAAAAAATTAAAGCAAAAAGGAAATTATTTTGCTAGATTAGGAGGACCTGAAAATGACAGGATTATAATTAAAAATGTTATTTGGTTTATTTTCTAAAAAGATTCATCTTATAGAAATTTGAAATTAAATAGAAAATTCAATTTTTTTCACTTCAAGCAATGATCATAGAAAACTATATGATGTTATTCAGTTTATTTTCTAAAGAATCATGGTAGAAATTCAAATATTTGCATTAATTTTTCTTTTTTTTTTTTTACTGATAAGTGTGTGTAAGAAAGATTGGCTTTAACAGCATGTCAATCCATCTAGAGGTTAGAAAATTGTATTCATTTTACATTGATGTTTACATTTTTTGTGCAGTTGTTTCTTGGTCCTATCAAAGACATAATTTTGAAACAGATCTATTCGACTGGTAGATAGGATCCTAACAGGTACTTCTACTCCAGGTTAGGGTGGCCTTGGGAGTAATGGCAGTGAAGGGGTACTTCAGATTCCTCAGAGCCCCAAAACTGAAGCTTCACCCTCAGATGCAGTTTTGTGTCATACCTAGGACACAAAAGTACTGAATCTATATGTAAATAATCTTGTCATTTTTATGGGTAGTGCTAGTTTCCACTTAAACTGAGAATAGTATGCTATATTCTAGTAAAGTCCTTAATTTAACCTTCATTTTTTTCTTTTTTTTTTAATCTCCCAATTTAATGCTTTGAAGGATTTTATATTTTACAGAATGTAAAAGAATTAGCCATTTCAAGTAAAACTGAACAACAAAACAAGTAAAATTCTTGACAGGCAGCAGCTGTGATGCCAATTGTTTCTGCAATGACAAATGGAAAATCTATTTGAGAGATTCATAGGCATAAGAAATCCACAAAGACTTATGATAAATAACATGAAAAGCTAAATGAAGAAACAATCAGATCAGTTGGGAGTCTTGTTGTAAGGTGTTAAGTCCATTACAACAGAGCTCAATATATAATTGCAAGGCTCAAAGAAAAAAAAAAAAAAAAGAAAAAAAAAAAGAAGAAAAAAAAAAAGGGAATCATCATCAAGGCATCCTAACAGCATGAATTCTTTTGACACTATCTCACCATCCATCCCTATTGACCATTGAATTTAGTAGGTCCCCAGGACGAGTGCTTCTCAAAGTCTCTGATGTGGTATATTGGATATTTTTTCCAATGTGCCATATTATTATTTTATTTATGATCAAGAAACAAGTATTTCAATATGCTGAATTGTATCACAGCATGCGAAAAGAATATTAAACAATACAGAATGATTTTATGTATTTTTATATCAAATGTTTTATATATTATGATAATGTGAAATGGGGAAACTCACCAGGTACCAGCAATTAATGACTTGCATACCAGCACTGGTATGCATACCATCATTTTGAGTAGTGCTGCTCTAGATGGCATCCAGTGTCAACGCAGAGCTGGTGAATGTAAGTTTGTATTGTTTGGCCAACACTGATGTGTCCATGTGTAGGAGTTCATTCTTGCTTCTTTAGTAGTGCCCAGCATGTCTTTTTTATCTCACTAGGATGGTTTGTGAGATTGGAGGTAGGTGGCCATATACCTGCTATTTTATAGAGTGCCACTTACAGAATTTATTCACAATAAAATACACCATCCCTGTGTAGTTCCTACCAAGCTTTTTCTCTAGGTGTTTTGTTGAGGTATAAGTGGTGCAACCATACAATAGTACTGACATGGTAAAACTATAAGGCTTAATAATTATGGTTGACTAACAGTGGTCATTGGCCTAATGAGTAGAGTGTCCGCCAGTGGTCCGGGAGACCGGGATTCAATCCCAGGTCGAGTCATACCAAAGACTTAAAAAAATGGTACTTGATGCCGCCTTGATTAACACTCAACATTATAAGGTGAGGATCAAGGGTAAAGTGGAGCAATCCAGGGAAAGGAGTAGCGCCCTCTCCTACACCTCAGTGTAGTAGCTGGCCACCCTCAATAACAGTCACCAACTTTAATAACGGTCAACAGTGAAGCCAAAAACATTGTAGATCAATATATTTTGATTCAGTTTTTCTCTATGCATGCTAAAAAACAAAATGAGTATAAAACTCACTCATATTTGTAGAGTAGTAGTACCTGTCGGGGTCCCATCTATGGGTCAAATGAAATATTCAATCATTTAACTATGTACAAACAAATAACTGATATTGAATAGAATTATTAGTGTTAGATAGCAATACTTGGAACCATTTAACTGATTGCAAACAAATGAGCTCAGGCTTGTTTAGAAATGTTACAAACTATTCATTTACAAATCTTATTTAATATAAGTATAAACAGGATTTGGCATGAAGCAGCCATTAAGAGTTGATATGCCATACCACACAACCATCATGTATTTGCCTATCATTATTTAAGTTCTCTAGCCAAATATCAGATCATTATGTCTTACTTCAACTGTAGTGGGTGTTTTCTACCTTAAAATGTATATGTCAGTATTATAAATTCCTATAAAAGGTTGGTTGGGGGGAGAGATTACATTTAATATACACTGTCTAAATAATTACATAATTTTGTAAATTAAATACATGAATAATCAAGTAGGTCTCACAGAACTGTAAGATTATATAAGCTAGTAAGATGGCTAACTGTAGTCAAGGACAAACTGAAAGCTTCCTTTTCAATAGCTACAACACCAAGGTATACAGGAGAGTGCTATTCCTTTCCCTGGATTGCTCCACTTAGCATTATAAGGTATAAATCTAGGCTGAGTGATAAGCAAGGAGGTATCAAGTACCATTTTGAGTCTTTTGTATGACTCAACCTAGGATTGAACCCTAGTATCCCAGACTCAACCTAGGATTGAACCCTAGTATCCCAGACTCAACCTAGGATTGAACCCTAGTATTCCAGACCAGTGGCAAACACTCTACCCACTATAACAATGGGTACCCTCCAACATAATAAGCTTGCCCTAATGGTTATTGTCATTGGAAATAGAATTGGTGACTCAAGTTCAAATCTTGGATTAAGCTGTGAGTACATGTGTGTGCGTGCATATATATATATATATATATATATATATATTGTAACCCGGATATAAGAGAGTTGTTGGGACTGGCGAATAAGTCTCTTATACCAGGGTTTGGTCTATTTTGTTTAGGTAACACAGGCTCTAATTTGGGATCAGAGAAAATCTCATATCCGAGTTACACTGTGTTTGTATATAAGTCAAAATTAAGTCAAAATGTAATTAGAATTTAAAAATTAAAATAAAATCAAATCAAAATTAAATTAAAATAAAAAATTTTTTTTAAATAAATTTATATTTCTAACCGAAATTAAAATAAGAAACGGAAGTGGGCTAAATGAGGAGATAACTCTTCACCCCTCTCCTATTCCCTCCCACCTTTCTCTGTGTCTTTTCTGATTTGTTTTATCCATAGGATCTGAAGAAGTCCTGTTAAATTTTTTTCGTGTTTTTGAAATTTTCAAAAACATGTAACAGGATGGAAATAAATTTATAATCCTAATGGGACCAGTTTTTTGTTTTTCTTAAAGTGTATATATATATATATATATATATATATATATATATATATATGCATACTTTCTCATACTCACATGTGCAGTGGTGCACTTAATGTAACAGTTATAGTCATAGAAAATGGAATTGGTGATCCAAGTTCAAATCCTGGATGAGGCTCTGCATACATGTGTGCAGCTATATATATATATATATATATATATATATAAATATATATATACACACACACACACACACACACACACACACACACACACACAGGTATATATTCCCATAGGCAAATATTTCAGCACAAATATATATTTCTGCATGCATACTTTCTCATACTCATATACTTAATATAACAGAGTCAGAGAAAATGGAATTTCTGATGCAAATTCCAACCCTGGATGAGGCTGTTTATGCTCCGCTTCACGCTTGGAAAAGGCATTAATCCATCTTTTCTCCCTCCCCGAGCTATGGGTAAACAGTAGGGCAGAATGAGTTCTTTAACCTTAGCAAGGAAACCGTTCTAGAAGCAAAATTGAATTCAAACTAGCTGTAATTAGCTTAAAATTGAATGTATATTATTAACTATTGCATTATTAAAATATTAAATCAATATATTAGCTTAAAATAGGACGTGTTGCATCCTGCCTTTGGCAGAAGGGTTATGTAAATACGTAGATATCCTCCACATATAAACACAAAGTCAATGGTGCTTAGCAACTCTCAGTTTCTCACCTGTGTTCATTGGCTTAATGAATGCATAGACGAGAAACTGACAATTATCTAGCACCATTGACTGTGTTTACACACTTCTAATAGATAGAGCATATATATATATATATAGTAAAATGTAAACAAACGGAAGTTGATACAAAATGTATTAAATTCCTGAACTGATGCAGGTCATCAAAATGGCTGAGTGGTAAGTTATTGGCCTAATGTAAAGTTAGGTGTGTTTTGATCTCAGCTTGAAGTGTCCAACTTGTCTAGTCACAGTGAAGAGTTGTGATACAATGAAACAGTCTGTGGATGACAATATATTTATATAATCCGAGAAGAAAATTCATGGGGTAGGAGTATCCAATTTGAGTATCCTCTACAGTTGCCAACTTTATATAAGTAAGTAAAGTTGGTGACCGTAGTCGAGGGTGACCAGAAGGCTCCCTTTTCAATAGCTACTACACCGAGGTGTAGGGGAGGGCACTACTCCTTTCCCTGGATTGCTCCACTTTACCCTTGATACATATATATTGCTGAGTGTTAAGCAAGGAGGAATCAAGTACCATTTTTAAGTCTTTGGTATGATGACCTGGGATTGAACCCAGGTCTCCTGGACCATTGGCGAACACTACCCACTAGGCCAATGAGCTGGCTCATATATATATATATATATATATATATATATATATATATATATATATATATATATGTGCATACTTGCAAACATACAAAGTTTTACAGCAATATTACAATTAAAACACTAGAAACAATTTGATTGAATTAGAAAAAAATCATTCACCAATTTTCCAAAGTTGAGTATTAACCAAAAAAGTCTTTAGTTTTACACAACAAAAAGTCTTTACATCAGTTTATGTAAAGAGAGAATCTATCAATTGTATCGACTGTTTTATTTTTTAGATTATCTGGAAAGGAAATATAACAAAATGGCTCAGAATTTTGTTACATTGAATATCAACAAGTCAACTCACACTGAAAGTACCAGCTCCTACAAATCACCAAAATAAAGTAACAATAAGCCTGTTCAGTACTTAGACGAGTGTCCAGTCAGTAACAGCAGGCACTATAAGCAACCCAATTGTGTGTAACAAACTAATGATTAATTGATTTTAATGGCAATTTAACCTGTCTAAGGTTATTTCATGCTTACAGGTTAGGGAATCCTGTTCATTGTAGATTCATTTTTACGTATATTGTATTGTCAAAGTTCCCTCGCCCTGCATGGATCAAGTGAATACTTTTTGAACAGATCTATTTGACCCATATATGGAACAAATAATAAGTACTACAACTCTGGATCAGTGGAACTATGTGTTATGGGAATGAAATGGTACTCCACCCTCCCCAGAACTGAATTTGGTTTGCTTTGGTTTGGTTTTATGGTATATCAACCATTGTAGATTATTTCCTACCAAATCTGGTTTATACTTATATAAGATATATACAGTTTGTAAACATAAGTCAACAAAGTTAAATAGTTTGAAGTATTGCTATGTATCACTAACAGTTCAATTAAACATTAGTCATTTGTTTATACACAGCTAAATGATCAAACAATTCTATTTAGCATAAATCATTTGTTTGCACTCAGTTTAGATATCAAACAGTTCAATTTTACCCATAAATAGGAACTTATCAGGTGCTTACCACTCCAGGTCAGAATGGACCCGGAAGCAATGGCAGGGTACTCAGCATTACTGGAGTTTGACCATCAGATGGTTTAATGTCATATCCAGAACACTCATTAGGGGGGGGGATCTTACCCTATTGTAGAGATACATTTGGTGTAATCTACAGCCCCAGCTAACTAGACTGTCCCAGAACTGGAGTCTCACCATTAGATGAAGATTAGTTTCATACTCAAGATATCTATTTTTGAGAGGGTCTGCAGGAGAAATACAATTAGTGTATTTTAAGCCTTCCCAAAAGGGTGTGTGAGGAATGTGTGCCAAACTAAGTAGAACTTAGTAAATAATAACAGACTTGAATGCTTTTTTTTAAGTGTAATATCACACACAAATCAGAAGAGAAATAGCAAATTGCTTCAATGAATTGTAGGCTAATTTCTTTTTAAGACATTCAATTAAAAAAATCCCAGCTTTAAATACAGTCACTTAACAAGATCATCTGTCTGAGTTGGTAATGTTCACAAAAAATATGGGAGCAATAATTAGCTTCTTAAGAGAATGAATGAAGTAATTAGTATAAAACTCCTGGAGGTTGTAAATACAAAAATTAATTTTAAGAGAAGAAAAAATTCAAGAAAACAAGCATAAACTGTTGGTATTATGAGGAGCAGTATAACATCCTTACTCTCACTTTAACAAATCAACTCACTACATGCGTTCAATTTCTGTTATAGTCCTGTTTAATTAAGTACTTCTTGGTACAAAAATCAAGCCGGCTTTAGCCATATTCAAAATTTAGAAAGTATAAGAGAAAATTTATTTTTTCATGTGTATCTTCATTCTTGTTTTAAATAGGTTATGTTGTATTTTACAATCTTTGGAGACTATTTCGGTTGATTGATTTTAATGGCATATCAACTTGTCTAGAGTAATTTTATGCCTAGATTTTAAGTGATTGCATTCATTGTACATTCATTTCTAAATATTTTGTATTGTTGCTTTGGTTCAGCTTGGTTTCATTGGTTAATTGCATATCAACCTTTGTGGGTTATTTAATGCCAAAGCCATCGTTGTAGAAGAATAGTATTGGTATATATAAGGATAAGGGGTGGGGTCATAGCTTTCCCATGAGCATTAGTCTAAAAACAAATGTAATAGTGTGACTTGAGTTTGAACTTGCTTACTACGATATAGCTGTCCAGCATGTTAGCTTTTACACCATGGGGACTCCATCCAACCCTTGTTTCTTCAGAGGGTCTTTTTTGTACATGGTCCAATCAAATATGAGAAACAGATATATTTGACCCATAAGACATTAACAGGTCTATCACTAATTCAGAGGGAACAAGTCTTACCATCAGATGTGGGCTATTTTAGGAAAAAAAAAAAAAATCAAATGAGGTAATTTGAAGAGACTAAAATATGATAAAAGATATGAGTTGAAAAATATTTGAAATTAACTGGATCTGTGAAATTTTCACAGATGTTGACAATTAAAATTATCCATTATATCATGCCTCTGTCATTCTCTTTTATCCCTTCCATTTTATTTCAAATTTACGTATTAGTATGTTAAGAAACTAGATTAAACCAGAAAATTCATTATCTGTTGAGGGTTAATTTTTACTGTGTTCAAAAGCAACTTAAATAGGGATTTTATATTTTTTTTCACTAAGAGTAGAATAAGACTTCCACAGATGATAAACTTTCATCCAAATAGGTTTTGTAATAAATAAATATAAATTAAAATTTTGAAATATAGAATTTCCAAGTCTTGAGGACTGGTGTCCAAAAGTTGTCCCTGACCACATTAATAAGTTTCATTGTTCATGACTGTTCATTGATCCTGTAGATGAGGATTTTTTACACTTGCTCAGCTAATCAGGGTGTCTCTGATTGCACACAGAGATGCTTGGATGGCCTGCAGATAGGCACACCAATAACTAATGAGTAGCTTGTCATGGGATACCAAGAGTTGCAGAAGCCATTGCCACCAGATTCTAGGCAGGTACAGATGTGGATTTGTGAGCATTTGTTGTTAACCAGTGCTGTAATAATAGATGCATGGAGAGGAGTTTGTATGCTAGAGGTGGACAGTTTGCATGAGTCATGGTAGGCTATTTTGTATGTCAGTGGGAGGTCATCCTCAACTGCATAATGTCAGCTGTGCCATACCTTTAGCAAGCAAGGTGCAAGTGGCATAATGGTAATAGGAAATGAACTTGGCTCACCAAGTTCAAATCCTGGATAAGGCTGTTTGGATTGCACATAGTGCCAATGTGCTTAGGAAAGGCATAAATCTTTTTACCCTCATCCTCAACTATGGGTAAATAGGACAGACTGGGTATTGCAACCTATGTAGAAGAAGGAAAACTGAATTCAAACCAGCTGTACTCTGCTTAAAATTAACAGTGTTGCATTCTGCCCAAGGGCAGTAAATATTTTTTACTCTTGCCTCTACCATAAATCTTTAGATGGATACTGAAAACTATTTTGTAATTTCTATCAGTTCATTTTGTAGTTAAATGAATATTTGTGTTACAAGCCAAATGCCTGTCTCATAGACAGAGAAAAGTAGGTTGTAGAAAAAGTTCCCTTACTCCTACAAGATTTTTGCATACATGATATTTTATCCAAAACATCTGTTTAGTATCCTTTTGGTCATTATGCTAGAATTTCCTTCTCTTGACACAGCTATGAAGAGCTGACCAGGAGAAAAGAAATCATTCTTATATATATATATATATATATATATATACATACACACACACACACACACTAAGAAGCAACCCTTCAGTTTTAGGGTTCTTAAATATTCATGGTGTTAAATCGAACAATTAAAAGGAAGCAATATATTTGATTTCAAAGTAAAAGAAAAAAAAAAAAAAAAAAAAAAAACTTTGTTTCAGCTTTAAAAAATTAAATTAAATCTTAGTAAAATTATTTGATATTTCCAATTAAAGACCAAAATGAATATATAGCAAAATATATAAAGTGAATATCCAAAAATTAATTTGAATTTTCCATTTGGTTCCAACAATATTATTAATCACAGCAAGACTTTAGTCTTGTTAATTTATAATAAAAGGACTGGTTGAGTTTTGTGGCACATCAACCTTTGATGGTTATTTGATACCAAATCCTGTTTATACATATACATGAAATACAATTTGTAAATGAATAATTTGTAGGTAACAACTTTTAAACATAGCCAGAGCTCATTTGTTTGCATAGTTAAATGGTTTCAAGTATAGAAAATAAATATTCCTATTTGATCCATAGATGGGAGCCTAACAGGTATTATCAGTCCAGGTCAGAGTGGATATAGGAGTAATAACAATGAAGGGGTACCCTAATCCCCAAAGCTCCAGGATGAGGGCCTCACCACCAAGTGGTTAGTGTCATATCAAGAACACTCAGTGAGGTGGGGGGGTCTTATCCTTCTGCAGAGATGCAGTTGGTATATTCTACAGCCCCAGCCAAGAGGACTGCCAATAGCGTAAAAGTATCATTACATATTAAAATGTAGACTGCTTCGATCAAGACAAGAGGTGAATATAACACAGAGGTTTACTTAATGCAAATCTATAATAGATAACCGTTTTCTTCGTTTCTTCATGTCATTGCTATATAATGTACCTTTACACTTCATAATAATTCAATACACAGAAACTATAATAAATACAGATACATTGATAATCCTTCATTGTTTAATTAGTTGTTTATTGAGAACTTTTAAAAGCAACACAGCTGAATTAAAAACAAATAATATTGACTGTATTTTGATAAGACTGACAATCACAAACAATTATAACAGTTATACCTAGAAATGTAACTACATCCAATTCGACTGGAGTGTTAATGTTGATTTAATAACATGAAATGATTTTGCCATGGCAAATATAAAATGATATTCATCAAATATAGTAAGCATTTTCTGAATTCTGTATTATACAGAATATAGATATGTACTTATATAGGAGCTTACATTATATTACTTATCTCATCTACAGTATAAAAATTAACTAAATGTGCATGTTTTTAATGAGTTGAAAACCAGCTCAGTCAATTTTCAAACATAGTGCAAACAAATTATGTAGGTAAAGTTACTTGAAACCATATAATTGCACACAAATTATTTCTTTTAAATAGGAATACTTGAAACCATATAGTTAAGTAAATTAATACTTGATACTATACAACTGTGTGCAAATTATTTGTATTAGATAGAAATACTTGACACCATACAACTAGCATATCAACTTTTTATTTTGGTTTTGTTTAATTGCATATCAACCTTTGTGGGTTATTTAATTCCAAAGTCATCCTTGTAAAAGAACAGTAGTGGTACAATTGAACTCATAGCTGCAGAGATAAAGGGATGTCATACTGTTTCCTAAGGGTATTAGTCTAAAATTGAATGTATTGTGTAACTGGAGTTCATACTCGCTTATCACAATGTCACAGTTTAGTACATTAGTGACTATGCCATGAGGACTCCATTCCTATTTGTATTAGATAGGAATATTTGAAACCATAAAAAAATTGTAGTAATAAAGTTGGCGACCTTAGTTGAGGGTGACCCAAAGGCTCCATTTTTAATAGCTACTATAATGAGTTGTAGGGAGGATGCTACTCCATTCCTTGGATTGCTTCACTTTACCCTTGATCCTACCTTATAATGCAGAGCGTTAAGCAAGGCGGCATCAAGTATAATTTTTTGAGTCTTTAGTATGACTCAACCTGGGATTGACTCTGGTCTCCCAGACCATTGGCAAACACTCTACTCGTTAGGCCAATGGCCCAGTGTAAAGTAAAGTTGGTGACCATAGTCGAAGTCAAACAGAAGGCTCCCTTTTCAATAGCTACTACACCAAGGTGTGGGGGAGGGCGCTACTCCTTTACCTGGATTGCTTCACTTTATCCTTGATATGTACCTCATACTGCTGAGTGTTAAGCAAGGAGGTATCAAGTACCATTTTTAAAGTTTTTGGTATGACGCGACCTGGAATTGAACCCAGGTCTCCCAGACCATAGGCGAAAACCCTAAAACTGTGTGCAAATTATTTGCATTAGGAATACTTTATATCATTTAACTGTTAAAAAATGTTTTTTTTAAAAACTCAAGAGAAAACTACACCAAAATGTAAATCTAAACATACAATGAATATGATTCTCTAACCTCTCAAAGCAAGAAAATAACCCTAGATGAATTGATATGCCATTAAAATCAGTAAACTAATCAAATTTAGTATACATATATAGCCAACTTCCAGACATGTTCCAAGTAAAAAAAATTTTTGATGCCTACACCCAGAAGATTTTTTACGAAGAAACCCCACTCCAAAATTGATTTGACTGTCATACTGAAAATAAGAGATAAAAATCAAATTTTAATTTGAGTTATTTTTTTCCTCATTAATCTAAATATTTTTTAAAAAATATAGTTTGTATATAAACTTCATACAACAAATGTAATAATTATCATGAGACAGAGGAATATCAATACTAGAAAAATGAATAATAGAAAATTGAAAGAACACTGCTTCAAATTTAAGTTGAACTTGCATCTCTTTTCCAAAGCATCTACAGAATGGCTACAGAGACCATCTCTTTAGAAAAGACCAGATCTATTTGTTTCATAAAAAGCCTATTACAGAAATAGAAAGTTAATTGAAAAAGGAGAAAGAGAGAGAGAGAAATAGAAAGAAAAAGAATAGCAAGAAAAAAGAAAAGAGTAGGAGAGAGAAAGAGAAATAAAAGAGATCCTTCTCTTTATTTCACAAGATATATCAGAAGAAACCTGTAGAATGAATTGGTTAATATTTTGTTACTAACACCCACAACGCAAAGTAGCAGTTCAATTGCTAAAATAAAACACATTTTTTTAATGATAAAGTTTAAAGTTAGAGATTTTCATGATATGACACTCAGGAATTGTTAACAGTTTGTTTTTACAAAACAAGTTTATTAACTGACCCCCTGTAAGCATCAGCTTCATCTTAGAACTCTTCATTTTTAAAGCATCATTTTAAACAATTCTATTTAACCATGATTTAAACAGACGGATATCACTGCTTACTACTCACATTCCCACCCCTGTGAATCAACATCAAAAGATTCTAAGTAAAAATGTTTAGTAAATGAAAAGCACAGATTCACAACATATAATAATTTTACTCTTATATGTGAATCTGTACTTTTGTGTATGTCAATGGCTGTGTGCATACAAGTGTGTCATATAAGCAGAGGTCCAAGAGTCAGTATACAGACCTTTGAAAAAATTACCATATATTCTGGCATTTAAAAATCTGCTTCTCCTTGGCCCCCACCAAAAAAAGCTAAAAATATCCCCGAGTCTTATAGGTGAAGTTGAGATATCTGGGAAGCTAATGTTTATCCAAACACAATAGACTGCCAATACTTGTATGCATCTACCCAACCTCTCTGCATGAGCAGGATGTGACACAAGGTCATTTTTTTTAATATGGAGTTTAACAGGTTTGAATTCAGTTTTCCTAGACCAATTGCCATATGAAGAGCCTAGTCTGCCCTACTATTTCACCTAGAGCTAGAGTGAGAATAGTTGATTCATACCTTTCCAAAGGGTATTTGCACTATTTGAAATGCAAACAACCTCACCCAGGGTTTGAACTCTGATCACTGTGTCCATTTCTAACAATGATAACTATTATCCCACAAGTGCTTCCACACTACCAATACTTGTATGTACTCTTGCCACTATAATAATGCAATATATATAGAAGGCGGTGGATTGATTTTAATGGCATGTCATCCAGTCTAGGGTTATTTTGTGCCAAGTTGTGAAGGGAATCATGTTAATTTCAAGTTTGTATTTACATTTTTTATGCAATTGTTTCGTAAGAGGTTTTATTTATTTATTTTTTTTAAATTTGCACTGTCTTATCATACACAATATTTTTGAAACAGATTTATTTGACCCATAGATGGGATCATCAGAGGTACTACCACTATTGATCAGAGTGGATTTGGGAACAATGGCAACATAGGAGTACTCTACACTCCCAGGATCTCTAGAAAAAGAGCCCCACCATCAGATGCAGTTTAGTTCTGAAGAGAGAGGCTTACCGCTCTGTAGGGGATACAAGGTGACAATAGAAGGTGATACATGTCATCAAATTTAATATTGTATAGAATAGGTTAATATAAGGCCCATTTCTCTAAAGAATTGCTAAAAAGTACCTTTCAGGCTGTTGTCGTCTTCAGATAAGACTGGTGGAAGAACAACTCAAATAACGGGTGATAGGTGAACGTTATTGTATTAGTAGAAAAAAGGGAAGTCATACAAAAGAAGTACTAGCTGTTCTCGGCTTGCAGTCTGTCAAATGTTTCATAAGAAATGAGAAGTTGTCTTCCCCGAGCGAGCTAGCTCGGAGAATATGTTTAGGTTGGACGAGTCCATCTTTGGGGTATGGTAGGATATGTCCCCATAACGCAGGCATAATATATGCAGACTAATGTTTACCCAGACATGGTGGATGACTAATACGTGTATCTATTATATTGTTAATATTAAAAGTTACTGAGATGAGAGAATCTTATATAATATCAAATATACTAAATCCAAGCAGTGGGTTAAAAAATAGATCATGTTAAAAGCAACATTAGGCTTAAAAAAAATTTACAAGAGGGAGTCAAAAGTTTTGCAATAATTTGGTAATGTAAGACATTTCAATAACTTAGGGTGCTTTTCCTGGGGTCGTAAATTGACAAACCACACTGGACAGTGAGATGCCAAGCTTGCCCAATACTCTGAGTATTAAACACCAGATTTGCCTCTTTGGCTTGGACCCAACTTTGGAATCCATGATTTTAGGCCTACCTGACTTTACCCGATGGTAAAGGTTCTTGAAACCTGAGCAAAATTTCTTGTATTATCTAGCTATTGTACTGTAATCAATATGTTAATAATAGCAAGACTAAGTTTAAATGAATTTACAAGGGTGGATGAAAAGTTTTATAATATTTTGGTAACAAGAGGTACAATTTGGCAACTCTGGATGCCTTTCCAAGGTCATGAAGGTGATGAGCCACACTGGACTATGAGAAGCCAAGCTCGATTGCCCAGTCAGCTGGGGTTGTAGAATACACCGACTGCTTCTCTGCAGCGGGGTAAGACCCTCTCCTCCAACAAGTGTTCTGGGTATGACACTAAACAGTCTGATGGTGAGGTTCCAGTCATGCTGGAGCTTTGGGAAATGTGGAGTACCCCTTCATTGCCATTGCTCCCAGGTCCACTCTGGTTTGGAGTGGTAGCACCAGATAGAGTCATATCGATAGGTCAAATTGAACTAAACTGAAGTTTTGCTAAACTGAATGGCTTGAAATAGGTCTGTTTTGATATCTAACTGAATACTTATGCTAAACTGAACTGTTTGAAATAGAATTGTTTTTAAATAGAACTAAACTGTGTACTTATGCTAAACTGAATTGTTTGAAATATAACTGTTTTGACATTTAACTGTTTGTAAACAAAAACTATACTTACACTAAACTGAATTGTTTAAAATTTAATTCAGCATTAAATGACCCGAAAAAGGGTTCATATGCCATAAAACAAAACCACCAACCAACCAAGCATGCCTGATACTCTCTAAGTGTTACTTGCTAGATTTACCTTTATGGCTTGGAGGACAGCCTCAAAATCCACAACTTAAGGCCTAACTATCACAGAGGTTCTTGTGATCTAGGCAAAATTTCTTAAGCCATCTGGTAACTCTACCATGATCTAGATGGCTTTATCTTTTGCACAAATGTTTTTCATTGCTTCCACAGTGTTATGGCCCAGTTCAAACTTGAAAAGCATAACTTCCTAAATTAGACTATGCAGCACGTTCAGCTGTGTGGCTTTCAATTAACACTTGGAGTGAAGAAATGCACAACATGTCAGCACACCAACTACCATGATACTACCATCCACAATGGGTAGCTTCCACAAATGTCATGTGATGTAAGTGCCACAAACTAGCACTACCAAAATATTGACCCCCTTTAGTATAAAACCTCAATGAGGATAAGAAATAAATCAGTAAGTTCATATAATAATTAAAGCAAAAAGAATGAATTAAAAGGAGATAGTGAGAAAAAAACAACAACTCATTTTGCCCCACACTTTCTTCCACTCCCTCTTTTGCTCACTTCATATTGAAAAAATATATGTGAACTGACATATCTTTTGGCTGCCTGTATTCTCAAGGCCTGGCCAACAGCAGCAGCATTCTCTGGCATTTTACCTCAGGAAATGGAGAGGAGGTTTGACTGGTTTTGTGGGAGGAGGAATTGCTGTGGCAGTTTTTAGTGCCAAGGCTGCAGAGGGAATTTAGTTGAAAGGTAAGAAGATTTGGCACTATCAAATTACAAACCCCTTCCTGCTATCCACACTTGGAATGAACCCCATAACCCAAGTTTAAGAAAAGGAATCAAAGAAAAAAAGCATAGCAATTAATATGAATGTATGGGTGTGTGTGTGTATTGGTGAGAGCACATGTCCCCTATTTCAAAGGGATATCTTGCACTTTCTATATTGATTTTGTGGGGTGGAATATTTTGAATAAGAAAAAAGGAGCTAACAGATGGACTAATAAATGAAGAAAATGACACAAAGAAAATGAAGTGTGTGTGTGTGTGTGTGTAAGTATATATACATACATACATACACACACAAGTAAATAAGTAAAGTTGATGACCATGGTCAAAAGCTCCCTTTGCAATAGCAACTACACCAAGGTGTAGAGGAGGGTGCTACTACTTTCCCTGGATTGCTCCACTTTTCCCTTGATCCATACCGCCTTGCTTAACCTCCAGCATTATAAGGTATCAAGTATGATTTTTTGAGACTTTGGTATGACTCGAACAAGGACTGAACTCCAGTCTCCCAGGTCATTATTGAACGCTCTACCATCTGGGTGAATGGACCAGTGTATATATATATATATATATATATATATATATATATATATATAAATAAATAAAAAAAAAAAAAAAACAACACACACACATATATATATATATATATATATATATATATATATATATATTATATACACATACACGGTACAAAAAGTAAATTGTTGCCATGATTGATACTATTTACCAACCCCTGTGCTCGGGCAGGATATGACACAAGGTCAATTTTAAGCGGAGTTTAACAGGTTTGAATTCAGAGTTTTCCTTCTCCTAGACTAGTTGCCTCACCAAGGCTGAAGAACCTAGTCTGTCCTACTATTTACCCATAGCTGGAGGGAGAATAATTGGATTCATACCTTTCCCAAGGGTATTAGTGCTATGTGAAATGCAATCAGTATCGTCCAGGATTTGAACTCGTATCGCTGTGTTCATTTCCTACAGCGATAACGACTACACCACGTGCACCTCCATGATTGATTATTCATTTTCCACATGCTTTATTCATTTCAGATTTGGTTCATTGTGCAAAATGGAGCACCATAATGCAATAATTTGGAAACAGCATACTGTACAGCTTATCATCTATACTTGGAAACTTCAATACAAAGATTTCAGTAATTGTCTTTAATTGGAATCATTTTGAGATGAGGCTTCTTAATCTGAGAATTAATTTTTTTATTTATTACGGACTTTTTGTCCTCATCTTGGTAGTTTTTGTGTTTCTTCTTTCACTACGTTTCTGGCCTTCTTCAGGTGATTTACCTTGGATAGGAATGCTGAGTCCTGTAACCGTATCCCCAGTAATTACTGCCTTCCATAGCTGTTGTCTATCGCACCACGTTTTTGACCAAGTAAACCTCTGGCTGGCTTGGGTAGGATTTGAAACCGCTATCTTCTGACAATGCTCACCTGGGACTGTAGAGACTCAACGCCTTTATCTGCCGCGGTAAGTCACCTGAAGAAGGCCAGAGGTGAAATTTGGCCGAAACGTAGTGAAAGAAGAAACAACACAAAAACTACCAAGATGAGGACAAAAAGTCCGCAATAAAAAAAAAATTAATTCTCAAAGATTTCAGTGTTTTGATTGCAGATGATAGTACAGAAGATTCAAAAGATTTGGATGACACCAATGGTGATAAAAGGTACATAGACATAAAAGAATCACTGATCCTTCAGATAAGAAAAGAACTTAAAAATTGTAAGATCCATACCAGGACTGATAATGATCTGAGCAAGTCAATCAGATTCAAAGTAAAAGGCAAGAAAATAAGAGAGGGCTAATTTTTATCACAGGCCATGAGGGAAGAGTGGAAATACTGTACAGTAAATCGAACATACTTTGGTATTTCTCAAATGAGAAAATTTCTACCACAAGTAAATAGTCTACTCACATGTGCATGCACAATCGTGAAAAAAAAACAAAACAACAATGTGTGTGTGTGTGTTTATATGTGCAGGGTGGAAAAATAAAATTGTCATCCTAAAGAAAACAACACTACAGCCTTATTTGAAAACTTATATTGAAAAATTCAATTCAGGTACCTGGATTATGTAGTAGAGCTGACATCCATTCAAGGTAGCCACCTTCAGCCTCAATCACAGCCTTGATACGGATCCGGAACTGGGAGCATGATTTTCCCACTAGCGCAGGTGGGAGCTCGGCGGATGGCAGCAGTAAGGCTGGCTTTGGTGTTATGTGAGGTCATGTTGGTGATGTTCTCGACGTATGACCAAAAGAAGTAGTCCAGTGGGTTCAGGTTGGAGGAGGGAAGGGACCAGTGAGAGAAGGGTAGAAAGTTGTAGCACTCCTTCTGAAGCCAAGCCTTGATCACTTTGGATTAGTGGGCTGGCGCCTAGTCCTGAAGCAACACCCACGGTCTGCAAATGGCTAGCTGATTGCATCAGGGAATCACCACACTCTTGAGCACATCCAGGTACACTTTGGTGTTGACTTTCAAGCCGACTTTGAAGATGTAAGATGGCATGATATGGCCCTCATATATTACACACACACATATGTGTGTGTATGTTTGTGTATCTATGCAAGGTGCTTTTTATAAGTTTCCAGACTTTTTTTGTACAGGCATTTAATAGTCATAGATTGGGAAACAGGATTGTTTATAGAGGGATCGATACATCTGTTTAGGATCAGAGTGAAGTATTTTTGTTCCCCTTTAGCACTTCTCTGCTCAGATCAGCACTTAATGCCTGTATTAGGTTCTGGTAGATAACCCACACTCACTTTTAAAATGATAGCTAAAGTGGCATATAAAACTATTTCAAAAGATATCAAATTCAATATCACCTCAAAAAATAAATGCAAAATAGGATTAAAAAATCATGCATAGGGGCAGTTTGATCCAAGGCAGCATGTACAGATACTACACTGATCCTAGCAGAAGTTCCAGACGGATGAACAATGAAAAAGTCATGTTGCTATATATATATATTACACACACATACATGTCTGCATATGTATACACACAAATATTTCCCTGGAGACACATAAACAGTCAGGCATTTTTTTTTTTTTTTTTTTTTTTTTTTTTTTTTTTTACACACACACACACACACACACAGAAGAAGGCCATCCCCTTGATTGACGAAGAATATCCTTGGGAGCACATGTGATTTCTTAAGTCAAGAGTATTCTTGCTAGTACTACTGCCAGTGTGATTTTTGTTGTTGGTTGGTGCTTTATGGCATATAAACCTTGTGGGTTATTTAATATGTATGTGTGACAAAGTAATTAGCTGTCTTTGCCATTGTTCTCCCCCCCCCAATACACCCTCATATAACTTCTGAAACCAGCTGCACGCTCTCATACATTGTCACAGAAGTGACACAAGTTCTGTAAAACAAGACTGTGATAGTTTACTGTTATGAGATCTTAAACAACTAGCAAGTCTGGCTTTGGACGGACATACCCAACGTTTGATTTTATGGCATATCAACCATTGTTGCTTATCTAATGCCGAATCTTGTTTATATATATCTCAACTATATGATTTGTAAACATTTTTTACATATAGTTAGATGATCAGTTCTATTTCTAACAATTCATTTTAGCATAAGTCAAAATTAAATGGTATTGCTAAGTATTGTTATGTATCACTAACAATTCTATTAAATAGAAGTTATTTGTTTACACACAGTTAAACGATCAAATTAAATTTAGCATAAGTCATTTTTTTGCACTCAGTTTAAATATCAAACATTTCTATTTGACCCATAGATAGGACCCTATCAGGTTTACCACTCCAGGCCAGAGTGGACCTGGGAGTGATAGCAATAAAGGGGTACTCAGCATTACTGGAGCTCGACCATCAGATTATCTAGTGTCATACCTAAAAATATAGTCAGTGTATTCTACAGCCCCAGCCAACTGGGCATACTACAGATGTTAGACATGTTCAAGCCATAGTGTCAAGTCCTGCTTCAGAAAGGTTCATTTCAGACTGGGACGTTTGATTTTCCATGCTTCAAACAGTTTTCATAGATCACTTTACTATCAATATGTATACTGAATACACTGAGGTTGTTTTTGATGATATAAAATGTTTCTTAGGTTTATGTATTGGACACCATCATATACATACACACACACTATATATGTGTGCGTGTGTGGAATAAAGTAAACGGGAAAAAAATGAATAGAAATGAATGAGAAAAATTATGATTTTAAATTCATAATTCCACTTTGAAGATGACATAAAATACTTTCTACCTGAAATTTTCCTAATTTCATCTTAGATAATCTTGTCAAAATGCGTTGGTGGACCTCAACTAATATTTCGTAATAAATTTTTTCAGTTTTCTTTATACAACATAGCAGTCTGATTAAACATTTTACACACACACACACACACACACACACACTTGATTAAATAGGGCATTTTTGTATCTCTGCCTATTCTATACTTGATCCGTTTAGATCAATGAGTGACTTCCGAATGGATCAAAGACTGATTAAATAGGGTATTCTATTTTAATGTTTTAAAGAGAAAATGGTGCTTTGATATGCCTACACACATGAGGAGGAAAAGAAATGATTCCATTTAAAATACATTATTTCATGGCGCATTAACATCTATATGACTTTAGTTTTTGGCATTATTAAAATGTTTGAACTGAGAAAATATTACCAACAACATAAGTGACTTTTCTTTTTAATTTCAAAGAGAATTTTAACCACCCGTGAACTTGGAAGAGAGTACTACACATCACTTTAAAGATCTTCTGAGTTAAAAAAGAAACCTACAGAAAAGAATAAGCAAGTAGTAATCAAAAGGTAAAAAAAGGAAAAAGGTAGAGAAAAATCATCTCAGCCACAAGACAATGTGGAATATAAAACAGGAAGAACTGCCAAGACAACCATTAAAAGAGCTTGGTGCCAAATGCCAAGCAATTTTCTGCTTTTTATCTCAAGCTTCACAAAATTCCAAACCAGATTTATGGGCAGTAAATCTCCCCCCCCCCATCAGATTTTCATCAAATCCTCCCCTACCTGATCCTACAGCGCTTTTGCAGGTGTCAGCAAAGAATGATGTTTGAAAAAATGTCTAAAATGTAAATAAAAACAACTGATTTTAGGAGGATTATTGAACAGAAGAAACAGAAAAACGTTTTTTAGGATTCTCAAAAAAAATCACAAGTCAATTCATTTTAACAATGACAGTAAAAATAAATTTGATTGTCTGGTTTTAACGGCATATCAACCTGTCTCAGCTTATTTGGTTGCTAATAGGTTAGTGAATTGCATTTATTAGGATTCCATATTTACATTTTCTGAGTAGTTTTTTTTATTGACACACAGTTATGTGATATCAAGTATTCCTATTTTAAACAGATCTATTTCTCATAGATGGAACCCTAATAGACACTACTTCTAGAGGTCAGGGTTGACCTACGAGTAATAGCAACGAAAGGGTACTCCACACTCCCCTAGATCTCCAGAACTTTAGTCTCACCACATGTAGTTTATAGTCACACCCAGGACACTCATTTAGGAAGGGGCCTTAACCATCTGCAGGGGATACAATCAACACATCTTAAGCCCCACTAACAGAGTGAAAATGAATTTGAATAAATCAAAGAACAATTTTTGGCTCCAAAGAATAATATTTTGTAGATTTGATCTTCTCTTCAAAGATTTATATCCCAATGAGAAAACTTGGAAAGTAACAATCATAAATGTCAAAATTTATTTCATTTTTATCAGGTGTTAACACAAATCTAGTTTGCATTTTTTTTTAAATTGAAACTGAATACCTTGAAATACAAAAAAATGAATTAAACACTAGAAACTTTTGCTTTTGCCATAATTATTTGTGTATCATCATCACGGATATCCCTGACTCTCTCCCGCCACCCATCCTTATCATCCATTGCTCCCAGCAGGTCTTCAGGGTTACATCCCATATCAGCATAGAACTGCTGCATGTAGATTCTAGCTGGTCGTCCTGCCTTTGCTCATCCATGTGAAGGGGTCCATAGGAGTACATCCCTTATGAGCTCGTCCCTACATCTCCAGCAGTGTCCCGCATGGTTCGTCTAATTTGGATAGTTTTCATGATGGGTGGTAGGTGGCCATACAGTTGCTGCTTTGTGGGGTGCTGCTTCCATGACTTGTTCAATATTGATCACAGCATTCTTGTGTAGTTGCTGTCAAGCTTTTTCTTCATTTAGTAAGTGTCCATATAGTGCATAAGACAAACTATTTTTCTCGATTTTTCAAGCCCCAAAGTCTGGATCATGTATTATCATCAAGTTGTGCTGACAGCATGGATTTCACTGACTCTCTCTCTCCATCCATCCCTATCATCCATTGCTCTCAGGTTTTCCAAACTACATCCTGGATCCACACAGAGCTGATGTAGATAAGTTCTTGCTGGTTGACCAACACTTGTACATCCATGTGTAGAAGATTGTCACTTATGAGCTTGTCCTTGCTTCTCCAGCAGTGTCCCACATGTTTTGTTTATTTCACTTGGATGGTTTTTGAAATGGGAGGTAAGTGGCCATACAGCCATTGTCTTGTGAGGTGTTGCTTCTAGGATTTGTTCAAGATAGCTCATAGCATTCTTGTGTAGTTTCCAAGTAGCTTTTTCTCTAAGTGTTTTTTTGGGTATCCATGTGGTGCATCCATACAGTAGTATTGACACAGCCACATGGGAAATATTTGATTGGTTTGGTTACTTTGTTTAATAGCATATCAACCTTCATGGGTCATTTAATGCTAAGTCATCCTTGTAAAAGAACAGTAGTGGTACTATTTAACTGATCGTTGGAAGGGAAATATATGATTAACTTTTTCTGGACAAATGCCTCACCATATTTGGGACAGGATGACCAAAAGTTGTATCTATAATCAAAACTTTTTTTTAACTCTTACAGAAAAATATCCACTGTAATGTGTGTGTGTGTTTTTTTTTTATAACTTTGTTTCTCCTGATGCGAGTTTATTTTCACAACAAGCTTGCTGCATTTTTGTGTGAGTTTTGTTTTAAAATGTGTAAATCACACTAATTCTTATTTTTAGTCAGTAAAAACTGATAAAAAGTTGATCAAAGGTTATATTTAGCTGCTACAAACCGTAAAAAGTCAGTGTATACACAAGAATTTCTTCTTCAGAATTTCTCAGTCTAAAGTTGGTGTGTATGTTATACACAAATAATTGTAATATTGTAGATTCACTTATTTTTCTCCCAGATCCCTAAAAATGTTAAGTGGTGTAAAGTTTTTGATTTTTTTTAAGTCTGTAATGGAAACAAACATCAAGCCAAAATATATGCCAAAGTTTGAAAACTTAAGTTTAGCTAAGTGGGTAGCACAATAGTGAAAAAAAATAAAAAGGTTTGCCATTCTCCTAAAACACACAAAACAAAGGAACGAGACTTGTGAATCGAGTCACACACCAGCCATGTTTATCATTGCATGGATCAGTTTGTCAAGTTTGATCACTTGTCTTCATCACGTCGGTCAAAGCCACCTGACATGAATACCAGGAAGCTGGCATTCAGGTCATGCATTTTAAGACCCGCTCTTCTCAAGCCCCAGGGAGCTATCCCCTGGCACCTGAGGCACCTCTTTTATAAGGTAATGTAGATGGGGCCTGAGGCATTTTGGGGAATGCTGGGCATGTCTGAGTTATGGCCCTGCAACCAGAACCACCTTAAAAAAGGCCTTGTACCACACTCGTATGCTAGGAGGGATGCTTGACAAATATCAACTCACAAAACAACTAAAACAGAAAAACTAATTGTAATCTACACCATGCAAACAAATGTATATTTGCATGTAATATTTAAATGAACTGAACCTTTGAACTGATTTTAAATTTAATTTTCTTTTTTTTTAAGAATTCACAGAGTAAGATTATATTTAACTGTCAGTATAACACTATTGCTAAATACAAGTCATAAAATTGAAAACCATGACGACCTAATAAAGTTTCTGTAAGTGTATATATGTTTGTGTGTGTGTGTGTGTAAATGTAAGGAGATGAAAAAAAAACAAAAAACAAAACAAACATTAAGTATTCAGAGAATGATTTTATCCATTGAATTATTTGCCAAGATTTTATATTTGGTTTTAAAGACCTTCACAATCAGTGCTTGTGAGTTATTAAACCAAATAAAAAAAAAAATTAAAAAATAAAAAATGAAAAAGATGAGAAACTTAAAACATTCTATTTCTGTTGGTAGCATTCTGTTTACATTTAATAACTCACACACCCTTACGAAGGTCTAAAAATCGAAACCTATAACATTGGCAAATAATTCAATAATAAAATCATCCCCTGAAGACTGTTTTTCATCTATGTACATTTTTATACTGTTGGATTTATTACCATTTTCTCCCTGTACCACACTGAAGAGTTGTGATACAATAAAACAGTCTATCTGTGGATGACGATATATACGCTCCCCCATGGAGGTTGAGCACTCTGGCAAAGGAATTTTCGGCTGCCACCCGCATAATGCAAAGCTCTTCAAACGAATTAAGCACTCTGGTATCCAGTAAGGTATAAAATGTAAACAAGCGAATGCTGCTACTTAATACCTTATAATTCCCTAGCTGACATGGTACACTTGTTGGCTGAGCAGTCTGAGACTAAGTCTAAAATAAAGTTGGGTGGGTTTCAATCCCAGCTTCAAGCGTACTACGTGTCTAACCACACTGAAGAGTTGTGATACAACGAAAGTCCATCTGTGGATGACTATATATATATATATATATATATATATATATATATACACACACTTTATATATATTCTGCCATCTGTGAGCATTTGAATGCTATAAATAGTTGTGCAGTTAATTATGACAATGAGTGCTTTGGTGTCTTGCATTAACCTAGGACAAAACAATATTTAGTTGTCCTAGAGGCCCTTTTCATCCGACTTTATAGGCCAAGTCTGTGCAAGCAAAAACCTAAGCACTCCTTAAATTTACTAAGATAATTGTTGCTTGACTCGAGTTTTTAATTTTTTTTTTTCTCCTCACCTTTGGTCTTACTATCATTCTTGCTTTCACCCATCTTTTAACCAATTTAATCTATTCATATTGTTTTAAACGGTTTCTGATGATGTCGCTTGACAAATATCGGATGAAAAGGCCCTTGCGATTCCAATCAAAAGAAGTTTTTTTTTCATATATTGCTATCTCCCTGATTGCATGTCTCTTAATATTTGTATGTACCAATTATATATATATATATATATATATATATATATATTTTATTACTCATTATTTCTTTGTCTGAAGATGTAGATCCAACAAAAAAAAAAAAAAAAAAAAAAAAAAAAAAAGGTCTACTGAAATAAATATCACAAAAAACATGGGTGTTTTTCCATATATCTACACACACACACAAGCCCGTAAGTTGAAGTACACTTTGGTTTGGTTTTATAGCATATCATTGTAGGTTATTTAAAGCCAAATCCTTTTTATACATATATATTATGTATATGATTTCTAAAATTTGTAGTTAACATTTCTAGACGAGCCTGAGCTCATTTTTTTCATACAGTTAAATCATTTCACTTATTTCTATTAAATATGAATAATTCTATTTACTATTAATCATTCTTTTTGCACACAGTTTAATGTTTTCAAGTATTCCTATGTATCACCAACAATTCAATTAAACATCAGTCATTTGTTTACAGTTAAATGATGAAACAGTTCTATTTCAAACAATTCAGCTTAGCATAAGTACAGTTTTTGTTTATACACAGTTAAATGTAAAAACAGTTCTATTTCAAAGAATTCAATTTACACAATTTAAATTGAAAACAGTTTAATTTGTCCCATGCACTATCAAGTGCTACCACTCCGGGATGAACTGAATCTGGGAGTGATAGCAATGAAGAGGGTACTTGGCATTTCCCAAAACTCCAGCATAAACAGGAGCCTCACCATCAGATTGTTTAATTTCATATGCATGACACTCATTAGTGGTGGTGGGGAGAGTCTTACCCTTCTGTAGAGATGCTGTCTGTATATTATGCAGCCCCCCCCCCGCTACTAGCTGACTAGGCCAGAAGTACACTTAGCATCAGTGTTATCATTATAGTAAATAGAACCAATGATAGGAGTTCAAATGCTGGACAAGGCTATTTGCATTTCACTTCACACTTTGGAAAGGCCTGGATCCAACTTTTCTCCACCCAGCTATGGATAAATAGTAGGGCAGACTGGTTTTCTCTTGCCTTGGTTAAGAAACTAGTATAGGATAAGGAAAATTGAATTCAAACAAGCTTTAATCTGTCAAAAAATTGACCTTATGGTGGAGAGATTGAATAAATACATATTGTAGAGAAGAGGAAAATCTCGTATTTTGTTTTGGCACGCTATTTAATTCAACACTGAATTTCACCCAATCAGGATGACATATCCCATTCAGCCCGGACCTTCACTTCCGGCTAGCAAAACGGGTGAGCAGCCAAAACCACTCTCTTTGGCTTGAGACGGCGACCAGAACGGACGTGTCTCTGGTCGCCCCTGCTTAGCGATGCTTTTTAGCTAAACAAGCCACCCAGTGTGGACATATCACTGTGGCTTTAACCCTAGCAGCAGCAACATGGACACTCAGCAAGGGAACCTTCTAATTTATGAATTCTTTGCGTCTAATATATTTTAGACCAAGGACTCCCAGTTGAATATGAATTAGATACGTTCAGCATGCCTTCCACAAGCACCACAAAAATTTACTATGTCGATCCGAGCGCCACTTCGCTCTCGACACACCTAGCTCTCATTTCACCTCTGGTTGACATTAATGGAGATAACGCCTACTCTCCCCAATTACCAGACACACAAAACTACACGGTGACCTTGAATACTTCCCTCACACGTCCAACGACACGCTGTCATCGCAACATCTAGCTAAGCCATTTCGTCTCCAACAACCAACAAGCCTAAACACCACGAGTCTTGCAGCACCAAGAACAAACCGCTTCAAAGCTGCAAATAAAGTATTTTCGCTGTTGTGTGTTGTTAAACCAATAGTCTCATAATTCATTTCTAGTGCCTAAAATATATAGTGTTCGGGAAAATAACTAATTCCCTCAACAACTGCTATAATATATTGATAAGTTCATCTCATAATGAAGAAAACCTCTTCTATTAACCAATATCTATTTGTCATCATATTTTAGTACTTAATAGATCATGGATCAAAATTCAGTTAAAAATTGATTGTATGTATGTGGTTTGGTTTGTTTGTTTAATGGCATATCAACCTTTGTAGGTCATTTAATGCCAAAGCCATTCTCCTAGAAGAACAGTAATAGTACTATTTAACCCATAGTTGGGAGGATAAGGAGGTTCATACCTTTCCCAAGGGTATTTGCCCAAAAGTGAACATAATAGTGCGACTGGAGAACGAACTCGCTTACTACAATTCTGCAGTTCTTCACTTTAACCATTACACCACGAGGACAACCCTCTCTGTGTGTGTGTGTGTGTGTATGCATGTTTTGTTGTTTTATGGCATAATCTTCTTGGGTTATTTAATGCTAAATCCATCTTTCTAAAAGAACGGTTGTGGTACTATTTAACCCATAGCTGGGATGATAAGGGGGTACATACTTTTCCCTGAAGGTATTTGTCAGGAAGTGAACATAATAGCACAACTGAAGTTCAAACTTGCTTACTATGAGTTCGCAGGCCAGTGCTTTAACCATTACACCACGAGGACACCCCTGATGTGTGTGTGTGTATATATAAGTTCATGTATTTTAAACTAGGAGCTATTTCCACTTTAAGTAACAAGCTTCTGAAATTAGTAGACCTGTTCACATACCTTGGCAGGAATATCTCAACTGAAAGTGATGTCAACATATGTCTAGCAAAGGCATGGACTGCTATTGACAGGTTATCAATCATAAGGAAATCTAATCTCTCTGAAAAAATAAATTAGGAATCCTACTAGGTTGTGATTGTGACAATACTACTGTATGAATGCACCATTTGGACACTAACAACAACAAAAAAAGAAAATTTTAGATAGGAACTACACAAGAATGCTAAGTACCATTTTGAACAGATCCTGGAAGCAACAAAACAGCAGCTATACAACCACTTGCCCCCCCCCATTGCACAAACCATCGAAAACGAACAAGACATGATGGAAAAGTAAAGACAAACTCATAAGCATTGTTCTCTTTTGAACACCTGACCAGCAAGAACATTGGAGTCTAGAAGACCTGCCAGGAATGATGGATAATACAGACTAATGGTGACAGAGAGAGAGCATCAGGGAAACTTGTACAATCAGCAAGGCTTGTGTGTGTGTGTATATATATATATATATATATATATATAAAAATAAATTATTGATAATATAGTTAGCTATATTTATAAATTAACAGTGCTCAATATTAGTGATTGAGCATAGAGTCAACACTTATATAAAACAAGGATTATTTGATAAATAAGGTCAAGTTGATCAAAGGAGTTAGCAATAGGAAGCAGTTTTCAGTTGCACCTTCTTCAAAGAAATCAACTGTGATGGGCCCTTTTTATGTACCAGAAGACTATCAATATGACCTTATTTACTGACTGCTGCACCTGGAACTTTTTTTTTTACTGGAGAGTCAGTGTTTCCACTCCACAGAGTCTTTCTGACTTCAGTTCATCATGGCAAACTCATGTTTAGCCCATTTGTAAACATTTCTTTGACTAGAATATGATTCTCCATACCATCATGGTTTTCTGTAAATTTCACATGGTTTGCAATTCTCAGCCACCAAAAACTTGATGCGAGACTTCTGTTCAATTTGGAGCTCTGTTTGATTTACTATCATTGTGAACAGTTCAAAAACAGGTTTTTGTTAAATTGAAATAATTTTTCCAATAAACCAATTCCAAATAATGCAGAGTTTACATTTAAGGAAAAAAAAATTTGAAAAATAGATTATTTTGCTTTGAAAAGAAAAAACATCCCTTTATTGAATGATCCTTATACATTTATCCAGCTGATATAAAGTCAAGCCAGGTTTTGATCCCAGCTTCAAGCATCTTGCACGTGAAGTCACACAGAGGAGTTGTGAAACAACAAAACAGTCTGTCTGTGGATATATATATATATATATATATATATATATATATATATATATATATATATATATATATATATATATATATATACACACACTGTGCTTAGAAAATTGAATAAATAGATTTCATTTTGTCATTCAATAACTTGATCAATCCTCATTCACATGATCTGAAATTTAAATTGTGTGTAGAAAAACTTAAAATTCTTTAATATTTTTTCTTTTCAGGTATAAAAATGTCATTCACTCGAAAAGAAAAGGTGCTTAAATATTAAATACAGAATGTTGAGCTGTTCCTACACATATTGTTGGAGATCATTTGAATGAGAATCAGTCATGTTATTAGATTACAAAATGATATACAAGATGTTTCAGAAAAACTGATAACATGTTTGCATGTATGTGTTTATATATTACACATGCATAGGAGTGTATCAATTCTGCAGGTTAATGCATAATTAGCATTATTTTCCTCTAAATATTTTACTGTATAATATTTGATCTCTATTAATTAATATTCAGCACTAAATTAAGTACACTGACGAGGAAACAGATGATATTTCGTTATGAAAAATATGCTTCTTATGCACCATTCAGCTACAGACTTATTGATGTACCGACACTTAACAGAGAGTGTGTATGTATATATATATATATATATATATATATATATATATATATATATATATATATATATATGGAATCTTATCACTATAAACCTCATAATTTTCATCAGTTAATGTTTAGATCCATCAATGTTTGTTTAAACTTGATACACTTGTTGAGGGTAGTAGCAAATTCAAAACAAGTCTTTTCTGCAAGGATTTTTACTTGGGTCTATTTACATTACGACACTAAAAAGGCAAATTGGACAGTGATCCAGTTGATATATGAAGAGAACAAGAAAGGTGCATGTGTGTTGCTTTAAGGAAATCAATACATTTGCCTATTGAAGGGTTAGGAGAAAATTGTAAAGGCACAAGGAGGAAGCAGGTGCCAAGGTAGGATTTATATTCAGGTAAATGGATATGACATGAAACATGGACATTTTACAGGAGGCTGGAAAAAAAAAGAAAAGAGAGGCACTTTTTGTTTTTCTTATCCATTGGATGATTTGGAGAAATCATTTAATAGAAAGAATGAGGTTGTGTAGGTGTCCTGACATTTTTTTTTTTTATTATAGATGAATCAAAAGTAAATTTGGTGCAACATAACATCTGAATTTTATCATTTTTTTTCACCATCTTTTTAAAATCCCTAACATATCAAATTAGGTTTTAATAATTGAAATGAAGAAAATCATCAGCAAGAGATTGTTGTATCTTTGTCCAAGTTCAAATTTCTCTAGTGGTATTTGTTAGTTTATATCTTTACCTTGAATTATGTAACTGAAGAAGTCACGGCCTCATCACGAAGCTCCAGTTCTGGAGCTTTCAGGATGTTGCACCTCCATTGTCATTACAACCAGTTCCACTCTGACCCAAAGTGATAGTACCTGTTAGAATTCCATCAATGGGTTAAATACATTTTTAAATTATTAGGTTAAGTTAGGCTATTTGGTTTAATGGCATATCAACCCTTGATTGTCATTTAATGCCAAATCCTCTTAATTTTTTTAAGTGAATAGTTTGTAGGTAACATTTTTTAAATGAACCAGAGATTGTTTGGAAAGTTACATGGTTTCAAGAAAAGTAAATGATTGAACAGTTCTATTTGGTTGGTTGATTCTTATGGCATATCAAACCTTGTAGGTTATTTAATGCCAAATCCTGTTTATACATTGTTATATACTGTACCTATGAATATTAATGGATATGTCCCAATCTTCATAAATACATTGGACACTATTGTAAAAGGCAGGTAATATGCCAACTAAGTAGTTCACCACTCACAGTGAGGTACCTTATTCACAGCGCTGGCAAATATTGTATTTTGTTAATGTTATAAAGATTTCCATTTCCTTTCCAACCTCCGTTTTGGTTATTTCTCATTCAGCAACCTTTTGTTAGGTTACAAAATATATATATTAAACATATGATTTGTACATGAATAGTTTGTAGGTAACAATATTTTACACAAGTCAGGGCTCATTTGTTTGCAACAGTCAAATTTTACGAATTTTGCAGCCAATTGCCGAAATATTAATTTTATAAACATTGAGAACTCCAGAACTGAAAGCTGTAATAATTTACATTTACTTACATTTTTACTTAAAAGGAGACATACTTGGCTGAACAGTTATTAGGTTAAGAAATGGAATCAGGAACCAAAGTTCCATTCCTGGAAGACACTATTTGCATTTCACTTTATGCTAATTCCATTGAGAAAAACAAATTCACCTGATCTTGCTCCTAATAGAGCAGATTAGGTTCTTTCTAAGGCGACCAGTCTAGGGGAAGGAAAACTAAGTTCAAACCAGCTTAACAATACTTTCAAAATGAATTGCAACTGAGTAAGTGTTTTGAACTTTCAGTTTAAGTTATGCTCAGTTTTTTTTTTAGAAATCCGTGCCAGATTTAATGGTTCACAAGCTTAGCTGGAAGACACTTGCTAATGAATTTGATTCTCACTGGTTGCCCCCATACTTCTGGCCTCGTGCCACTACTAAGTTAAGCTTACAAGATGATTATTTTATTGACAAAAATGTATTTTTGAGGACCTGACATACTTAATCCAACAAATGCATTTGGCTCTTATTTCAGTTATTTTCAATGAAATTAGGAATTTATTCAATAACAACTATTTGTGAATAACATGCACCCCTAACTTTAGATTATGAAATTTTTTGAAAAAAAAAAAAAAAAAAAAAAAAAAAAGTTCTTATCATACACTGACTTTTTAGCAGCTGAATTTACCCCAAATTTAGCATTTGTTCAAGTTTTTATTAGTTTGTAAAGACTAAAAATAATTTATATAGTTTATATTCTGTCTTAAAACACAAAATTTACACAGTATTTAGAGCAAACACATGGACATGTTTATAAAAAAATACAAGCTTGCAGTGAAAATAAGCTCACTTTAGGAGAAACAAAATTATAAACAAACACACATTCCAGTGAATATTTCTCTCTAACAGCATAAAACATTAGTTTCGACTATAGATATAATTTATTTTCAGTCATCCCATTCTGAATATGGTAAGGTATGTGGTCGGAAAAAGTTATATAGTTTGTAAGTATAATATGCACCTCTGACTTTTGGGAAAAAAAAAAAATCGGAAAATAGTGCAGCTGATACACAAATAATTAGGCTATAAGTAAAGTTGGTGACCTTAGTCGAGGGTAACCCGAAGGCTCCCTTTTCAATTGCTACTACACAAAGGTGTAGGGGAGGGTGCTACTCCTTTCCCTGGATTGCTCCACCTTATAGTGCTGAGTGTTAAGCAAGGTGGCATCAAGTACCATTTTTTGAGTCTTTGGTATGACTCGACCTGGGACTGAACCTCGATTTCCTGGACCATTGGCGAACACTCTTACGGTTCCCTATTCCACATATCATTATTATCTCAGAAGTTATATTGGCCTGAACAATGCCAAGTAACCCTGACAGTCAATTATGATAAAGAGTCCAGCAATTCAATGTTTGTTAACAGAGGTTTTGTATTTTGCATTAATATTTTCATATCAACTGCTCTACAAGTTTGAAGAGTTATTAAGAATGAGTAATTGGCAATTAGAAAATTGCATCCATGCACAGTCAAATGCATGTATAAGAAGGAAAATCATTTAGATATTTGAGAGTGTACAAAGATTTCTTTAATGATAAAAAAATATATTTTCATAGGAGGAAAAGGCATAAGAGACAAAACACACACACACACACAGAGAGTATAAAATGAAGTTCTTCAATTAAAATGTTTTGAAACGTCTACCTTATTATTCATTTTAAGTAAAGATATATGCATTGAGAGAGAAAGCGATCAAGTGGAGAGAGAGAGAGAGAGAAAGGGAGTAGAAGGCAGAAAGAAAGGACAAAAACAGGATTGCAAAAGAAAAGCACCAAAGGGCGGTGGTGGTGGTGGGGTCAAGTGAGGAGTGGAGTGACAAAAAAGTCACTAAGAGAGTGGTCAAGAGAGGAGAGGGGAGAGTAAGAAGGGTGATCAAGAGAAGACAGCAAAGAAGCAGCCAAGAGGAGAGAGATGTTGAGAAGAGAGGATGAAGTGAGAGAATGCCAGAGGAGAGGCATGAAGAAAGAAAACATTGCTAGCAGGGAAGATAGTGGAGAGTACAAGAATTAGTTTGGTTGTGTTTTATGGCATATCAACCCTTGTAGGTTATTTAATGCTAAATATTGTTTATGTATATCATATATGATTTGTAAGTGAATAGTTTGTTGGTAACAATTTTTAAATGAGCCAGAGCTCATTTGTTTGCACACAGTCAAATGGTTCCAAGTATCACCATGTAATACTAATAATTCAATTTAATATCAATCATTTGTTTGCAAACAGTTAAATGATTTCAAATATAGTAAATATTCTATTTAACCCACGGGCACTACCATTCCAGGTCTATAGTGGACCTGGGAGTAATGGCAATAAAGAGGTACTCCACATTCCCCAAAGTTCCAGAGCATGAGCCTCACCATCAGATGGTCCCGTGTCATATCCAGCACATGCATTTGTATTTTTTGGGGTGGGTGGGGTCTTACCCTTTCTTCAGAGGTGCAGTCAGCATGTTCTACAGTCCCAATTGTTGGGTATAGAAAAATGACAGTAACAAAGGATAAGCAAAGAAAGAATGAAAAAGGCCAGGAAGAGAAAAGATGGCGAGATAGACAATCATTTACATAAGGAATTTTCTGAAGAAAAAGAAAGGATAATAAATGGGACCATAGATGGGACCCTCAAAGGGTACTACCACTCTCGGTCAGAGTAGACCTGGGAGTAATGGCAATGAAAGGGTGAGTCCATACTTCCCAGAGCTCCAAAAATGAAACCTCACCACTGGATGCATTTTGTCATACCCAGGCCCCTTAACAATAAAATATATTTTCATAGTAGGACAAAGCATAAAAGACTACATACACATTCACAGTATAAAATGAAGTCCTGCATTCAAGTGTTTTGAAATGACTTCCTTACTATTTATTTTAAGCAAAGATATATGTGTGGGGAGAGAGAGTAGAAAGAGAGAACAAGAGAGAGGAAATTACTACCACTCCAGGTCAGAGTGGACCTGGGAGTAATGGCAATGCATGAGTGACTCCATACTCCAGAAATCAAGCCAAACTCAGAACACCCCTACTTTTTTTTAGGAAGGTGAGGAAGTATTTTTACTCTTCAACAGCTGTTGGTGTATTCAAAGTTTTACCAATAAGGTGGCCTATACTTTTGGCCTTTGGCTAAACTAAGCTAAGCTTAGTAAATGATTGCCGATATAAAATAATAGTGGTGCAAAAATAATACTATCCTAATTATTTTCATATAACATGCACCCTTAATTTTGGACATCAAAATCTGAAAAAAAAAAAAAAAAAAAAAAAAAAGAATCTCATGTATAATACACCAATTTTTAGAAACTGTATTTACCCAACCCCTCCACCATGAGCAGGATCCATCACAAGGTCATTTTTTTTACGCAGAGTTCAATAGGTTTGAATTTTCCTTCTCCTAGACAAGTTTCCATACCAGATTATGAGCCCAGTCTGCCTGACTATTTACCCCTAGCTAGGGAGAGAATAGGTGGATGTTTACCTTTCCCAAGGGTATAAGCACAATGAAACACTAAGTAGCCATCTCCATTTGCTATGAATATAACCATTGCACCACAAGCGCCTCCTTTTTAGAATTTGTAGTAGCTAAATTTAGCATTTGATCAACTTTTTATCAGATCATATTGACTAAAAATGATTTATTTAGTTTACATTGTTTTGAAACGAAATTTACATAATATTTTGGACAATGCATGGGCATTACAGTACACAAATCATTATTTTTTCATTTTTAACAAAATCTTATTAGTTTACCGAGACCCAATTTGTGTCCAACCCTGTTGATTCAAATTGTCATCAATTTTGAATATCTTTAATATTGATATATTCTTTTTTTTATCTCAATGGATAAAAAATGTACTTTAAAAAAATCTCAGCCTCTCTGCACAAAAAGAGCTTCCTACCAACCACATTTTTTTAGGCATAATGAGAATGTGTGCTGAAAAGTTCTCAGTCAGATTAAGGAAAAAAAACCTACCAGGAGTCATGAAATGTATATGCTATTTTATATAAGTTCAACCCACTTGGAAGATAGTTTCTCAAGTTTCTTTAAACTTGAAAAAACAAACAAATAATCTAAAAATAGAGTTCCCTTCTTGGTTAGACAAGTTTTCAAAACTATATTTCAATGATACTAATTTAGTATTTAGAATGCTTCCTCACAAACCAAAAAGTTCAAAATCTGATACTAGATAAGAAATAAGGATAATAAATATAACGAAAAATCCCACATTTTTTTCTGATAGAAAGCCTAGTATCAATTACAACACTCCCAAAGATAAAATTGCATAAATATATACAAAGTGTATTTGATTTTTGAACTGCTACATACTCATTTTTTTGGTAACAGAGTTCTAATACTGTAGAGTTTGGTAATAAATAATACCTAATAATATCCATTTTGATTGTATAATATTCCACAAGAAATAAAATCTTTGTATCTTTGGTTTAGAAGAAAATTAACTTTATAAAAATTTGTTTGGGATGCACTTATTTATAGCCAATACTCTAATCAAACCCTGTGCTAGATTAAATTTTTCTATCAAATTAATGATTTGAAAAATAAATGAACCAAATATCCACTTAGTCTCAAACAATCAAAGCAAAAAATTTTGTTTTTATAGGATTATTTAAAATTAGAAATTTAAAAATATCAGTATAAAAAAAAAATAAAAATAAATAAAACGTTATTATACTGGTTAAGTAGAACTTAGCATTATATATTAAACAAAAGTTATCAAAATTTCTGAAATGAGGAGTTAGTTATTATTCACATGTCTTAGACTATTGTCCTTATTGTTATATTAATAGTGTTTCAGTTGATGAACCCTTCAGCATTCTTTAGATATCTTGTAGTCATTAACCTTGAAGAAATAAGAATAGTCCTTAATTCAATCCAACAAAGATTGAATTATCACTATGACAAAAGATACCTGAAGAAAACCCAGAGGATACAGTAGCTGAAACTTTATCAATATAACAACCAAGACGAAGACAAATGTCTATATAGTGTAAATAAACTGATAGTTTAATATTTTTTTTCTGTAAAGTTTTATCTAATTTTAAGAAAGTTTTTAGGAGAAAGGTAAAAGCTTAGTCAAGAACCAAAGTGATGCAAAGCAAATCAAAGCCAAGCAAACAATTAGAAAACATTTTTTTTTTTTTAATTTTTTTGTTTTGTTTTTTTTTGTTTCAAAATATTGTAATAAAGAACAAAAAAATTCACTCCTTACCTTCCAAATTCATAGGGCACAATTGTAGGGTGGTCATTCTCAATTGACTTCAGTAGAGGAGTAAAGATTCTCCAGGCTTCATACAATTCATCAGAACGTACAAAGTTCATTTGAGAACTGGTGAAAACATCCAGAATAAGCCGTTCATAAGCATCAGGAAATTTGGCATTCTGCAATTAACATGTTAAAAATATATATCAAATGGCTTATTCCATCAGGCAAAATTTTTATAGTTATTTTCTAAATGGCCTAGTCATCTACAGTGAGTAAATGAATGAATAAAAAAAGTTGAAGGGCAATGTGAATAAAGTAAACTGTAAATAATTTTACCTGGTAAAATATAAACAATAACAGGAGTTATAAAAGGTTATACATATAATGCAAATCTGTAATAATGTAAAAGGTTGTGAGTGACCAAGCTGCCTACAGGGCCTAGTGCAGTAAATTTGCTAGTATATATAGCTGAGGATGAAGGGAATTGTACATTTTTTATTTTTAAATAGAGGAATTATATCGGAATTGAATTACCATGACCAGAAAATCTGGCGAACAGTTACACACAACACATGGAAACACTGGACAACTGTTTTGACCTTATGTCCCATCAGCAGTGTATACCGTGATCTCCACCACTGGAGATTGAACCAGTGACCACAGATTGCAAAGCTGAAACTCTACGACTCAGCCACCGGTCCATATCGCACACAAGTGATGCCAAATTAACTTGTCATGGTAATTGCACAGCCAATTAACCTGAATGTGGGTTGGGTTCTTTGTTTAATGGCATATCAACTCTTTTTAGGTTATTTAATGCCAAAGCTATTCTCCTAGAAGAACAGTAGTGGTACTATTTAACCCATAGCTGGGAGGATACGGGGGTTCATACCTTTCCCAAGGGTATTTGTCTGAAAGTGAACGTAATAGCGCAACTGGAGTACGAACTCGCGTACTAAGATTCCACAGTCCATCGCTTTAACCATTACACCACGAGGACACCCCCTAACCTGAATGTGTTTTGCAAGTTACATCCATACTCTTTACAGAGCCATGTCTTCCCAAGAGTACTGGAAACATGCATCCGCATAATTATTATAACCTCAAGGGCAAGAATATAGATGTACATTTTCTATTTCTAAGTAGGGGAATTATATTGTGAATTGAATTACCATGACCAGGAAATCCGGTGAACACTTACGCACAACATATGGAAACACTGGACAGCTATTTTGACCTTATGCCCCATCAGCAGTGTATACTGTGATCTCCACCACTGAAGATTGAAACAGTGACCACAGATTGCAGAGCCAAAACTCGACGACTGAGCCACCAATCCATATCACACACAAGTGACACCAAATTAACTAGTCATGGTAGTCATGATTTTCCGTATGTCATGTGTAAGTGTTTACCTGATTTTCTTATCATGGTAATTCAAGTCACAATGGAGGGAGTTGTTCAAAATATTACTAACATAAAAAAAATAAAAAGGCAATGAGATCAAAGGAATTAGTTTGTCAATACATTGATCTCATTGCTTTTGATTTTACTTATTTTTTCATATTGATAGATTTATATAATATTTCAATTAGGATTTTAATCAAGAGACTCTTAAAACTCACAGCTATCAATTGTACAAAGCTATTATACTTAAGAAAACTTGTAATTTCTAAAGTGTAGTAGAACCTCATGTTTAACACTTATGAAACTAAAACTACTTTTGAAGATAGATTTCAAAAGGAGTAAAATATAAACGACGAAAGAGAAATATAAATTTTTAAAACAATAATAGTATTTTGAAAATATCTTTCAAAAAATTGTCACCCATTCAATCACTCGATCAATTGACACTTGATCTTCCCAGATAGGAGATCAAAATTTGGTCGAATCAGCTGCCTGCCCACATTGTGTAATATTTTTTTTGATCCAGGCAACTGATATCTACCATTCATCAGAAGTTGAAATGACTAGCCAGATGACAGTTCATAAATGAAACAAAAATAATTCAAAGTTGAAATCCAGAGATGACCATATGGGGTTGAAATGAACAAAATTTTGATAAAAAAATAAATAAATAAAAAATAACAGTTGAGAAAAAAAAAAATAACACTACTACTTCAATGTTCTATCTTTTGTAAATATTACAGCAGTATTTTTTTCAAAGCCCCCTAGGGTTATGTGACAGTTAGCCTAAGTTTACAGTCCACTTTTTTTCTTTAATTTAATTTTATTTTTTTTTACTTTGAACCATGCAAATTCTTCTCAAGTGTCGTGTTGTCAATTTCCCTCAGCTTGTTGGAAAATTAGAGTAAAGAGATAATCTGGTACAAGGCTTTTTCTCAGAGTTGTTTTTTTTGTCTTCAGTTAACTGGAATCTCTTTTAATCTGCCAATTTTTTTGGTTTTATTCAATTTTTCTCTCTTCCTCAAGTGGGCATGTCGTACCTGACCACTTCTTTTTGTAATTCATTCCGATTGATCACTGCCAATTGATTCTTCTCCCATTCCTTTTCTTCAGCTCTTATGGCTGTCACCAGGGGTAAGATGATGTCCCTTCATTCTGATTGGTCCAAACAGACACCTCTGTGTTTACTATTAGAAGGGGGGGATTGTAGTATCTGTTCGCCAGCGTTTCCCTTTCACCCCACCAGTCCAGTCATACGTTTTTTTTTTAAATTCTTTTTTTTTTTTAAATTTCGCATGACCTGTTAAATATCTTAGATTATTTTTTTAACAAGTTTTTCTCACCTTTCTACAACTTTTTGGGCATGTCAACTGGATACAATATACTCCTTTATCACAAGTGGGTAATGTATGAATAATATCTTCCCAAATTTGTCAGAATATTTGGATTCTGTTATTTTTCCAGTGTTCTGGGAAGATAAAATAACATTTCATTCTCAGCTGTCAACTTCACCCCCTTCCCAAACCTTTCGATAACTTTCTTTACTCACAAATACAACAATGGTTGTAGCCTTTCTTTTTTTTGTTTTGATAATTTTTTTCTGGGTCTTCCATTTCCCTCTTCATTCACAAGAAAAAAAAAAAAAAAAAAAAAAAAAAAAAAACTTTTCTCGGTTTGCTGATGAACTGTCTCGATCTTCTAGATTCCAGGTATTAATGTAATTCTTCTAAAATCCATGTAGCATGGGAAGTGGGGGGGGGAGATCCACTATGTTATATAAAATAATCTATATAAATTCCCTCAAATGCATTAAACAGTCATCAGAACCGGAGAAGAAAAAATTGAGTTAATTTTTTAAAAGTTTAATTCATTAACTACTGTTAAGTTTTTTGGTTTTAATCAACTTCAATTTTATAATGACTCAAATATATTTCTTATCCAGAGGGTTTGGATTCTTTACCTAATGGCATATCAATATTCATGGGTTATTTAATGCCCAAGCCATACTTGTAGAAGAACAATAATGGTATTATTTAATCCCTAACTGAGGAAATGGAAGGTATTAGTTCAAAAATGAATGCAACCGCTTGTCTGTAGTTCAAACTCACTATGATGTCCAGCACACAAACCACTATGCCATAGGAAATCACCTTTAGTGAGAGGGAATGGGACATTTATTAATCAAGAAAATTTTTTAGATTCTTAATGTTTTCAAATTGGGTATTCAGGTGAAAATATAAGGACATATATATATAGTCCAAAATTATTTGAGGATTTCAGAGGAGTGTGAAACTTGGCACCTATTAACCATTAATAATGAACTCCTACTGTAATTGTTTATATACAAAGTGAGGATTTAAACTTTTTATGAGCACAAAACTGATTGCAAGAGAAAACAATGTACTCCATTAACATCATTATTGCTTAAACCTGAACAAGCAGAATAGAGATCCCAAAATTTATTGTGGCAACAGCTTGTAAGAATTATATCTAAAAGACGTAAAAAAAACAAAAACAAACATCGGTGAACATATGATCTTTGACCAATTTTGTAGGCAGAGGTAAGAACGTGAAGAAAACGAACTTTTTTATCATCGTAAATGTTATAATAAAAATCAGTTCATAGATATATAGAATGTAGGGGAGATAACTTTAATTTTTTTCTAATTTTTCAGACTATTGTCTTCTTATCGCATATCTAAGTAAACTTAAAACATCCCTTGATCCACTCTAAAATTTAATCAGTTATTCCTTTTCTACCAGTGAAAAACATTATTGAAATTTATTTAGAATTTATGACAGGGGTAACAAACTTTTTTACTAATGATAAATGGATAAACTCTTGTCAATACACTTAATCCAATGATGAATATTGCCATAAAGTTTTTTTTTTTTTTTCTGTTGATAATTTACCTCATAAAATATCTTTCTTTTTTTTTCTTTTCATTTGATATAAACAATATACTTGGTGTATATCAAACATAATGATGTTTTGAAGAAGATTAAAGAAAGTTGAAAAATGATTGATCAGATTTAGTGGCTCAAAGTGATGAACAATTAACACTGACATTAAAGTACCATTCATTGCTTCCTTCTAAAGAGAAATATTAGACAATCTTAAGAATAATGCTTTATGTAATTTTGAGAAAAGTCATTATCATTTCCAGAGTTGATGGCAAAAATGAAATCCTTTTCTTGGACTTCTTTGTAGTAACAGATCCATTCTAAAATGTTCGTCAGGTGTACAATCAATCTTATATTTTTTACATGCAAACCAGAAAATAGAAATTAATAGTCTGCATTATTGAGAAAAAGAGATTTTCTGTCTTTATAGAGATTTACATACATAAAGATGGAGATTGATTTATCTGAAATTTTGCAACAAAATAAAAAATTCAATAATGTGAACAACTCTAGCAAAAGTCAATGCTTTACAAAGGGAAAAAAATCCTTTCATCAACATTTCAGTACAAAACAAAAGCATGTATTCATTGTCAGAAGGTCTAGTATTTTAAGAAATTAAAAAGAAAAAAAATAAAATAAATAAAATAAAAATTATATATATATATATATATATATATATATATATATACTAAAGGCACAAAATGAATTAGATAAAATATACCTAAAAGAACAGACAGAATACATACAAAATCAGATCGATAAGATTAGAGACTAAGTTGAAGATAGACAATCTAGGATAGCATGGCAAATGATAAACAAAGTGAGCAGAAGGAAGAGCACTGCTAAAGCTAAACTGAAAGCTACCAGCCAACAAGATTGAATACAAGTGTGGAAACAGTATTTCAAGAATTTACTCAGGAATCCTCCTGAAGTCACTCATGAACCAATCACGAGAATTATAAGTAAGCAACTAGATATCAAACTAGGACTGTTTACTTAAGTACTCGACTCGGTACTGAGAAAAATTTAAAATAGAAAGGCAGCAGGGCTCGATGAAATATCCCCAGAAGTATGGAAGACCAGAAAATTCTACATACTGTTCAGACACGGTAATGCCGTGTATAATCAAAATCCTATAGAAAGATGGATGAAGGGATGTATCCTCCCCTTCCCTAAAAAGAGCGACCTTGAATTAGCCAAAAACTACCGAGGTATAACATTTACGTCCATAGCGACCAAGATATACAATGCCCTACGATGCAACCTCATAGAACCCAAGATTAACAACATACTTAGGAAGAAGCAAAATGGCTTCCGGAGAAATAGATCCACAACCTCAAATTTTGACTATCTGTTGAATTCTTGAAGGTGTACATTCAAAAAACCTACAGGCAACAATATTATTTGTTGACTTTACTAAGGTGACTCCATTCACAGAGGAAAGATGGAGCAAATTCTTCTCACCTACGGCCTACCAAAAGAAACCGTTGCAGCCATAATGATGCTCTATAGAAATGCCAAAGTAAAAGTCCGTTCTTCGGATGGAGATACAGACTACTTTGACATCAGCTGCATAAGTACATTGAGATTATATATATATATATACACACACACACAAAATAATAAAATCATTTTAAAACATTTTTCATGTATTTTTATATTAATAAAAAAAAATTAAACACACACACACACACACACACTATAAAGTATATATATATAAAAAATAGAGTCGCCAGATGAAATGCATCTATGTTTATTTACCCCACCACAGGACTCAGATGTGACAAAAGGTCAATTTTCAAGTGGAGTTTAACAGGTTTGAAAATCAGTTTCTTTTTTTCTCCTAGACTGGTTGCCATGCCAAGGTTAAACCCAGTCTGCCAGATTATTTACTCATACCTGGAGGGAGAATAGTTTCTCCAAGAGTATTACCACTATGTGAAATGCAAACCATCTCTAACGCCTGAAATAAATTCTTGTTCACAAACCTCACTCATAACTGTTAGTTTCACATTTTTTCTGGGGAGAAAAAAAATTAAAGAAAAAGGGCTCATCTCATTTGAAAATTGTATTTTTCTTCGAAAAAAAAAAAAAAAAAAAAAAAAAAAAAAAAAAGCATGAAACTGACAGTTATGACACAGTCACAGAGGGCTGAATAAACAATTCCTCTTAAGTTTATCTTAATATATTGGCCAGTATTTGAGCACTTTAGGGATATTTTTAAAACAATATACATATATTAGTTTTAAAAATAATTCTTTATATATATATATATATATATATATATATGGAAGTAAATAATGGAGTGTAATCAGACAATATATAAAGAAAATTTGATAACAAGGTAATCCAAGTAGAAGGAGAGATTTATCGAGAAGTTGACACTATAGCGTTTCGGTTCTCATGAACCCTCATCAGGTCTATGAGGGATGATATTAGTGATGTTAAATCAACGATGGCTGTTTAAAAGTGCAAAATACAAAAACCTAGGAAAAATATATAATAAAATGTTATAAAGTTTTTAAAATAAGGATGGGATTTCTAGAAGATACAGATAATACACTCTGATCCTATGAAGAAATGCCAATCCATATATACATAATCCCATCAGAAATATCAAAGTGTATGCTAGCAAGAAAAAAAGAAAAAAAAAAAACACCAATGAATAATTCAATATCAAATCAACCAAGCCCAAGCAAATCAAAGAACAATACTGATTTCAGTACACTAACCTCATAGCGTTTTTCAAAGGTGAGATCAAGCTCTGTTTCTTCACAGTTAAATGCCATACCAGGCACTTTGGTCATAACTTTCATGTATACAGCTTCTTTTGGCTGGACACGGAAAACCAATTCATTTCGCTTGACCAGTCCAGGTCGGAAAATATCCCCAGGCACATCACGAAATTGGATTCGGACTTCAGCTTTTCGTTCATTGAGAGCTGGAAAGATATTTAATTGTTATGGTTCATTGCACCAAGCAGAAGATAGGTGAAAAATATTAGATTAGATCGAGCTCTCTCTCTCTCTCTAAATGCTGGGTACTTTGAATGACCTGTCAATAATATTGGTTGTTCAGCATACGTATTCTGAAGTATTTTATAATTTTCAAAAACTGCTTTTTCCATCTGAATCTCACATAAGATTGAAAAAAAGAAAAATTTAGTATGTAAGCAAATAGTTATAGGATACTGACAATGGTTTATTAACACCAACATCTGTTCATCATGAGAAGTGTAGCTCAAATAGCATCTATTACTATACTATTGATTTTTAAAGAAGCTTTTTGGAAAGTCTTAGAAGTAATCAATATATGAGTGATGACACCGCAGTTTAAACACTATAGTTTATAAATTATTACCAAAAACCTTGTCTAGAAAATATCAAAACTTCAACTAAAAATAAAAAGGCCCAGCCTCCCAAGAAAAAAAATGATGCAAGGGAAGTAACTCGTACACCATCTCAATTGGAAAGAAAAAAGGTTGAGGTCACTATTTATGATTTACTTTAATGGCATGTTAACTTGCAGGGGGTTATTTTATACCAAGAGATTTGGGAATTTCATTCATTGCACATTTACATTTTTTGTGTTGTTTAAAAGTTTTTTTTACAGTTATGATATTAAGTATTTCTCTCAAATACAAATAATTTGCCCACATTCATGGTTTCCAACATTCCTAACTAAAATTAATAATCATATGGTTTCAAGTAATTAATTCTATTTAATAATAACCGTTTGTTTGCATACAGTTATATGGTTTCAAGTACTAAATAATAATCCTTAGTAAATAATTATAGCGTCAAGAAATTATTCTTAATACAAATAATTAACGATTAAAAGGAATCAACTATTCCTATCCAATATAAACAGCTTTTAAACAGATCTATAGATGAGACCCTAAAAGGGTACAACTCCAAGTAGACCTGGAAGTAATGACAATAAGGTGGTACCCCACACTCTCCAGAAGTGAAGGCTCACCAACAAATGAAGTTTAGTGTCAGATTTATTTCAACATTTTTTCTTTTTCTTAAGTTTACATGAATTTATGTCAATCATCATCATTTACTTTCTATGGTATTTTTCATCTTAATTTTAATAGTTTCCCCTAAAGTAAAAGCTAGTGTGAGTTCAAGTCTTATGAGAAGCTTATCCTTTATCATTGCTCACATTTATGTTGTAGAAATAATAACTTGAGTTGTGATAAAAAGTAACTAAAATTAAGAAAAATTCCAATAAATATCAATAATAACTTCATATTAAAATAAATAAAATATACTATCAACAGTTCTTGCAAATATTACACTGACAAATCAAAGATGAGAAAATTGGGTATTATTTGACCTTCTGCAATATCACTAGCCCTCATAGCTTAGACAGTAAAGCAGCTAGAAGGGATAATCAGGCTTCCTTGAAGCAAAAGATGTGAGTCTCACTGAGAGCTTTCCCTTTAATCTTGTTTCTCACATATGCTATCATAAAAGTAACAAACTTATGTCCTCGGAAAATGACAAAATAAGACAAACACATTAAGAGAGAAGAATAAAGTTTATATATTACAGTAAAATAAGAAATACAATGTCACCAGTGTAGCTCTTGCTACCGACTCCGAGTGGATGACAGTCAATTATTATACATATTTACCAACCCCTCCGCTCGGACAGGATATGACACAAGGTCAATTTTTTAGTAGAGTTTAACAGGTTTGAATTCAGAGTTTTCCTTCTCCTAGACTAGTTGCCTCACCAAGGCTGAAGAACCTAGTCTGCACTACTATTTATCCATAGCTGGAGGGAGAATAATTGGATTCATACCTTTCCCAAGGGTATTAGTGCTATGTGAAATGCAATCAGTCTCGTCCAGGTTTTGAACTTGTGTTGCCATGTCCATTTCCTACGATGATAACCATTACACCACGGGCAGCTCCAGTCAAATAATATATCCTTATTGGAAGAGTCCATAATGTATCAAACACAGGAATGATACAACACAAACCGAGCTTCAATAAAAAGCAACAAAAATTAAGATGAAGAAAAAGAATACAAATAATTTACAGTTATATTATATCAAATATTCCTACCTAATACATATAATTTTCTAACAGTTATATTTGAGTCATTGATTGAGACTAACCCAGTGGATCAGAGTAATGACAATGAAGAGGGTACTCTGCAGAGGATGTAGTCATGGTTTGAGAGAGAGAGAGAGAGAGAGAGAGATTTACAAGATTACCCTGTGTAGAAAAAAAGAGGAAGCAAGTTAAGATTGAACTTACCTTTCCCACACCTGAGAATAAAAGGCACACCATCCCAACGTTCATTTTTTACAAAAAGCACGGCAGCAGCAAATGTTGGTGTTACAGAATCTGTCAGAAAAAATTCATTTAAATTAGCATTTGTAGATTTCTTATAATCAAGTTAAATCTATAGTAGTAATTATAAAGAGTTTGTCTTCTTTAACAGGTCAGTTAAATGTTGAGTAACAAAATTCAGTCTTCTTGGAAAAATGGAAACTTTCAAGAGAGTGTCTCTAACAATAAATAATAAGTAAGAGACCATGTTACTACAAGATGAAACTGATCATTAAATTGCCAAACATTCAAAGAAATAAAAATAAAATAACTATTCACATTTAATTAAACCTTACAAATTAAGTTTTTAAATAATTTTTCAAACTGAAGATGTAAATTTATTACTTAGCATTATAAAACAAAACCAAAAAAAATGCTTGATTAAATAAATTTCTCATGTCATTCCCTTAAATGAAAAAGTATTTTTCAGCAAAATACTGTTAAATTTTTCATAGAACAGCATTAACTTAATTCTGAAAAAAAAAAAACAAAAAAAAAACTGGTAAATCTCTTCTGCTTTTATAACAATTGTTGTTTGTAAGTACAAATTTTTTAATTGGCAACAAAGATTGTAAAATAAACCTTGTTTAGAGAAATTTGATACATTGAAGGTATTTTTGACATTAGTCTTCATGTGTCTAATCCAAATTTTTACCTATTACCTTGCATAGATGGACGCTTCATCTAGTAGATATTTATTAGATAAAACAAATACATTTTTTGAAAATACAAAGAGAAATGGACTTACTAAAAACAGCATTTGAATCTTGTATACAAACCATTACTTTATCAGCCAAGTCATATTAGCAACAACAAAAACAAATTCTATGTATAAAACCTTTTATTTACATATTAGTTTTTTTTTCTTACCATTAGGCACTGTGGGGTCATCAAGATAACCGAGGGCAGCTTCCCCTTCAGCTCCTGGCTTACCAGTATATTGACCCAAGACGACATCTTTTATATTCACAGGAGGAACACACTTCAAGACTCTAACCTAAAAATATAAAAGCATCTTTGATGAGAAGCTGAACACTTAAAATTTGTTGTTAAATATTCATGTTTTATCATGCACAAGATATTCCAAAAGATATATATAGACTATAATTTCAAGGGAAGGGTCTTCAGAATCCTGGGTCACAATCTGGCCTTTGCAATCCAAGATTTCTTCAACTCTTCCTCTATTTTGATATATCTATAATCTTTTTTACTCATGAACAAAGTTCCTTCACCAGCTAAAATCTTCAGCCCTTAGATATCAATCTATTCTCCTGAGAGAACAAGTGGAATTTTCAGTTTTTTTTAAAGAGGGTATACTCTATTCCTAAGCACTTTCACAACTCTGGAGAAAAAAAAAAAAAAAAAAAAAAAGAAAATTAGGCTTCCAGAATTAGACACTAGATATTTTGTTTTAATTTGTAAACAAATTCCCAAACAATTTTTTTATTTTACACTTTAAAATTTACAAATTATTCTGAGGTGCTCCATGAGTATGACAACCTCATTTTAGTAATTCAATAAGAACTTGAATTTCAAGATTTTATGCACATAGTTTGTCCTTAAGGAGGTGGGCTTTGCATAATGGTTATCATTATAAGAAATGGAATCAGTGACCCATGTTCAAACCCTGGACAAGACTGTTTGCATTCTACTTCCTGCTAACACCTTTAGGAAAGGTATGAATCCATTTGTTCTTCCAGCTATGGGTAAATAGCAGAACAAACTGGGTTCTTTAGCCTTGATAAAGCAACTAATCTAAAAGGAAAACTGAATTCAAACCAGTTTTGCTTAAAAATTGACCTTGTGTCATATCCTACCTGTGGTGGAGGAGGGCTGGGTAAATACATCCACTGGTTATTCTACTCAACAAGGCATAGTTTTTGTGACCATGCTGAATGATATGTAATTTGTTGATTGAAACAACTAGAGGGTTTTTTTTTCTTCCAGAATAATCTTTTCTTAGACTACCTTCCAGGGCAAAAAGAGCTCCAACTACTATATCCGTAGCTTGAGGGGGAGAAAACTTCCTTTCCAAAGGATACTAGGGCAAAGTAAATAAATTTTGTCAACCAATTCTGTTTATGATGCTGTTAATGGTCATGTTTCTCGGTACCTTTTTTTGAGATTTTAGAAGTGAACGAATACATTAGTAAAAGAAACCTTTTCATTTCGGATATCTTTAGCACTTGTACTTGGAGGCTTTTCCATAGCCACAATTGACAGCAACTGCAGTAAGTGGTTTTGCATAACATCTCTGCAAATAAATAAAATGAATTAAATAAATAAACCCCATATTTATGAGAATTTTTAGCAAAAATACAAAGATAAAAAAACAAACCAAAAGCAGCTTAATTTTTCAAGTTATGTAAACTAGTATCTTTACCTCTATTTTTTTTTTATCAGAACCTTAGAGCCTGCTAAATATATTTAAGAAAGCCATTATCAATTTTGACTGATATTTTTTATCATTGTAATTTTTGATTTCCACATCTTTCTTTTTCTTTAAATGCACCTTATACAGAATACCATTCTAAAATGAGAAACGGCACAGACTAAAAACTATAACAGAAAAGCTCTCAGTGAGACTCAAACTCATATCTTTTGTCTCAGGTTAGCCTTTCAGCAATATGTATGTTTATTTTTTTAATTTTACACTAAGTAGCACAAAAATCTTATTTTTTTTTAGATAAAGTGTTGTCAATCACTATTATCAATTTGGACAAACATTTAACTCGGTCATCACACTATGGACTTGCTCATTTCATTAATAAAGTTGTGGGTTTGCTAAATGATGTTAACTCTTAAGGGAAGGAGTAAATCTGGATGAGTGAACTGATCAAAAGAGTAAATTACATGAACAATGGTTCAGAAGCTTTGATATAAAAAGATGCATATCTTCTGTTGTTATATCAAACTGGTTTGGTTTTATGGGACATCAACCATTGTAGGACACTTGTTGAGGGGGGGTATCTTAACCCTTTGTAGAGAAGCAGTTGGTGTATTCTACAGCCCCAGCCAACTGGGCAAATATCAGATTGTAGCAAGGTATTATAAGCTGATTTTGTGATGACTGACTTAGCTGAAGAAAAAAAAATTACTGCTTTGCATGTCTTTGTGGAAGTGGCCATTTGTAATGTGAGTTGTGTGCATGCACAGATTCAAGTTCTTATACTATCACTTATGAATATGTAAGAGTTGTTGTGGATGTAAGGACTTTAAAAGAGACAGAAGTTTTTAGTGAATGACTGAAGCAACCTAGAATGACAATTGGTTGGAGCATAGAGTGGACCTGTGTGTGAGAGAGAGAGAGAGAGAGAAAAGAAATGAACATTGAAAGAACCAGACTTAGTTGTGAAGAAGAAAAATGAGTTCTGTTTGGCTTTATTGGTTAGAGGACATGAGACAAATCTCACTGAATTGTTCATTATAGGTTTCTAGATAGTTCTGCCATGATTTGAAAATGCTACTGGTTTTAGATTAATACAATCACTGGTTTTAACTTAATATAAAATGACTACTATGATATCACAGATACAGCACAATTTTTTAAAATCTTTTGATTTTTTTTTTTTTTTTTAAATTACCACAACTCATTTAGGCCATCATTTTATGATAGAGTTGCAATAAAAAACTTTTTTTTAAAAAATTTAAAAAAATTTTAAGAAGCAACAAAAAATTCAAAGACAAAAGAAAGATACTAGTCAAACTTGATATTTTGAACCAATGTTTCATTTAAAATATGATATAAGGAAAAACACACAAGAGAGAGAAATATGGTTACAAATAATAGCTGGAATTAGCAGATTACTTTTCATAAAATAGCTTACATAAAAGGTGGGCAGAAAAGTTCATAGGGTGACATTTACAGTTGATGACTTTTTTATCAATGAGATACAAGCACTGTAACATTGATGAAAGTAGCGTGTGGATCACAAGGAGGTCTATGTTGAAAAATAAACCTCATTTGGTCATATTCCATGAGAGGATCTTGGTCAGCCTATGAACTTTTCAACTGAACTTCGTATGTTGATATTTCATGAAACAGAAATTATCAAATGTCAAGCTGGACTGCTGACTATAAGCCATTTTATTGTAGAGAAATTTCTATTTTATTATTTCACATAAAAATTATTAACTTAACAAAAATCTACAATAAGAGAAATAAATACATGTCATATGATACTAACCTGATGATACCAGATTGGTCAAAATATCCACCTCTTCCCTGAGTTCCAATGGGTTCTTTAAAGCTGATAACTATGCTGGCAATGCTGTTGCGGTTCCAAATGGGATTAAAGATCGAATTTCCAAATCTGAAAGCAATAAATGTGCACTATAGAAGAAGCATTTCCAGCAAGGTTATTTCATCAGTCACAATGGTCCCACATGAGAGTAGGGGAATTTTGGAAAAAGAAAAAAGTCAGTAACTGATAATGCAACGAAAAAAAAAAAATGACAAAATTTGGGGCTAGGGAAACTCCACCCCACTGCACTGAGATTGGACTAAAATTTGATGAACAATCTGAAAATAGTTTACAAAGCATTAAATTCTAAATAGACAAGTATAAGGTTCAATCCTTAACTAAATCAAGATAGTAAAATGGATACACAAATTAGATACCAGAGACTAATTGCTCAATCAGAAGACTCAACAGTCAATTTTATTTCCCGATTTATTTTAATGACATGTCAACATGTCTAGGGTTATTTTATGCCTTAAGGTTCAGTAATCATGTTTAAAGCACATTCACATTTTTTGTATAGTTTTTGAAAAAATTTTTTGCACATGATCCTATTGAATATGAATATTTTTTTTAAACAGATCTATTTGACCTATAGTTGGGACCCTAACAGTTTCTACCATTCTGGGTTAGATTGGACCAGGGAATAATAGCAATGAAAAGTACTCCACACAACATAGATCTCCAGAACTAGAGCCTTACAATCAGATGCAGTTTAGTGTTATACAAAGGACACCCCATTTTGGGGAAGGTCCTGCCCCTCTGTAGAGAATACCATCTGTGTATTCTAAGCTCTGCTAACAGGGCAAAATTTTATTTCACAGTCTTTGGGGTAGGATTAAAGAGTAGTAGCTCTTCCCTTCCTTTGGCTATATTCTTAGTATGGGGTAGGATTCAATAACACACACAAAAAGAGAACAAAACAAAAAAGATCTGGTCCAAGGAATTCTAACTCTACAGTAGCAAATTCCTCAAAAAGGGAGGATTGAAATTGTTTGACACCTGTATAACAGACTGGGGATATTTTTGGCTCTTCCCATGGGTACAAAAAACACCTCCCCCTTCACATAGGGATATAATTAAATAAAGACAATATTAGAATAAGAAAAGCAAAAAAGAAATCCCTTGAAAGGTCAAGAGAAGATATATGTTGATAAACAATGGCAAACTATATTTATAGAGCACAAGACAACCTATGAACATGTTGGATTCTTTTGTAATAGGAGTGCTAATTAGGATGAAGTGTAATAAGCATTTCATAGTAACCTTTAATTGACAATTTGGATTTTTTTTAAATGACAGAACACTACAAAAATAATCATTCAGTTGCAAATTAGATTGAAAATTGTTTTATTTTCTCAATTCATTTTAAATGAGATGCTCTAATTAAAATCTTGCAATCATGTGTTGGTTTTGTTGCTTTACATATATCATCATCATGTCGCGCCACCAGCACAAATCTCCCTGACCCTCTTGATTGCCCATCGCTCCTGGTAGGTTTTCTAGGCTACATCCTGTATTGGGACAGAGCTGTTGTATATAGGTTCTAGCTGGTTGTCCTACCTTTGCTCGTCCATGTGAAGGGGTCCACAGGAGTATGTCGCTTATGAGTTTGTCCTTACTTCTCCAGCAGTGTCCGGCATACCTAGTTCATCTAACTTGGATAGTTTTTGTGATGGGTAGTAGGTGGCCGTACAGATGCTTTGTGGGGTGTTGCCTCCAGGACTTGTTCAATATTGCTCGCAGCATTCTTGTGTAATTGCTGTCAAGCCTTTTCTCTATACATTTAGTTAGTGCATTCATATAGAAGTATCGACACAACCGCAGCTGGGAAAAAAAACTTTTATTTTATCGGTCAGATCTGACTTCCATATGACTGATAGCCTATCGATAGCTGTCCATGCCTTTGCTAGGCATGTGTTGACGTCCGTCTCGGTTGATGTGACACTGCTTCCTAAGAAGGTGAACTTGTCCACTAGTTTCAAAGGCCTACCCGTTAGTGTGGCAATGTCGTCTCTTTGATTAAAGCACATGTATTCTGTCTTGTCTGCATTGACATGGAGGCTAATTCCAGCAGCTGCTCATTCCAGACTATGTAGCAGGGTTTCGGCTTGGGCGGATGTATTTAAATTGTGAAATTAGATCTATGGGCTTGATATTCAACCATTCACTTGAGTGCATTAATTAGGAATGGGATTATGTTGAAAAATAAATTTGTGTGTAATAATTCCTTTTTTTTTTTTTTAAATAGATTTTTAGGCTCCAGACTTATTAATGTACCTAGTTCTAACATGTGTAATTTCAATGTACATTTTTTATAAAGAGTTATCCCCCTTACACTCAAATTTAGTTTCTTAACTGTGGCATACACTTAAGTCCGGAAAAAAAAAAAAATCTCTACAAAACTAGGCGTCACCTTATACGACAGGGCTAAAATCCAGACCTTTACCACAGAGTATTTGACTAGTGGAACAGTACTAACAATCAATATACACTTCTTATTGTAACTCTAGAAGACTGCCACAAACATTTTAAACTTAAACTCGTGTTGAGAGAACATATTTAACAAATAACCACAAAAATAAATATAAAGTAATAAAACTGTAATAAAAATCATTAATGCTATATCACATGCCATTTCCAACAGATGACACACTGATTGTAAACACTAACTGGAATGCCACAGCACTGATGTGGTCATCCAGAGGGACTATGGTAAGTTATTTATCTGCATAATTTTATCATAGTGCAACAGATTGTGAATTCATATGAATATAAGCTCTAAAGTCTAAGATTTTCATATATAGCCTACATAATTCTGACTTCAGAGAAAAATTATATACACCCTATGCAACTGGAGTAATAACAGGTAAACAAGACAAAATGTTTATTGAATACATAAACATTGACATAATTACAAAACTTATATGGCACAACATTTTAAAAAGGTTACTGCAAGGTTATTTTACTGAGGATTAAAACATTGATTCTACCAGAACCTACTGCATGGTTAGGAGTCTTCCTATAGAGCAGGTACAGAATTTTGAGCTGGTTGGGTTTTATGGCATATTAACCATTGTAGGTTATTTCATGAAAATCATATATATATATATATTTGATTTGTAAACATATTTTGTAGATAACATTCTTAAATAAGCCTGAGCTCTCTTTTGCACACAGTTAACTGGTTCTAAGTATTGCTATATAACAGTCACAATCAAATATTTCATTTGTTGGCACACTTAGTTTGTTCTATTTGACCCAGAGATAGGACCCTATCAGGTGCTATCATTCCAGGTCCACTCTGACCTGGAAGCAGTGGCAATGAAGGGGTACTCCACATTCCCCATAGCTCCAGCTTGTTGGAGTTGTGCAATCAGATTGTTTAATGTTATATCCGGGACACTCATTGGCAAGGGCCTTACCTCTCTGCAGAGATGCAGTTGGTGTATTCTAAAGATTTTGAGGTCAACTTACGTCAGATCAACTCATACATCGCAATTTATGATATTAGGAATATTACATCAGTACAAAAATCTTGTCAACAAAGGAGTTCAGGGCTCTGATCACAGTTTTTAAAATGATTGGCTGTACTCATATTATACATACATAAACAGTGTTGAAAAGTTTTTGATTTAACCAAGAAGGGATTGCAGAGAGGTTAAAGAAATTTCAGAAACATATGCCAAGTGTGTTGAACAACAGAACGAACATGTGGAATAGAAAGTATATTTCATCATTCTAGGTCATTTTCTTTGTTGGTTTGGCTTACAACACATCAACCTCAGTGGGTCAATTTAATGAATAAGTTGAATAACATGCATATTTTCATGGTTCTAGGTTATTTCCTTTTTTTTGGTGAGGCTAAGAACTTTTTAGCACCCCTCACATAATATAAGTTAGAATAGCATAGACAGAGAGTCAATGGCACTTAGTGACTGTCAGTTTCACACCAATGGACTCATTATTCTTAGTCTGATGATTTCATCAGTGAGAAACACAGTCAACAAACATTGCTGACTGTCTACACTATTCTAAAATAGACCAACATATGCTTTATCACCAATATTGAGCACTCTTATAAATATAACAAACTAAATTTTATATACAGTAGTGTCCAAAACTAAGGGACAAAATTTTAGAACCTAATATTTGTTAGAAATAACTGTGAAAAGCTGAAATTTTGACAACTGGTAGTCGTTATCATCCATAATAACATACTAAAATTTGAATCATTTGCAAAGGATAGAAAAAGAATTATAACAATTATTTTATTTGTTTATTTTCAAATTTGGAACGTCCAAAAGTAAGGGACAAAATTGAGAAAAACAATGTAAACAGCCAAAAAACAATAAAAATACATGTACAATCAATATTTAGTAAATGAGCCCTTGCACTCAATGACAGCTGCACATGTTATTATAGATGATAACGACTACCAGTTGTCAAAATTTCAGCTTTTCACAGTTGTTATTTCTAACAAATATTAGGTTCTAAAATTTTGTCCCTTAGTTTAGGACGCTACTCTGTGTGTGTGTGTGTGTGTGTGTGTGTGTGTGTGTGTGTGTGTGTGTGTGTATATATACACACACACACACTATCATCAACAGACAGACTGTTTAGATGTATCACAACTCTAAAGTGTGTTAACCTGAGATACTACAAGGATTGAAACCCATCTAACTTTACATCAGGCTAATGACATACCAGCAACTTAATGTCAGGTTGGGAATTAATGCATATGTAACAAATTTCGTTTGTTAACATTTCACGCGAACAGATGCCGGAGTGTACATTTCGTTAAAAGAGCTTTGCATTACACGAGTGGCAACCATTACATTCCTTCGCCAGAGTGCTCAAAACATATTTACAAGTAAAATCCTTAGATTGAAAAAGAAAAAAGAATTTGACAGATTTACCTTAGCACCATAAAGTTCTGCACCATCTCTTTGCCAAGGTAGTGATCAATTCTATAAATTTGCTCTTCAGTGAACAGATTACTAATGTGATCCCTGAGGGCCAAATAAGTTTCCAAGTCTCTCCCAAAAGGTTTCTCAATAATCACTCGAGTCCATTGATCACTGTAAAGAAAAAAAAATAGCAATCAAAATCATACATGGATTTACTTGAAATGAGAATTTTTTTTTTCTAGTGATTGTTTTGGCTGTTGTACTTTTCAGGTGCCAGTCACATTTGATAACTTAATTTCAAATTAAATCTGTCAGAGTAGGTTTGATATTTTTGTTTAAATGGTAGTTGGTTGTGTTTTATGGCATATAAACTAGAGTAGGTTATTTAATGCTAAATCCTGTTTATACCTATATATCAAATATATGATTTGCAAATGAATAGTTTGTTGGTAACAATTTTTAAAGGAACCAGGGCTCATTTGTTTGCACACAATTAAATGGTTTCAAGTATTGTTATTTAGCAATAGTTTTATTCACACACAATAAAATGGTTTAAAGTATTGTTATATAATAATAATAATAATTCAATTTAACAGTCATTTGTTTGCACACAGTTAAATATTTTCAAGTATAGTAAATGATTAAAAAGTTATATTTGACTCATTGATGAGACCCTAACAGGTACTACCACTCCAGATAAAAGTGAACCTAGGACCAATGACAATGAAGGAGTACTCCACATTCCCCAGAGCCTCAGTACAAAGGCCTCACCATCAGATGGTTTAGCATCATACCCAGGACATTTGCAACCCCGACCGACAGGGCAACAGAAATTCAGATAGAAATTAACATTACCTTGACCAGTTGGATTCATCTACAATTACACCATCCTGTTAATGGAGCTGAAAATATGCTGACTGTATCCCCCAACAGAGAGGTTAGACTCCTGCAAAAAAGGGTGTCTGGTGTATGCCACTAAACAACATCTGATTGTGAAGCTCCAGACAAGAAGGTCTGAACAGTGTGGAGTATCCCCATTCATAGCCATTTCTTCTAGGATGCAACATAAGGTCAATTTTTAAGAGGAGTTAGACAGGTTTGAATTCAGAGTTTTCTTTCTGGTAGGCCAGTTGCCATATCATGGTTAAAGAGCCCAGTCTATCCTAGAGTTTACCCATAGCTGGAAAGAGAATAGTTGGATTCATATCTTTCCTATGAATATTAGTGCTATGCGAAATAAATAGCCACATCCAGGATTAAAATAAGGGTCATCATGTCCAAATGAGATCCATTAAATGATGAACTCCCCATTAAAAAACTAAAAGTTAACATAAATGTACAATGAACAGGATTCTCTAACATCTTGGCATAAAATAATCATAGGTTGGTTGGTTGTGTTTTATAGCATATCAACCCTTGTAGGTTATTTAATATCAAATCCAGTTTAAACATGTACATCAAATATGATTTATAAATGAATAATTTGTAGGAAACAATTTTTAAATGAGCCAGAGCTCATTTGTTTACAGATAGTTAAGTGGTTTCAAGTATTGCTATTTAATAGATAGGACCCTAACACAGGTACTACCATTCCAGGTCAGAGTGGACCTGAGAGTAATAGCAATGAAAGAGTACTCCACATTCTCCAAAGCTTCAGGACTGAAACCTCCCTATCAGATGGTTCAGTGTCATATCCTGGACACTTGTTGGGAGAGGAGGATCTTATTCTACAGCTCCAGCCAACTGAGCTACCTTAGACTGACATACCTTTGAAATCAATCAATCACTATTCAGACCATTAATGAGAGGTTATCTTCTCACCATAATAATATTTTGAGTTGGATTAATATTAAATACTAAAAGTTAGATTTTATTTTTATTTAAACTTTTCTCTATTTCTATGATATTGTATTTAGTTTTTCAATTGTTCCATTCTAACTTTCTCATCTAATCTTAATTGACACATAAAAAACTTGAAAAGTGTGTAAACAAATAGTTATGACACTGTCAATGATTTACTAACACCAACATCATCTGTTCATCATGAGAAGTGAGCAGCTCAGATAGTACCTAGTACTTTACAATTTTTTTTTCCAGCAGCTTTTTTTTGCAAGTTTCAGAAGTAAAGGGTAAACAATATCACCAAGACACTGCAGTTTGATTGATTTAAACAGCATGCTAACCTGTCTGGGGGTTATTTTATGCCAAGAGTTTAGGGAATGGTGTACATTGTATGTTTACATTTTTTGTGTAGTTGTTTCTAAAGAGGTTTTTTTTTTTTGCACACAATTATATAGTACCAGACATTGGCATGATGGTTAGAGTGTTTGCCAATGGCCCAGGAGACCTGGGTTCAATCCCAGGTTGAGTCATACCAAAGACTTAAAGAAATGGTACTTGATAGCTCTTTGCTTAACACTCAGAATTATAAAGTAGAGATCAAGGGTAAAGTGGAGCAATCCGGGAAAAGGAGTAGTGCCCTCCCATACACCTTTGTGTAGTAGCTATCGAAAAGGGAGCCTTTGGGTCAACCCCGACTATGGTTGCCAACTTTACTTTACATGATACCAAGCATTCCTATTTAATACAAATAATTTGCAAAGATCTATTTGACTCATAGAGTGTACCTTAACAGATCCTTGAGGTAATAGCAATGAAAGGATACTGAATACTCCTCAGAGCTTAAGAACTGGAGCCTCACCACAAGATGCAGTTTAGTGCCATAATACAAACATCTTTTTTTAGTGGGTATTACCCCTCTATAAGGGATACAGTCTGCACCAACAGAGAAATGCAGTTTAAATACCATAGTTTACAAGTTATTAACAAATTTCTTAAATATTAAGATTTTAATTTTTATCACTAACTATACTTAGAATAAAGATAAGTCCAGCCTCTTATAATTGGGGAAACAATCCTGCAAGGGAAGTAACTCGTATGATCTCAAGTAAGAAAGATGAAATGTTTTGAGCGGTCACTGATTTATTTCAACATATCGACCATTTTTTGTTTTGAAGTATTTTTCTTCATCTTGATTTTAGCAGCTAACTTAATGTATAAGTGGATGCGAGTTCGAGTCTCACTCAAAACTTATTTTCTATTGTTTAAATTCTGTTCCCTTATTTGTTTGATATGCTTTCTTTGGCATCTCTGCTTTTTACTATCTTCTCACATCAACCTTTAAATAAATCTTCGCAAAGAACATAATATTAATACATTATCTACATAGAGATCAATTTTTTTAAAGTAATATATTTGATAGTTCCAAAAATTGCACTCTTAAATTCTTTTTCATACCATTTTGTCTGAAATTACCCAATTTAATAGTGTTAAACACTAATATTGTTTTTGATCTGATTAGGCAATTTGTTCCAAAAACATATTACTCTTAATTAAAAAAATCCAATTGGTAAGTAGACTTAGTTTTTAAAATCTGTCTCAACAGTAAATGTCCAAATTTGAGAAGAAAAAATAAAAAAATAAGTAAATAAAAATGTTCACCATTATCAGAAATTCCATTATTTTGAAAATTTCAATTAGATCATCTATACTTCTTTCTAGTAATGTAGCTAATCCTAATTTCTTTAATCTTAATTAGTTTTGTCACTTATCTTTGTATGCCTTTTAATCTGAATATTACACTCCAAGTTCCATGTCTAGAAACTGGAACACAAGCCTAAGTATTCTATATAAGGTCTTATTTGTTTTTTATATATATTTTTAAAACAACATTTGCCTCCCTTGAAAGTTTCTTTTGATAATGATCTAACAAGTAGTTAGACATCATCGGCAAATAGTTTTATTTCAGATTTAATATCATTAGGTAAATCATTTAAGAATATTAAAAACAAAGATCCAAGTACGAACCCCTGAGGAAAACGGAAGTGTATATTCTGTTTCAGAATAATTGTTAATTTTTACTCTCATATTTCTGTGTGTTAAAGATTATATTACAATATATATATATATATATATCTTTTTAAAGAAATACCCATGTTTTTCATTTGCACTGGTAAATAATGAGATACCATATCAAATGCTTTGCTAAAGTCCATGCATTATCCTCTTCCATCAAATATTCATAATATCAATACTTTCCAAAATATAAGATAATGCTGATTTACCATTTATGAAACAATTGTTAATCACAATTTATATCATCCCCTATTAAATTTGATGTGGGATTTCTAATCAATTTTTATAAAACCCAACACAATATGTATAAGAGAAACTGGTAAACCATTTTTCTTAAAGATGAAGCATTTTCACTGATCAGTTAATATTCCTTAGTATTTTTCTTCAATTTAATTTTAGTTGCTTCCCTAAAGTAAAAGCAGGTGTGAATTCAAGTCTCACAAGAAGCTTATCTTTGCTATTTAGCACTAATAATTCTATTCAATATTAATCATTTGTTTGCTGACAGTGAAGTTTTCACAGGTACTGCAATGCATCACTAACAATTCAATTAGACAGTCATTTGTTTACACACAGTCAAATGGCCAAACAATTCTATTTCTAACAATTAAATTTAGCACAAGTCATTTGTTTGCACATAGTTTAAATGTCAAACAGTTCTATTTGACCCATAGATAGGACCCTATCAGATGCTACTACTCCAGGTCAGAGTGGACCTGGGAGCAATATACCTCAAAGATCCAGCTTACTGGAGCCTCACCACCAGATTGTTTAGAGTCATATTTAGAACACTTTTTGGGAGGTAGGTGGGGGTCTTGCCCCCTCTGCAAAGATGCAGTCTGTGTATTCTACAACCCCAGCCAACTGGACTGGTTGAATTTATATTTGTAATATAAACAAAGGCCACCAGGAGGTTATAAATGTCAAGCTTGCAACAATTTACAAAAACCTACATCTGTATTATTGTGGCACTATAAGCTGTTTTGCACCTGGGTGCATATAGTTAGGTGCAAGCAGGTATATATGCATATAGGCGTATGTATATATGAGTTGGGGATTAGCATGTCTGTATGGATGTGAGTAGGCATAGGTAGCATATATGTGCATATGTAGATGTGTATATTATTGTTTTGTAATCTCAAATGAATAACTAGAAACAAGTTACGATGGTTAGGCAGATTTTAAGGTGATGAAAGAGAAAGATTTCTCAATGAGAATAAAATTTTCAATGTCCATCATAAACAGAGATTGTTGGCACTAGTACAGTCAGTAGATATGAGAATTTTTTATTTATTTAAATAATATAGTTTTATGGGGTCCATGTGAGAGGTTTAGGGGTTCTTTTCCCTCCCCCATGGATGCAAGTGCTCTCACTATAGATATATATATATTCAAGAAAACAATCTGGAGATAGATGAGTTGAAGCTCAAAGCAATGCTGGTTGTGTTGCCAGGCTGGGCAGGACTGATTGCTACATTATGTCTGTGTTTATTGCTGTAATAAAAATTGGAATGGATAAATTTATGATCAGGTTCTGTCTTAAAATCCTGTTAATAGAACCAGTTTTCAATTAGTACTTAGTGGTCACTTTTTGAGACTTCCACCTCAAATCAGGATTTTTTTTTCTAAATTAAAAAAGAAGTGCAAAACATTCAAGATTTTATAATTCATGCATAGAAATACATAATGAACACTCACTTCTGTGACATGCAAACACTTTTTATTTGAGTAGTCGCTGGTTCAAATATATTGGGTGGAAGAGCCAAATAAAAGATGCGATTACACAATCCTATTTTTTCAATCAGTTGGTTCAACTTTTCAAAGTCTGCTTGGGAATTGTATTCACCAGACATGTACTGATGTTTACTGAAAAAAGTCTCAACTTTTTCTTCTTCACCATCTTTCACCTTGCAGGAAAAAAAAAAAAAGAAAAAATTTTAGTAATCAGTATATTACACACACACACACACACACACACACTAGTGTAATGAATGACTTCAATACCAATTATTTTCACCTCAGAAATAAGGGTTTACTCATAACATGATATGTTTTCAAATCCTCAAAGCTTACCTTGTTTCTAGGCCTAACCTTGTAACTTCAATCCAAAGTGTCCCCACATATCTTATACCTAAACAAATCAATTACATATGTAATTATAATATCACTGCAACTGTCTATCAGCAGTAAAGTTTTAATTTTTGGCATATTCAGTAGGCTACATCAAGGTCTAGACTACATTGTTTATGCACAGTATTGTCTTTTATTGTATCACAGTAGTTTGTAAAGTATGAATAAGTGTTTGAATGTTTTCTCTTTGTTATTGGACATTGAAGAAATATTTTTGTAGGTTAGCATAATTAAAAGTTAGGGGGTTGTTGGTTACATGCAATATATAATAAAACACCTTTTCGTGGATAAAAAATTAAGAGTCATTAATTACTAGAGCAAGTACTGTTCTATTTTTCTTTGTATAAACATATGCACACTGTACAAACAAACAAACAAACGTTTTAAATTGAAATATCAACCAATCATAGCTGATAAGGATTGTCCAACCTATATCAGCATTGATAGGTTGATAATCACTCATAGGTTGAATTAAAATTGATCATGTCCCACATGTTAAATTAAAATTGATGATTTTTCATAGGTGAAACCAAAATTGATAATCTAATTTGCATATAAAGATAACAAGTATTCAGGAACAAAAGGAGTATTAATTTCTCTATATTTTAATATTCATGTTTTATTTTTGGCTTAGAAAGAGGATATGTTCTCATGAGATTTTTAGCTATTTTTAATTCTACAGATGGGAAAAATGCAAAAATGATTAATTCATGTTATAACTCAAGTAAAAAAAAAAAAAAAATAAATAAATAATTATTGTTAAGCAGAGACACATCAGCATTAAGAAGTTATCTGTTCTGTAAGACTACCTTGATTTATGCCTCAAGTACAGAAGCTCAAATCATAAATAGGTTATAAAATTTGATTAATATTAGTTGAGGCATCTTTAAACGAATATAACTTTAGATGGTTGGTTGGGTTTTATGGCATATCAACCTTTGTAGGTTATTTAACGCCAAATCCATTTTTATGTAAATAGTTCTATTTCAAACAGTTCCATTTAGTATGAGTACATAGTTTAATTGTCAAAAACATTTCCATTTCAAACTATTCGATTTAGTCAAACAGTTCTATTTCAGCTAATTCAGTTTAGTATAAGTATAGATTTTCTTTACACACAGTTAAATGTCAAAACAGTTCTATATTAAACAATTCAGTTTAACATAAGCACGCAATTTAAATGTAAGTATAGTTTCATTGTCAAAAACATTTCTATTTCAAGCTATTCAGTTTAGTCAAACAGTTTTAATTCAAACAATTCATTTTAGCATAAGTATGCAGTTCTATTTAACCCATAGATAGGGCCCTATCAGGTGCTACCATTCCGAGCCAGAGTGAACCTGGGAGTAATGGCAATGAAAGGGTGCTCTGCATTCCCCAAAGCTCCAGCACCTCACCATCAGATTGTTTAGTGTCATATCCAGGACACTCATGGGGGGGGTTAATCCTCTGCAGAGAAGCAGTCGGTATATTCTACAGCCCCAGCTGATAGGGCAATATACAGAGTTAATGTCAAAACAGTTTTCTTTCAGATAATTCAGTTTAGCATAATTACACAGTTTAAATGTCAAAACTGTTCAATTTTAAAATATTCAGTTTAGCATAAATATGCAGTTTAAATGCAAAAAAATCAGGAAAGTCAATAAACCATGGTTTAGTTCTATTTAATCCATAGATAGTACCCTTATCAGGTGCTACCACTCCGGGCCAGAGTGGACCTGGGAGCGATGGCAATAAAGGAGTATTCCGCATTCTCCAGCATTACTGGAACCACACCATCAGATAGTTTAGTGTCATATCTAGGACACTTGTTGGGGGGGGTCTTACCCTTCTGTGGAGAAGCAGTCGGTATATTCTACAGCCCTAGCCGACTGGGCAAATAACTTTAGATCATCTTAACTCAGGTTAGAGAGGCACAAAAACTTAATTTCAACGATGCTGGTGTTTCTGAATTTGTATGAGTGTTTCTGAAGATGACAGTCAAAGTTATAAGGACCTGACTTTTTGCATAGATATTGACTTGAACCAGGACTCAAATATAGACTATATGAAGTTGACCTCTGAAGTTGGTTGGTTGTGTTTTATGGCATATCAACCCTCGTAGGGTATTTAATACCAAATCCCATTTATACATATAGATTAAATATATATGATTTGTTAAATACTTTGTATGGGACAATTTTTAAACAAGCCAGAGCTCATTTCTTTGCACACAGCTAAATGGTTTCAAGTATTGCTATATAACACTAGTAATTCTACTTAACATTATTCATTCATTTGCACTCAGATAAATGGTTTCAACTAGAGAAAATGATTAAATAGTTCTATTTGACACATGGATAGGACTCTAACAAGCATTACCACTCCAGGTAAGAATGGACCTGAGAGTAATGGCAATGAAGGAGCACTCCACATTCCCCAAAGCTCCAAGACTGCAGGCTTACTATCAGAGGGTTCAATGTCATATCCAAGGCATTTATGCAATAGCATATTCTACAGCCCCAGCTATATAGGCTGTTGACCTGAGGTCACTGGAGATCATCTGATGCTAAAAGATGCCATTTCTGACCAAATGAATTGAGAGACTTTGATATGAAGTACGAACATTTTTTTTATCTAATAAATGGTGAACAGGCAGACAAGGTCAAATGTTTTTCATATGGCTAGTTTTATGTTCATAGTTCTCAAGTTAGTAGTAAAAAATAAATAAAAAAGATGACTAGATATTTGGGAAGAAAAAAAATAACATGAAAAAAACTGGTGTATACAAAAATATTCTCAGAAACTAATTAGAATTTTTCTTTGTTTAAAATTATTTTGTTTATCCTTATCTTTTTGTACCAAAAGAATATTGTTAAGATATATCAGAATTATTTTATTAAAATATTGTCTTTTGTTTTTCCACCCACAAGTAATGGTGGATATCTCCTAATAAAACTGAAACAGAAAAATGAATTATCATAAGTAATAGTCGTGAGAAACAAAGTTCTCAACCAGGAGATAAATTTCAAAGTTTCTGAAAAGAATTTGGACAACAGATTAGTAGCCTATAGGACTATAAACAATAACCTCCCGAGTCATAATGTCACTGACTTAGAGACAAGGTTACAGCAGCATTTGGCAGTACAGGAAAATGAATTCTACCAATATTTCCCTGAACTCATTGACAATGAATTGAATTTATTGAAATCCATTTAAATTGTCAGTTGAAAACATTCTTGATGATTGTCAATTGCAATTAAATTTGTAAAGCTCCACTATAAAAATGATCCAAGTTAATTTTTATGTACTAATATTGAAAAAAGATTTGCTAACAATTAGACCATGTTAGGGACTCTAAATCTATTCATACAAAAGTTTTCAACTGTTTTTTTTCCACAGAATACCAAAATACACAAATGTCTCATAAGAAATCTCAAAAGCCACTTTAGATTAGTGAATTTCAAACAATCTAGTAAATTTCAATGGTAAATATTTTTCAAGAGCCCCAAATAATGAAATCAAGTAAGCCTACAGACTAATGATACATTTTTCTATTGTATACATGTTTAAATCAAATTTAGTACATCTCAAAATTTATCACAGGATAAATTTTTAGTTTCAGATTCTTTGTTTAATGACATAGAACTTTGTGGGTTATTTAATGCCAAAACCACCCTTGTAGAAAAAGAGTTGAAGTACTAATTTTTTTTTAACAATACTTGATAGAAAAATATCACTGACCTTCATGAATGGTAAAGCTTTTTCACGGATGTCAGCCATTTGTAATTTGCTGCGAGCATAACCAATGAAGTGAATTTTGGGGGGAAGCAACCCATCTCTGTAGAGCCACCTATAAAATTTAAGAGATTTTTTTTTTAAGTCACAAATTATGAGACAGAGAAGAGAGTCAGACAACAAGTATCAATCTTAACCAGAACATTTGAAAATTAAAATAAAAGATATTACTTTTCTTAAAATACAACAATCAACAAAATTCAGTGTTATTTTAATTGAAAATAAGGTTAGTCACATAAGCGAATGCAACAAATTGGTACAAAAGGAGTACAAGATAAGGCATGATGGAGTGGGAAAGGTGATCTAGTAAGAATTGTGCAAGAGATTTAAATTTGAGCATTGCACATAAATTCTCAAACCAGAATCCATGCTTGAAAATGAGATGCACAAAATTCTCAAAGACCGAGATACTAACAGATTACTCAATCAGAAAGCCAGAACTAGCATTGAATTAATGAAAAACAAAATATAACTTGATATCTTATGGTTTTTGCAGTCTCAATGGACCATAGAGTTAAAATAAAACAAAAAGATAGACAAATAAAAAGAGTTTCAAGCATTGATAATGAACACTAATAATTCTACTCAGCATTACTTATTCATTAGCACATAGAAATGCTTGGAACTATTTAACTATGTATCCCTAATAATTTAATTAAATATCAGTCATTTGTTTACACACAGTTAAATGATCAAACAGTTCTATTTCTTACAATTCAATTTCACATAGGGGGTGTCCTTGTGGTGTAATTGTTAAAGCGATGGACTGCGGAATTGTAGTAAGCAAGTTCGTATTCCAGTCGCGCTATTACGTTCACTTTTGTGCAAATAGCCTTGGGAAAGGTATGAACCGCCTTATCCTCCCAGCTATAGGTTAAATAGTACCACTACTGTTCTTCTCGAAGAATAGCTTTGGTATTAAATAACCTACAAAGGTTGATATGCCATTAAACAAAGAAACCAATCAATTTCACATAAGTCATTTTTTTGCACTCAGTTCAAATGTCAAACAGTTCTATTTGACCTATAGATAGGACCCTATCTGGTGCTACTACTCCAGGTCTGGATGGACCTGGGAGCAATGGTAATGAAGGCATACACCATATTCCCCAAAGCTCCAGGGCTGAAACCTAACCATCAAATCATTGAATGTCATATACAAGACACTCATAGAAGTAGATCTTACTCCCCTGCAGTGATGCAGTCAGTGTATTCTACAGCCCCAGCCAACAGGGCTGGATTGTAGTTGGTCTGCTTGAAACAGTTCTCAAAATTTTAGCAAAGAGGTTGGGAGAATTGAAGATCAGAAGAATCAAGACTATCCAAAACCACAGGTAAGATCTGTTAGAATACTTAATAGAATTCTGAAGACCTGAGGACCCATGCTGTTACTCAGACTCCAGTTAAAACTGGTGTGCTTTGGTTTTATGACATATCAACCCTTGTAGGTTATTTAATGCCAAATACTGTTTATACATATTAAGACATTTATATATATGATTTGTAAACACATAACATTTTTAAACAAGCCTAAGTTCATTTTTTGGCACACAGTTAAATGGTTTCAAGTATTGCTATGTAACATCAGTTATTTGTTTGCACACATTTATAAAATTATACATATTTAAGAGATTAATTTGTGGGTAACTTCACTTTGAAATGAGTTAGAACTAATTTGTTTACACACTAGTATTGCTTTTGTTTCTACACAGTGAAATGGTTTCAATTATTGCCATCTAACACTAATTATTCAATTCAACATTACTCATTTGTTTGCACACAGTTAAATGGTTCCAAGTATTATGTATCACTAACAAATCAGTTAGACATCAGTCATTTGTTTACACACAGTTAAATGATCAAACAGTTCTATTTCTAACAATTCAATTTAGCGTAAATCATTTGTTTGCAATCAGTTTAAACATAAAATAGTTGTATTTGACCCATAAATAGGACCCTATCAGGTGCTACCACTCCAGGCCAGAGTGGACCTGGGAGTAATGGCAATGAAGGCATATTGCACATTCCCCAAAGCTCTAGGACTGGGGCCTCACTATCAGATGCAGTGTAGTGTAGTAACATATCCAAGACACTTGTTGTCGGGTGGGAAGTGGGGTTTCATACCCTCTGCAGAGATGCAGTCATTTTTTTGCACTCAATTTAAATATCAAATAGTTCTATTTGACCCATAGATAGGAACCTATCAGGTGCTACCACAACAGGTTTGTGTGGACCTGGGAGCAGTGGCAATGAAGGGGTACTCCGCATTCCCCAAAGCTCCAGGACTGGGGTCTATCAGAGATTGGACCTTATTAGGTGCTACCACTCTGGAGTTAAAACTGGGATGAAAAACTCAAAAAGGAGTAAAATAATAATTATTATTTTATGCATTCTACAGTCATTATGCAAGCTGCATGAATTGAACTTGAAAAATAACCCTCAATAAGATTTGAACTTGCATCCTGTATCCTTGAGAGTCTATGAGACATAAACAGCATCTTACTGATCAAGCAAAAAGTCAATCCCATAGCTACACTCTCTTAATCAAATGTACTCTATGTGACATTATTTGTTTAGACCTAGTAGTAGTAGACATGATAGTCTTTGACCATCATACTTACAGTAAGTGCACAAATAACTGATTTTAATGGCATGTCAACCTGTCTAGAGTTACTTTATGTCAAAGAATTATATTCATTATATGTTCATATTTACATTTTTTATATAGTTGTTTCGAAAGAGTTTTTTTTTCTGCACACAGAATACAAATAATTTTTAAACAAATCTATTTATTTGACCCATGAATAAGACTGACCTGGAGTGGTAGTACCTGTTACAGAGTTTAGAGTAATGGGAATAAAGGAGTACTCCAAACATCCCAGATTTCTAGTAGTGAAGCTTTACCAGCAGATACAGTTTTGTGTCATACTCAGAACAACCCCTTTTCACCTCTTGTCTAAGACTAGTAGAGACCTTATCTCTGATGACAAGGGAATGGTAAAGCAACATGGTCAATCTTACCTAAACTTAAGTCTTTTGCTATTTTGTACCCCCTTCCATATACTACTTGTTCATGAAAATATATTTTTAGCAACTAGAATGTGTACATTGTACATATAAAATATTAGATGTTCTTTATGTTTAATTGAGTTTATTTTGTCTTTTCTATTTTGTTCAGTCTTAGTATATGATGGATATATTAAGGCTAATATAGATCCTTGGTAAGTGGGGACTTGACTTACTACCAAGCATTTCAATATTACCATAAAAGATCAGATTAAATTAGTAGTAATGATAATTTAATCAAACTACTATTAAACTCTTTATTAAATTTGTCTTTTCTAAAGTAGTCTTTTTTCTTGATCTTCCATATTTAGGTTTATTTTTAACTTGTTCTTTCTACTGGAATTGTGAATCAGAAATGTCTGCCTTTCTTTAAAAATAGATATTTTTTTTTATATACATTTCAGTATCTGTCCTTAGTTACGAGTTGACATCAGTGAAGCAAGCCGTGTTGCTATAGGAGACAGCAATCCTATAAAAGGTGGACACGCCAAAAGCTTTTTTTTTTTTTTTTTTTTTTTTTTTACTAGTAATGCATATCAAACAGATATAGAACTTTAGCTCTTGACAAAATGGACAGCCGGGAAGTGGGGTATAAAGTGAAGATTGTCATGTTTAGATAAAAGAAAAAAAGTCTCTTTTCAACAGAGGTCTAACTATATACAATACACTTTTCTGCATTGACAGGCTGGCTCAAGTATAAAAAAAAAACCAAAAAAAAAAAAAACCCAAAAAACAAATAAACAACACTTCTTTATCAAGAACCAAGGAACTATGAAAACTAGATGGGTGAAGTCTCTTCCCGGGGTAGAGAATGTGAGGGGGTCCCTTATCTTAAATCACCATAACTTTGTTTCTGGAAAATAGATTTAAGATGTTAATAATCATTGCATACAAGTTAACCTTTTTTAAACAATTACCATCAAATAGTTTAAAGTTGTCACCAAGAAAATGATAGGAGAAATCTGTGCTGATCAACTCCATTTTAAGATACAGTATAGGATCCACACTTTTTTTTATTTTTAGTTAAATTAGCTAAGAACATGTAAATCAGAATATTCTAGAAAAAAGGATCCAAACCTCACTTAGAATATTTTTTAAGTCAATCAGCAAACACAGATTAGATTCTCAAAAAAAAAAAAAAAAAAAACAGATGAAACACTAACTTGCCAGAAGATTTTTCATAGAACAAAAAAAAAAAAAAAAAAAAAAAAAAAATATAGGGGCCTCAATAAATAAGTAATTTCTATGATTCTCATAGGTTAGATTAGGTCATGAGTTGAGTTTACTCATACACACATTTAAACTTTAATTGACCTGCAATAAAATCTACCCAAAAATATATCATTTCAATCCACTCAAAGAGTATAAGAACCCCAAATTTTTTTAATTCAAAAGGAGAGGCGGCACACAGGTGGCCATAGATGACATGGGGTATGTAAAAGGGGTACAAAAATGGAAAAAAGCTTACATCACTTTGATGGTGGGTTTTACATTTTAACCCATTCAAAAGATACAGGTCATTTAAATGAATGAATCTTCTGGCTGGCATTGTTAAACCATTTCAGTGTCACAAAGATGCAACTTTATATTCATGATCTCAGTGCCCACCAAATCTCACTTTCCCATAAAAAATTATTCAAGAATTAAAAGGTGAACTTTTATTCATTGATTCTTTTCTTATGTTGGTGACTGTAGTCGAGGGGGACCCGAAGGCTCCTTTTCAATAGCTACTACACCAAGGTGTAGGAGAGGGCACTACTCCTTTCCCTGTATTGCTCCACTTTACCCTTGATACATACCTTATAATGTTGAGTGTTAAGCAAGGAAGTATCAAGTACCATTTTTTAAAGTCTTTGGCATGACTCGACCTGGGATTGAACCCTGGTCTCCCGGACCGCTGATGAACACTATTGTATTAAAGAATAGTAAATTAATTATGTTTTATAATTTAATTGCATAAATTTATTTATTTGGGAGTGAATGGAAATAAAATTTAGTTCCAATATAAAAAGTTTGAGAAGGCCTGATTTAGACAATAAAAATTACTTCTATAATGTGATCTCATAGTAACTACTCATTACCCTGGGAAAGAGAATTAGGCGAGATATATGATGAAGTGACTGGTTAATCAAAGTTGAAGCTGGTTTAAGTGTGTGGGGGGGTGTCAGGAAAATCTTTCCAAGAATTTTCAGAAGGTACCATTAAACTAGATAGCTGAAGTCTTCTCGAAGGACAGAAAATTGGAGGGGGAATCCCCTATCTTAAATTACCATAACATTCGTTCCTGAGAACTCAATTTAAGATGTTAATAACTATCACCAAACTCATAAGCGATATACTCCTGTGGACCCCTTCACATAGATGAGCAAAAGCAGGACGACCAGCTCTGTGCCGATACAGGACATAGCCTTGGAGACCTACTGGGAATGATGGATGATAGAGACGGGTGGCGAGAGTGGGTCAGGGAGATCTGTGCTGGCAGCACGACTTAATAATTATCACACACAAAAATTGACTTTTCTTTTTTTTAAAAAACAATGATCATCAAATAGTTAAGAATTGTAACCAAGAAAATAATAGAAAAGGAATCAGTTGATCAACTCCATTTTAGGATAAATAATTAGTTCCAACAATATTTTAAATAAAAAGTTTCTTCTGAACCAAAGATGCCATGATTTTATTATTGCTGGTGAAACATTATACAATCAAAATGGATATTATTAGGCATTATCTATTACAAAACTCTACATTATCGAAACATTGTAACCAAAAATATGCCTAAGTAGCAGCCCCAAAATAAGTACACCTCTTATGTACACACATACGCAATTTTAATTTTATCATAAAATCTGTTGAAATCTTATTTTTGGTTTGTTTAATGGCATATCAACTTTTTATAGGTTATTTAATGTCAAAATCTGATTCATTAGAAAATATTTGTAATTATAAATATTTTCAATGTTGCATTGAATTTTTTTTTTAATTCCACTTTTCTATAATTGTTAACACAGTTACATGATATAAATTATTATTTATAGTAGTAATTTATACACAATTATATCTTAATTCTTTGAGTATGGTATACTGGCAATACTTTAATTTTCCCACCACACCATAGCACCAATTTTACAAGTGTAGAGATCATGCTCAAATGGCAGAGGGTAAATTGAAGCTCAAAGGATTAAAGTTATTACTATTGAATAAAAATCATTTGTTTGCATATAGTTATATGGTTTCAAGTATTCTTACCTTAGAGCAATAATTTGTAAGCAGTTATACAGTTTCCAGTAATTAATAATAATAATCCTTGGCACACAATTATAAATTCAGGTAACTATTCTTAATACAAGTAATTTGTATACAGTTATATCTGACCAGATATTTTTGAACTATAAGTGGGATCCAAACAAGTACTACTGTGAAAGAATTTGTTACAGCTGTATAATTTCATCTGCAGAATAATTCAACCCAACATCATGTCAGATTCTTTTAAGACAGATTAATTATTGGCAGGTTATGGATAGAAACTGTACAATCCACAAGAAAAAAAAAAAACAAAAATGAAGAGTTCCTTTGTTGTTTCTCTTGATTTCTTCCTTATTTTCATCTTGGTCAAGAGAAGTGTGTAGCACCTCACAAAAATGAACATAGGCATTGATTCCCTACAATTGCAATCACAGACAGCAGATGAAATTTCCTATCCCACTCGGTCCAACAGTTAGCTCCCAATTCTCATGCCTAAGTTCTGTCTGACCACAGTAGATGGGGGTAAACTTTGGTACAACCAGCCCTGTGCCTTGAGCTGTAATCCTGATTTCTAGTGTGTGTATATATTACAGAGAGAGAGAGAGAGAGAGAGAGAAAGAGAACTGGTTCCAGGGAAGGAAAAAGTCTCCTCCACTACATGCACTACCTCAAACTTAAGTACTTAAAAGATTATACTCTTTGTCTACTGAACCCCAAATGCACTAGCACTAAAGACGTCAATGATGGACAACCCTCTTATCACCACCTCAGTTATGGGTTAAATAGCATCACTATTGTTTTTCTACAAGGATTGACTAAGCTTTAAATAACCCACGAAGTTGATATGCCATTAAACAAAGAAATGAAAACAGCATGAAGGACATCGAAAATTAGCTCTTTCACCTCTATCAAGATAGACCCTTCTCTTTCTAGTTTATCACCCATCAAAATCTGCCTAGCCCTCCCTCCAAGCTATTTTTTTAGACATCCATGTACATACAGAGACATGCCACCCATGCTCCCCCCCCCACCTGCATATGCACTATCATACCCAACCACTTGTAGAAAAGCTTGGTGTCATCTGTAAGTAATGGCAATGAAGGAGTTCTCCATAAATTCCCCACAGCCCTGAAACTGGAGCCTCAACACCAAATGCTGTTTAATGTCATACCTAGGATACCTACGTAGAGTGGGGCTCAGCAGAGGATGCAGTTAGCAAATTCTAAGTTCTGCCAACAGAGCTGGAATTTTATTTTTGGTTTAAGTTTCTATGCCTTACAGTGTGATAATACCTATCAATATATCAGTTTTGATTGAATAATATTGTACTAGAAATAATAAAATTAGAAGTTGAATTTTTAAATAAAAAACTGATAAAAGTGTACTTATTTATCGATGACAGTATAAATATTGATGACTTACACCCAAATTTTTTTTAACAAACTTTTGTATATGGTTTAAATAAGAGAGGAAAAAATCTGACAATCTTAATGTCTGGTTTTAGTAAAATAGTTTTATAGTATCACTGCAACTTCAAGGGGAGATAACCAGGTTAATTGACTGCAATACCAACAAGAATCTGAGTTTGGTTGTGTTCATGGAAAAATCTGGTCCAATCAGACTTGTATATCCTAAAATCTGCATGTTTCCCCAGTTAACAATGGTAAATAACAGCTTCAGTAGAGATCCTTATTTGCTGGCTTGATTCAAGAGGCACAAAAAATAATTAACAGCCGAGTTCCAGAAGGCCTTCTCCTCAGACAACACCCAACTCCTTGCCTAAAAAGACTTATTTTATTAGTTCAGTGCTTAAGGCATGCCTGAAGAAGAATATCAACAGAATCTAATTTATAAAACTGTCCCACAAGAGTTAGGTTGGTTGGAATTTATGGCATATCAACCTTTGTAGGTTATTCAACGCCAAATCCATTTTTATGCAAATAGTCAGCTCTATTTCAAACAATTCAGTTTAGCATGAGTACACAGTTTAATTGTCAAAACAGTTCTAATTCAACTAATTCAGTTTAGAATAAGTACAGATTTTGTTTACACACAGTTAAATGTCAAAACAGTTCTATATTAAACAATTCAATTTAGTGCAAGTACAGTTACAATGTCAAAAACAGTTCCATTTCAAACAATTCAGTTTAGCATAAGCACACTGTTTAAATGTAAGTACAGTTTCACTGTCAAAAACATTTCTAAGCTATTCAGTTTAGCATAAGTATGCAGTTAGTTCTATTTAACCCATAGATAGGCCCCTATCAGGTGCTACCATTCCGGGCCAGAGTAGACCTGAGAGCAATGGCAATGGAGTGCTCCGCATTCGTTAAAGCTCCAGCATCACGGGAACCTCACCATCAGATTGTTTAGTGTCATATCCAGGACACTTGTTGGGGGTGGTCTTAACCCTCTGCAGAGAAGCAGTCGGTGTATTCTACAGCCCCAGCCGACTGGGCAAGTTCCACAAGAGGCTTACTTCCAGCAAAGTATCCCACATTAAACTGACTTTGTATCACATTCTGGTCATGTAAGGAGTCAGATAAAAAGCTTCTAGGTCCATCTGTTGTTTTTTTTTTTCCACCCACCGTAACTAGATTTGATTCTAAAATTGTATTGTATACTATCAATTCAGTAATATCAGCTCAGTATAAATATTCAGTGAAGATGCTGGAAAATAAGATCTAGAAAACTTCAAGAATTTTTAACAATATGGATTTAATATAAGTCATAGATATTACCCCCACCTTACCCACTAAGACTTTAAATTAAATTTCTAGTTCAAATTTATCTTTTGATAGTCAAAATGTACTTTGCAAAAACTAATAAAAATAGAGTTTTTAAATAAAATTTTAAAAATCTTATAAGTATTTTCTTGTGAAATATTAATTTTTTGGTCATATCTACCTTTCTCTTTCATCAATACCTATTTGTCCAGATTAAAAGTTTGGGTAAATGGATCAAAGCCTGGCCTATTTACTAAAAGTTTTTGTTACCCAATTATACCTGCATTGGAAAAATAAGGTCTAAAAAAGTTCTGCTTGGATTACCCTTACTGTGTTTTTAAACTGCATGTTAAAAATGGAATCAATAAAAATAAAAAAATTTTCTTCAGTAAAATTGACTCCTGGGAGTCAATTTTATCTGGTAAAAAAGTTTTAAAATCTTGCTGATTAAAAGCTGAACAGTAGTAACTAAATTCCAGTAATTTGAAAATTCTGGAAAAAAAAAAAAAAAAAAAAAAAAAAAAAAAAAAGACAATTGTACAATTGGCCTTTATTTTCTGATTTTATTAAAAGCATTGTAAGCAGGTGACTATAATACATAAATGTCATGTGATCTCTACTTTTATATAAAATGCAAATCTGTTATGTAACCTAATCTTACTTCAAAGTAATGGAAAATTCCAGTTTTTGTTTTAAAAAAATTTTATAGTTATGGTAACATAGTATGTTAATTTCTTTTCTATAAGAAAAAAATCTCATAGCATCATAAGATAAAATGAAAGAAAAAGGAAAATAATTTTACAAAACCTAACTGGAACTTAATGACTTACAAGCAATTATTCTATAACTGATTGATTTTAATGGCATGTCAAAATGTTTGGTATTATTTTATGTTTTGAGGTTAGGAAATCACATTCATTGTACATTTATATTTACAATTTTCGGGTTGGCTTTATTGCATATAGGTCTATTAAATACAAATGATTTTTAAACATTTTAAAATTTGACCCATAGATAAGACTAACCACTCCAAATCTGAGTGGTGCTGGGAGTAATGGCAAAGAAGCGATACTTAATACTCCCTAGATATCCAGAAATGGCCCCTCACCATCAGATGTAGTTTAATGTTATATGCAGGACATGCAAATATGTTCAATGCAAAACCGAGATACAATTAACCTTTATTCTATTAATTTCAATTTTTACCAACTTCTTTTAACCAAAATTGCTGTTTTGGACAGATTATTTTAGACAAAAAGTTTTGTTTAATTGCAATTGATCATACCTAGAACTTTAAAGCTTTTTGACAGCACTTGTCATATTGAAAGAAGAGCAGGGGGTGGTATGCCTCATCAATAACAGAAAGAAAAGAGTCTCTCGTAACTGAACACGTAGAATCAATTTCAAGTATTGTTGCAGTGTCATTGTCTTCTTAGTAGAAGGCGGACAGCTGAATTTCTACACTGAAAATAACAGTTCTCTTAGCTTCTTCCTATGAGTTCCTTTTTGCCTGCAACAAACTTCTTCAGCAGTCCTACATCCAAGCTCATCTCTTGTCGTGCATCACCAAGACTCAAAACACCTCTCTGCCCTGGTGCAATAATCATACCAAAATGCCACATTCCGGGTCAATCACACAAAGTGGTTTGGTTCGGTTTGTTGGGTTTTATGGCATATCAACCTTTATGGGTTATTTAACGCCAAATCCATTTTTATGTAAATAATCAGTTCTATTTAAAACAATTCAGTTTAGTGTAAGTACAGTTTAATTGTCAAAAACATTTTTATTTCAAACTATTTAAGCAATTATATGTAACAATTCACTTAAGTGTAAATACAGTTTTAATGTCGAAAAACAGTTCTATTTGAAATAATTCAGTTAAGCATAAGCACGCAGTTTAAATGTAAGTACGATTTAATTGTCAAAAACATTTCTATTTCAAGCTAATCAGTTTACTCAAACAATTCAGTTTAGCATAAGTATGCTGTTAGTTCTATTTAACCCATAGATATGACCCTTACCAGGTGATACCACACCGGGCCAGAGTGGACCTGGGAGCAATGGCAATGTAGGGGTACTCCGCATTCCCAAAAGCTACAGCACTGCTGGAACCTCACCATCAGATTGTTTAGTGTCATATACAGGACACTCATTGGGAGGGGTCTTACCCCTCTGCAGAGAAGCAGTTGGTGTATTCTACAGCCCCAGGCGACTGGGCAATGGCACAATGTGGTAATATACATGCGCGCCAGCATGTAGGTAGTCCTGACATCAAACACGATTCATGATCAGGAGGATGTGAATTTGATATCCCCAATTGCCCGTTTCTCTCTCCCTGATCTCATATTCGTGCATGCTTTGAGCTGACGTGTGCGTGATTTCTCTCCCTACACATATGATCATTGAAAATCATAACTTTCTATGGTAGGATAAGGGTTAAAATAGTTTTTCAAAGGCATCGTATAGCACAGGGGTTATAAAGCTTATCTTATAAATAAATTCCCTAAAGTAGTGTGTTGAATCCTTATTGGTTGACCCAAAGCTGCAGCCTTGTGCAAGACTAAGAGAGAAATTAGTAAATAAAGTGTAATATCTGCTCTTTTTCTCTTAGATGTGGTCATTTTCAGACAAGACATAGCAAAACACTGAGGTGAACCAAGTCCCATGAATTCAAAACTTGTGGCACATCCACCCCTCAAAAGGAGAGGGTCAGCAGAGTCTGGTGCCACCATAATATGGGTCACTGAAACAGGAGTTATTTTAGGCTTTGCTCAGGAATACCCACATGGAACATTTTGTGAAACTGACTTCATATCATCTTGAATGGTGGTATTTAATAGGATTTGTATTTCAAGAATTGTCTAGACTGTTGAATCCATTTTTTTGTTATTTCTATTGTCACCACAATGTTTTGCAACCACTTTTGTTCATCATTATTAGAAAAAAAAGAAATTCAAATTCCTTTTTTAATGAATTTTATACTGAAAGAAGGCAGTAGAATAAATCAACCAAAACATTAACAAAAAAGAAGGCTAGAAAACCCATGGAATGATAACTTCTCAAATCTATGCAAAGCTTTTCATTTGCTAATCTATCTTTTGGAGTTTCTAAGCATACAAAGTTTTCATTTCCCCCCCTCACTTCTACTATTAGCACAACACTTGTATGAACAACCCTTGAAATTATTGGAGATTGTTAAATAAAATGTTGGAAACTTCTATTTTACTCAAGTAAAAGCAATCATCATCCTGTCATGCTACCAGAATGGATCTCCTGACCCTCTCTTGCCACCTGTCTATCATCCATTTCTCCCCGGAAGTCTTCAAGGCTATATTCAGTATCAGTACAAAGATTTTGTATATAGGTTTTAGCTGGTCGTTCTGCCTTTGGTCGTCCATGTGAAGGGGTCCACAGGAGTATATGGCTTCTGAGTTTGTCCTAACTTCTCCAGCAGTGTCCCGCATGTCTGGTTGATCTAACTTGGATAGTTTTCATAATGGGTGATAGGTGATCATACAGCTGCTGTTTTGTAGGGTGTTACCTCCAGGATTTGTTCAATATTGCTCATAGCATTCTTGTGTAATTGCTGTCAAGCCTTTTTTCCATACGTTTAGTTAGCGTCCATGTAGTGCATCCATATAGCAGCATCAACATGACCACTACTTGGAAAAAAACTGCATTTTATTTTATCGGTCAGGTCTGACTTCCATATGACTTATAGCTCATTGATAGCTGTCCATGCCTTCGCTCGTCGCATGTTGTCTTTCTCGGTTGATGAGACACTGCTTCCTTGATAGATGAACTTGTCCACTAGTTTCAAAGCCCCACTCTTTAGTGTAGAGATGTCGCCTATTTGATTAAAGCACATGTAGTCCGTCTTGTCTTTGTTGACATGGATGCCTATGCCAGCAGCTGCTTGTTCCAGACAATGTAGCAGAGTTTTGGCTTGGGCAGGTGTATTTGCTAGAAGCACTATGTCATTGGCATAGTCTGCATCCATAACTGTTTGTTCAGGGTATCTTCTGCTTCTTTCCTTTGCCAGCTTGAAACTGTTATCTTTCATTAAATCAATAGATATTCTAAGTATGTAGTCTAGGCAGATAATAAACAGGTATGTGTCTCCTTGTAAGCACACCACATGACCCAAAATTGAGACAATACCGAGGAAGAACCAAAATGGCTTTCAGAGAAATCGATCCATGACATAACAAATTTTGACTATCAGTCGAATTCTAGGTGTATGTGCAAAAAACCTTGAGGCAACAATATTATCTGTTGAATTCCCCAAGGCCTTTGACTCTATACACAAAGGGAAGATGGAGCAAATGCTACTCCCCTACAGCCTACGCAAAGAAACTGTCGCAGCCATATTGATGCAATGTAAAAAGATGAAAGTAAAAGTTCGCTCTCTGGATGGAGACACAGACTACTTCAACATTGTAGCAGGTGTGCTGCAAGGAGACACATTAGCCCCATAGCTGTTTATAATCTGCTTATAATTCTCATGACAGGTACATGTGTAACTTTCAGAGGTTTTCCGAGTAAATTCTCAAAATGTTGTTTCCACAGGTGTATTCATTTTTCTTGGCTGGTAGCTTTCGCAGTGCTCTTCCTTCTACTCACTTGGCTTACAGTCTGCCATGCTATCTTAGATTGTCTATCTTCAATTGAGTCTCTAATCTTATTGATCTGATTTTGTATGTATTCTGTTTGTTCATTTTGGTATATATTAATTAATTCATTTTGTGCCTTATGTTTTTGGGCATTTGTATTGGTTGGGTTCCTCCTATTGCATTTGGAAGCAGTTTTCATGTCTGCATGCTTTTTTCTAACCACTAATGTCTCCCATGGAACTTGTTGGTATGCATTCTGCTGCTGCTTCTAAGGGGGCATTGACGAAGTTCTCATATTTGTCATTCAGAGTAGGTGTTTCTGATATCTCCTGAATTTGTTACTTAGCATTAGCATATATTTATCTCTAATATCACTTTTTAAGCAGAGACCAGTCATAGTGTACAGTTGTTGTTTGGGCCGCATTCCTTCATAGGTTCAGTCATATCTTTGTTATGATAATTCAGTGATCAGAGGACATACCCTTAAAAGAGGAATATCTTCGCTATAAATGTATCTGTGTTCTTGCATGCATATTATGTCTATCTTATGATCTATGACGGAAGCTGTCAGCTCCAGTAGTTGGCCTATTCTATTTAAAGTTCTAACGTTGAATGTCACTTTGTATCGTGCTTTTACATTTTAGTAATTTTTGTTTTAGTTTGAGCTCTGTAGCCGATTTTTCGAACACTGGGGCCAGGGCTCCAGCCTCTTCAGGATGTGCCTCTTTTTTTACCTGCGTGAAGAGCAATGCAGTTTGGACAAGTGGTTTGAATGTGAGTCATGGTAATCTTTCAATAGCTGTGTTTTTATTCTCATCAATAGAAGCCACCCATAAGCAGCAGTAGTTCCCTGATCAAACTATTTGATCCTGGCTGTTGTCACATAGGATTTGTATGGCCAGAACCTGGTTAGGCATGGCGCTAACCTGTCATTGGGTTTGTCCACCTTTATGTCCACCATACTGCTTTTGGGAAAAAGAAAAAAAAAAAAAAAAAAAATTATACCACCCTCCTGCTTGTATTAAATTTGAACTTGGTAAAAGTCCAATTACTTTTTTTTTTTTTTTTCAAATTTCATCAGAGTCCTTATTTATGGTTCATTGTATCCTTATAAGTCATCTAGTTTTACGCTAACTTAGGTTTTCAAACAAATAATTTCCGAAAGTATTAGCATCTTTTACCTCCTTTAACAAGGTTCAACTGTTACTTGGAATTACAGTATTAGTCTTTTTGCATTTAAAGCACAGATAATATAGAACAGTGATTTTACAAAAATAAAATCTTTCATGTATTTTAAAATGACAATATAGTAAAAGACAAAAATATCTAGCCATCAATTTAAAAGAGGAAAGATTTAGAACACCCAGACAACAGTAGAATGGATAGACGATGATAAAACGAAAATGGTGACCAAAAGCGAGGCAAATCCTCTCTACCAGGTAAAAAGCAATAAAATTTTTAAAAAAGCTTTAATAACTTTAGATTAGTTTAGGTTTTATGGCATATCAACCCTTGCAGGTTATTTAATCCCAAATCTTGTTTATACATATATATTAGATAAATGAATTGTAAACATTTTGTAGATAACATTTTTAAATGAGCCTGAGCTCCTTTTGTTTCCACAGATAAATGGTTTCAAGTATTGCTATGTAACAGTAACAATTTAATATCAGTAATTTACATAGATACACATATATGATTTGTAAGTGAACAGTTTGTAAGTAATTTCCTTTTTAATGATACTTGGAACTACTTGATTATGTTATACCAATAATTAAATTTAGGCACAAGGTTAAAGTTCAATGATTGCTATTCAACACTAACAATTCCAGTCAACATTACTCATTTGTTTGCACACAGTTAAATGGTTCTAAGCATTACTATGTATCACTAACAATTCAATTAAACATCAGTCATTTGTTTACACACAGTTAAATGGTCAAACAGTTCTATTCCTAACAATTCAATTTAATATAAGTCAGTAGTTTGCACCATTTTAATGTCAAACCGTTCTATTTGACCAACAGATAGGACCCTATCAGGTGCTACCTGTCCAAGTCAGAGTGAACCTGAGAGCAATGGCAATGAAGAAGTACTCCACATTTCTCAGAGCTCTAGGACTGGAGTCTCACCATCAAATTATTTAGAGTCATATCTAGGACATTCATTGGGAAGGGTCTTACTCTCTCTGCAGAGATGCAGTCAGTGTATTCTACAACCCCCAGCTGATTGGGTTGCATGACTTCAGAAAATAGTAAGTCAGATCTCCTCACTTAAAGAGTGCATTTAAATGAAGGGATGTATTCTGTAATAATAGTTATGTCTCCTGAGCAAAAATTGATCAGTATGTGCATGAGTATAAGTGAAGTAAGTAAAAGTAAAGTTAGTGACCTTAGTCAAGAGTGACCCAAAGGTTCCCTTTCCAATAGCTATTACAGAGGTGTAGGAGAGGGTGCTATTCCATTCCTAGGATTGCTTCATTTTACTCTTGACCCTTACCTTATAATGTTGAGTGCTAGGCAAGGCGGCATTTTTTTTTTCAGTCTTTGGTATGACTCAACCCGAGTTGAACCCCGCTCTCCTGGACCATTAGTGAACACTCTACTCATTAGGCCATTTATTTGCATGAATGCAAACCTCACACTTATTAAGCTTCAAATCCAATTGGAAAGTTCTTCAAGTTAGATTATTTTTAAAACATGTCAACCTGTCAATAGTTAATGCCTTGAGGTTAGGGAATCATGTTTATTGTACATTTATGTAGTTGCTTAAGGTTTTTGCACATCAACTATTCCTATCCAATACAAATAATTTGCACACAGTTGTAGGGTTTCAAGTATTCTCAGTTAATAATAAATATGGTTTTAAGTAATTATTTCTATTTGATAATATTTATTTGTTTGCACACAGTTATAAGGTTTCAAGTAACTTATAATAATCCTTTGTAAACAATTAAATCTTCTAGTAACTCTTCTTAATACAAATAATTTACATTTATAAGGCATCAAGTATTCCTATCAAATACAAATAATTTTTAGATCTATTTGGACTACAGATGGGACCCTAGAAGGTACTACAACTTTGGATCAGAGCAGACCTGGGTGTAATGACAATGGAGGAGTACTCAACAATCCCCAGAACTGGAGTCTCACCATCAGATATAGTTTAGTGTCATACCCAAGCGGCACTTTCTTTATTTTTGGAGAAGGGTGTGTAAGTCCTCCATAGGGGATACAGTCAGTGTATTTTAATTGCTGCTGACAGGACTCTTGCTGTGTAGTATACATCTAAGAATTGGATTTTTATGTGGGTGGGCTGAAAAGTTCATATGATGACATCATATCTGCTGTTGATGTCTTTTTTTGACCAATGAGATTCAAGCACTGGAACACTGATAGAAGCGTGTAGACAGCAAGGGGAATGATATTGAAAAGAAAATAAACCTCAGTTGGTCACATTCCAGGAGTATTTTGGTCAGCTGATGTAGAATATATAACAAAGGTTTGTACATTCAGATACACAATGATAAAATACATACATACCATAGAGTGGGATAGATTTTCTTTTTAGCCAAGTCCCCCTGAAATGGAAAAAAAAAAGTAAGCATTCTAGTAAAGAAAAATTTTTTCATAATTGATATAATACAAAGAGAAACTATTTTGGTTCATACAATTCAAGTGCTTTCAGAAATGTTAGTTTGTTTAAGATATTCATTACAAAAAAAAAAAAAAAATTATGTAAAGTAAAAAAAAAAAAAAAAAAAAAAAAAAAAAAAATCTTAAAAATTATCTCCTAATTCAAAAGTAGAAATGAAACAGCTTATGTAAATCATTTTCTAATTTTAAACATACACCAAATCAATGTGTACCTTTATTAATAAATAAAATAAACCGAGTCATTTCATTTTTTAAACACTTTATTGACTAACTGCTACTACTCCTGGGGAAAAAATACAGAATTAGTAGACTTAGAGGATGTTACTGAGGGTTATTTTTATTTAGCAGTAAATAAACTAATAACAAATAAGATGCAAACATTTTTTTAATTTGATAGTTGAACATTCTGGCTTCATAAAATATTCCTTAAATAAACTAGATTGAATTACTTAAATTAATAGTATAATTCTTTTTTTTTGAAGCTATGCTGAGAAAGGTATTATAGAATAATTCAATGATCTTATAATTTGCATTCCTAAAACAAATACCAGCAGAAGCTGACTTATGCAACCTGCTGTTACAATAGAAACCCAACAGGTTGATGGGTTGTCTAGTCAAACTATAAACATAACTTTTTTTTTTTTTTTTTTTTCCCCCCAACATAAAAAAAGAATAACTTTAAAAGTAGCATATTGGTTTAATACAAACTAAAAATAAATAACTGGTAATCTATAGGAGATATATATATATATATATATGATGTACATCTCAGCATATCTATTTCTCACTCAACAATCTAATACCTTCAACACTGTATTATGCCGTGCAGATAGCTGTGCAAATGTTTGTGTTATCCTCCCAGACCGACACCTCTTCTCCACGACTGCAGTTCCAATTCATGGTGGCAGGTAGCAAAATATCAAAGAATTTGCTGTGCTCTCTGTCTTTATATACTTATATACATACGAGAGAGAGAGAAACGTATGATGACTGCCACATCTTGACGGATGATCACCCTCTATACCGGCAAAATTACATCTTGATTAAAAACTATTTTAACTTGTTAAAAATATACAGGATGCATAAGATGATATGGTACTAAGATATCTTTACATTACTGTACGATACCTATGCCACTCTCTGGTTCTACATAGCAACAGCTCAGTGACAATCATAGCAAGATAACTAGTGATTATGCAAACTGCAGGTTTTATTTCAGAGTTCCTTCTTTTAAACTTTTCCCATCAAAGGATACCTAAAAGTCAACAGATGGTGGAACTTCATTCTCCATTTTTGATTTTGGAGTTAACTTTTAGAAAGGTTGCCTTCACCATGTCTTTATCATTAGACAGGAGCCCCTTTTACCCAATAATCATAAATACACACATACACATGTAGGGTTGATCGGAAGTATTAGAGCCATCAATAACATTATCTTAAAAAAAAAAAACAAAAAAAAAAAACAAAAAAAAAAAAACGACCAGTTAAAATTAATGAAATTTTTATTTACTTACAGTATGTATGACAATTCTGCTTTTTATGTTTTTTTCTTTTATCAATACATAAATTTACAAAGAAAACTTTATTACGCTTTTTTTTTTTTTAAATGCACCTCTTAAATTACATGCACTTGTTTCATAATTTCATTTTGTAAATTATCAAATACATTTACAACCCCACCAAGGTTAATTTTTTTGTTTCTTTGATTATGGTATATCAACCTCCTTGGTCATTTAATGCCAAATCAAGTTTCAAAAGTGGGGGGATGGAAAGGTCTGTTATGTTGGAATTTATTAATAGAGAAATGCTTTGTAGAAAGAATCTGGTTTTATCAAAAGTTTATGAGTAGGGAATTGCACGTAGTGAAAAGGTTTTTTTTTGTGGGGAGGAACAGCTTGTGGAAAGCATCTGATTTTGTTGAAGTATTTCTTTTAGAGAAACAGTTTGTAGGAGAAATTTGGTCTTGTTGAAAATTCCTTTAGATTTTTCTGTATAAATTCATCACTTTTAGGAATTATATTACATTTTTGATTTCAATTTTTTGGAACAGTTCCTTCATGTCATTTGCACTATAAAAGGTTTCTCTTATATGGGCCAGGTTGGTACATTCAATGAGAATGTGTTTCACAGTGTATTTGGTCTAACATGCATGACACATTGGTTACTACTTGGCTTCAAGTAAGTAGGAATGGGTTGTCCTTGTATGACCTAGACAAAATCTGGATAATATAAGTTCTTTTCGGGTTTTTTCAGTAGCTCTGTTTCTATTCCCCCAGTGTGGGTTAAATTTCTAGTAATTTATTATATTTATAGTAGTTCCAGCATGTATCTTTTCATTTTAAAGTCTGCATATAGTATTTTAAACTTTATCTCAGTTGTTATGTTTAGGGTCAACTTGGCTGCTTTACCTGCTTGGTTGTTTCCGCTGATTCCATAAAGACTTGGGACCCAACATACCTGTACATCATTATCATCTGATAAATTTTCTAATTTGCATATTTTTATTATATTAGATTTTCAAATTCTCTTTTTCAATGAACCCAACACTGATAGCGAATTGGAAAAGATAATGAATTTGTTATTCCTTGATTCTATGTAGATTATGCAAGCTTCTGTGATGAATATAGAAGTGTCATTTGGGAGATTTAAAAAAAAAAAAAAAAAAAAAATTTCCCCTGTATGTACTGTATCATATACTGTTATTTTCTCCAGTTTAGATCTGTCCCTGAAGATGTACAAGTGTTTAGAATATCTTTCCTTAACGTTTTCTAATTTCTCTTTAAAAAAATTAGTGGGTAAGTTTTATTTTTGTAGAAGTTATGGAGTGTTAAGTTAATGTTTGGGGTTCTTATGGTCCAAGGTGGAATATCTGGTATGATTGTTTTATGGATTTCTGTCAAATTTATGTCTACTTCTCCAATGGTTGTTTCCACCTGGAGGCCAAAGGGTTTTATGGCTTTTTAAATTTTTTTTTGCAATAGTTTGTATAAAAAGCATAAATAGTTTGTATATAAAAAAGTATTGTGTGTAGGATTTGCTGGGCACAACTTTAATTTCATATAGTACTGGAGGGTCAGTTTATGGCTTCTAATATTTGCAGGTACTTTGTTAGGCTCAGTGTATAAGCTCTCAACAGGAGATGTTCTAAATGTTCCAAGTACTGTTACATTTAGTTTTTAGGTATTTCAAGTGGGAAATGTTAGTTTTTTGTCAAATATTATTCCCAGAAATTTGCATTAATCTCCAACTGGGATCTCTGAACTGTCAAGTTTCAGGCTGGGGTCATCATGCAGGTTTTTTTTGTGACAAAAACGGACACATTTTGTTTTAGAGAACCTGAATCCATTTACTGTTGCTCATTTGCTGATTTTCTTTAGTCCCTGTTGCAGTTTTTTCTCAATTGTATGGATATATTTTGGTTTGAAACATATGAGGTCATCCATGTATAGAGACATCAATTCCAGATGGTAATTCCTTGATAATATTGTTTATTTTTATATTGAACTGGGTTATGGACAATATACTGCTCTGCGGGATACCCTCTTCCTGATTTTTCTCATCTGAAAATGTGGAGTCAATATGAACTCTGAATTTTCTTTTAGATAAGAAGCCATCAATAAACTGTGGCAATCTGTCCTGTATACCTAGATCATGCAAGTCCTCCATTACTCTGTACTTCCACATCACATAAGCTTTTTCTAGATTGAAGAATATGCCTGTAAGGTATTAATTTTTAATGAATGCTTCGCTAATATTTGTTTCAAGGCATATTAAATGGTTTATTGTGCTTTTTTTTTCTAACTTTAAAATCCACATTGTAAGTTTGAGATAAGGTGGTTTGATTTCAAATCAGCTGGTTGTTTATTATTCTTTCCATTGTCTTGCATAAGCTGGTTAAGGAGATAGCTCAGATCCACAAAACTACAGACCTGTCTTTTTGGTTTGGAAATTAGTACCATTGTGGTTTGTCTCCATATGTCTGGGGTCAATTTTTAAAGTGAAATTGAATAGGTTTGAATTCAGAGTTTTCCTTCTCCTAGATGGGTTGCCATTACAAGCTTCAAGAGTCTAGTCTGTTCTTATTTACTCATAGCTGGAGAGAGACTAGTTGGGTTCATACCTTTACAAATAGTATTATTGTGATGTGTAATGCAAACAGTCTCATCCAGGATTTGAACTCAGTTTGCCATCTCCATTTTCTATGACAATACCCATTATACTATGAGTGAATCATACATCAAATTATTTCATAGATTATTAGTCATTGCTCACTTAAGGGTAATTATTAGACCAGTTTGGTTTAAATATTCAGTTTTACTTTAATCTGTTAAATACTAAAAATATTAAATTGGTTGGTTAGGTTTTATGGCATATCAACCCTTGTAGGTTAATTAATGCCAAATCCTGTTTATACATATATCAAATATATATGATTTGTAAGCAAATTGTTTGAAGGTAACATTTTAAACAATCTAGAGCTCATTTACTTGCACAGTTAAATGGTTTCAAGCATTCCTATCTAACACTAATAATTCTATTTAATATCAGTCATTTGCTTGAACACAGTTAAATGATTAAACAGTTCTATTTGACCTGTACATGATATCCTAATACGTACTACAAATCTGGACCAGAGAGTAATTACAATGAAAAAGTACTCCACGTTCCCCCCAGAGCTCCACCATCAGATGATTTAGTGGCATGCTTTTGGAAGAGTTAATCATTAATGGAATATATATATATATATATATATATATATATATATATATATATATATATATATATGAACCAATTTCCATACTAAAGAAAGAATGTTAAATTTCACACAAAAAAATAGGCTCATGAACCTGTAACTATTGTATATGTATTTTTTAAAAAAATACAAAATGCAGTCTATAATTCTATAGCTGCCTCAAAAAATAATTACATTGGTAGAGACATTTCACAAGTGACTTTTATTCGATACTCATTTGTTAGGCTAAAACTGGTACAAGGACATCTTTATAAAGCCCTTAATAAAGAATAAACCCACAAATCCATTATTTTCAAGATACACAAGCCACAGGAGGTGTTTACTGAACATGACAATTGTTAATTTAAAAGGCAAAATGAAACTCAAGAATAGTCACAGCTGCAATACGACATTAACAGGTAATTGCAGCAATTTGGAAATATTAGAAAAGACAGAAAAGAAAAATTAGAATTTTAGATTATCTCATTAGGATGAAGTCAACATTTTAGTTTATCTTCAAGTTAACTCGAGGCTCTCTGCATATTGTTATATGATAATAGTTGAACATTTTGCCTATACATAAGTTAGTATTTCAAATTTACAAGTCTAAAAAAATGAATTTTTTTAAATTATTGAATATTGAGGAGTTAAAAAAAAAAAAAAAAAAAAAAAAATCTGATCTGTCTCCAGAGACACACAGAAATAAATATACATTTAAGTGAAAATAACAGACAGAGATTCAGTGGTACATGGTGATTGTCAGTTTCTTGCCCACATAATTATTGGGTCAATTGTCATATAGGTGGGAAGCTGAGAGTCACCAAGCATTATTGTCTATATCTATGCTATTCTAACATATATATATATATATATATATATATATATATATTCTAACACATATATATCTTTATCACTGATATTGAGCACTTTTTATTTACAAATATAGTAAATTATATATTTGTAATACTATTTCTCTGATACTACTTTCTGTATTTCTTCAATGGGATCACCATGCTTTTGGTCCAAGCCATGTACATGATTGCCTATTCATCATAAAGGTTTGGTTTGATGGCATATCAAAAACTATTGTAGGTTATTTAATGCCAAATCCATTTTTATACATATAAAGAGTTCTATTTCAAACAATTCAGTTTAGCATAAGTATGCAGTTTAGTTCTATTTGACCCATAGATGGGACCCGATCAAGGGCTATCAATCTGGGCCAGAGTGGACTTGGGAGCGATGGCAATAAAGGGGTACTCTGCATTCCCCGAAGCTCCATCCCTTCTCCCACCAACTATGGGTAAATAGTAAGGCAGACTGGATTCTCTAGCCTTGGTAAGGTAACCAGTCTAGTGAAAGGAAAACACTGAATTCAAATCAGTAGTACTCTGCTTAAAGATTGATCTTGTGTCACATCCTGCTCACAGCGGAGGGGTTTGGTAAACACACACACACAAGTCTAGTCTTGAAATGTGTACATGAATGAATGTTTATTAAAGGCCAAAAAAAAATAAAATAAATAAAATTAAAAAAAAAAAAAAATTAAAAAGGTAAACAAACAAAAAAGAAAAAAATTTTTAAATGTCATCATCATGTCGTGCTGGTAGCACGGATATCCCCGACCCTCTCTCGCCACTTTTCCCTATCGTTCATCGCCCTAGGCAGGTCTTCAGGACAACATCCCGTATCCTCACATAGTTGCTGAATGTATGTTCGTGCTGGTCGTCCTGCTTTTGCACGGCCATGTGTGGGGGTCCATAAGAGTACATCACTTATGAGTTCGTCCCTGCTTCTCCAGCAGTGTCCTGCATGTCTGGTTCGTCTAACTTGAATAGTTTTCATGATAGGAGGCAGGTGGCCGTACAGTTGGTGTCTTGTGGGGTGTTAGCAGTATAGAAATTAGACAATTTATCTGATGGGTATTTCTTAGATGAAGAATTCTTAGAATTGAAAACGTTTCATCTTGTTCCTTTGTTTTATCAAATTGATAAGATAAAAGAAAGTTATATATTAAAAAAACAAAAAAAAAAAACGGGGGGGTGTCCTTGTGGTGTAATGGTTAAAGCAATGGACAGCGGAATTGTAGTACGCGAGTTCGTACTCCAGTCGCACTATTACGTTCACTTTTGGGCAAATACCCTTGGGAAAGGTATGAACCCCCTTATCCTCCCAACTATGGGTTAAATAGTACCACTATAGAGAATGGCCTTGGCATTAAATAACCTAAAAAGAGTTGATATGCCATTAAACAAAGAAACCAAACCAAACCAAACCAAAAAAAAAAAAAAATTCTACTCATTTATTTAAGGAGTATGAAATTACATACAGAATAAAAAATATCCTCATTTTATGACCAATAAATCAATATATGTCTGATCCTGAAAGTTTGCCATAGTAGTATTCATCATAAGATTATTTGTACTGTTAAGCTGTCTTTATACTTTAGCTTAATTTTATTGGTACACGCACAGTATTTTATTATTTAAAAAGCTTGACTCAGTAATTTTCATAAAATACACACAAAAGTATTTAAAAAAAAAAAAAAAAAAAAAAAAGAAAAAAAAAAGTATATATGTTATAAAGTGATATAAAGATTCAATTAAACTAAGTTGGCAACTTTTTAAAACCAAATAAAATACATATTTTAATCTGATTTACAAGATTGAATTAGGTTAATCTCAATATTAAGGTTTTCCTTATCAGCTGTATATACAATATACTTAAATGGTTTGTTATATTTACAAAGCAAGAATGCTTAATATTGGTGACAGATTTATATATTCTCTAAGTTTTAATAGTATAAACACAGTCAATGGGATTTGGTGGCTGCTAGATTTTTGCCTATGCTATCTTTAGACTATATATATATATATATATATATATATATATATATATATATAAAATTGAGAGAGAGAAAGAAGTATGGCTTAGAAATAAATACTTCCCTACAATTTATAAAAAAAAAAAATCAATTTTCTTTAAAAGCAAAATTAAGAGTTTTCATTATTTCTAGTGGAACATTATACAACCAAAACAGATTATTGTTTATTATCAACCTCAACAGCACGGAAACTAACCAAAAATATCAATATATAGTACTTCAAGAACATATATACTTCATATATATTGATGCAATTTTTATTTTTGGTTAATTTAAAGTTGGGTTATTATAATAATGAAAATTATATATATATATATATATATATATATATATATATATATATATATGTGTGTGTGTGTGTGTGTGTGTGTGTGTGTGCATGTTTGCTTTTATTTCATACAAAAAATTACTTCAAAAAAGGCATAAATTGATTGCTCCCTGCATCCAAAGGTAAAATAGTAAGGCAGGATTAGGGTTAGACTAGGCTTTCTTGCCTTGGAAGAGCAACCCAACAAGGAAACTAACAATTCTTAATTTAAAGCCCCAACCAAGATGTCATGGGCCAGCATGACGGAGTAAGGCTCGTTCCTCCTCATGTTCTTCCGACATTGAGGTCTGGGTCTTGCAGAAGACTGAGAAAAATGTATATTAGTTTCAATACCCTATAATAAGTTAGACAATGACTGGGTGACCCCCACACTTGTGACCTTGTGTCAGACAAAGTGAAATACCAGTAAGAAGGTTATTAAACTTTTTCCGAGTTGCAAACATAAAACCTATTTGCTCTGTGCTGGTAACAAATGAGAAACTATGTTATGTACACTTAACAAGTGAACATTGGAATGTGAATACCTTTGTTATTTATATACAAACATGGTAAGCATTTTTCCTCTCTTTCTTTCCATAAAGTATGTAAGTGTGAATACACACACACCACTTATAAAATCAGGGAAGGGAGGAGAGAGTAAGGTAAATTACATATGGGAAGGTAGAGTGTATATAAAACAGAGAAATGAAGAGAAGAAAATTCAAGAGTTGCAATTCAACAGAGGAAAAAATTCTTAATCTATTGTTCAACAAATACCTGAAGTGGTGATAGCTGAATTGTTACAAATAAGTGACTAGACACAATTAGTATTAGATAGAAAAATTTTATTAATCCACACTGGGTTACAAGATTAAACATAAATAAATCAGTCTTTCATCGACTCAAAACAAAGTGGTTATTGTGGGTAGAAAGTCAGCCTTGGGTTTTGAACCTCAGTTATTTTTTTTTTTGTTTTATAGCATTATTCAACTGAATTAACCATTGAGAAAAATAAATGGGAAATGTCTGACAAGACAATGACAACCCGAATCACAAAGTCAATATAAGAAAATAATTTAAAGAGTTTATATATATATATATATATATATATATATATAGATAGAGAGAGAGAGAGAGAGAGAGAGAGAGAGAGAAATGAGTTGAATCTGATGGAATGTATGTATAAAAGGTAAAACGGAAGAAAAATACGTTTGATGGTTTCTTTATTTGGCAACACGTTTCGACTTCAAGTTTTTTTTAATGCAAAAATGTTTCATCAAAATTATTTTAGTATGAGAAACAATTATGATAGATAAATTTTGATTCAATTAGAAGTCTTCATCAGGGCTTGTAGATCTTGCTATGTGAAAAAAAAAAAACACACACACACACATATATATATATATATATATATATATATATATATATATATATATATATATATCTCTGGCAACAGCATAATCTTTCATAGATCTCTGCCATCCCTCATTATCACCATTACTTCACCTGGGTGACCAGAGCTCTCCTAAATAGGGCACAAGACTCCACCAAGGGCACAAGCCAACACAATGATGTTAGAAGGCATCTGATACCCATGTATAGATATATAATATTCACTGCTACTTTTTTTTCAGAGAAAAAGATGTGTTCTACCCACACAGTAGATGGTGCACCTAGAGCAGTATTTGTAATGTAGAAAAATACAACCCACTTGATGACCCCTAATCCTGAGTAAGAAGGTTTGATCTAGTGGGTAGGGGTTAAATTATCTGTTTGCCTCCAACCAGCAGACAAAATAGTGTTCATCATGTCATTATCAATACAAAGATTTTCAAAAAAATTGTCAACAGTTTTGAATCATTTGTTTTATTTTAGCAGCAGTGTTATCTAATTTAGATGATTTGGTTGTATTTTATGGTATATCAATCCTCATATGTAATTTAATGCCAGATCCTGTTTACAAATTGATATATAATTTGCAAGGGAATAGTTTATAGGTAACATTATTTCTAAACAAGCCAGAGTTCATTTGCACACACTTCAATAGCTTCTAGTATAGTAAATGATTAAATAGTTCTATTTGACCCTATCAGGTACTAACACTCCGGGTCAGAGTGGACCTTGGAGTAATGGTTATGAAAGAATTTTCCACATTGCCCATAGCTCTAAGACTAGAGCTTCACCACCAGATGGTTTAGTGTCATATGTAGGATACGAGTTGGGGTGGGGTTTACCTCTCTGCAGAGATGCAGTCAGTATCTACATTAGAGGATGTTTTTCACCATTAATGACATTGCAATTGGATCAATTAGAAATGGAAGGGACATTCCTAAAATATATCTCAAAATTTTGAATTCTAAAGATTAATGCTTGGCACAAATCTCTTCAGAATATATACATGACCAACCTCTCCACAATGAGCAGGTTGTGACACAAGGTCAATTTTTAAACAGTAAAGGAGGTTTGAATTCAGTTTTCCTTTCACTAGACTGGTTGCCTTACCAAGGCTAAAGAACACAATGTGCTCTACTATTTACCCATGGTTGGGGAGGTGAAAACGAGATAGATTCATACCTTTCTCAAGGGCATTACTGCTAAGTGAAATGCAAATAGCTTCACCAAGAATTTGAAATCAGATCACCAAGTCTATTTCTTACAATGGTACTTGTTATGCCATGAGCACTTCCTAAAAATACCCTAAAATAAACTGAACCTTAACCCCATCCCAAAAGAAGAATGTTAAGGTCACAAATTTGGGGGTTTGCTTGTAAGCACATTTCCAGTTAATGATCAGTACTTGACCCCAGATAAAAGCAAACATTTTATACTAACGACAGACCCACCCTCACTAAGACGACGATTGTAACGCAATTTTTCTAATCCCATGCACACTTGTCTGATTTCCAAACAATACCAAGCTGGATAAATACCTACAATAACAGATAAATACCTCAGATAAACCTCAACTTTTTTTTTCTTTTTGAATCAATAAAAAGAAATAAGAGAGGAAATTGCATTCTCAGGTAGTAAAATTTCATAAGTTACATAATTTACAACAAAATAAATAGGTATAATCATGAGTGTGTTTATGACAGAACTTTAAGAAATCAGTTGAATTAATTGGAATTTACATACAAAAAAGCCAAATGAAAATCAGTGCTAACACAAGCAAAAAAAAAATGAAGTTAAAGTAGGTTAAAGAAAAAAAATCATGACATGTGAGCAATTGGATGAAAGTGATATTCAGTGATGAATCAAGAATTTGTATTGACGATGATGATGCAACTTTTGTCTGTTGCCATTCAAATGAAACAAAGATGACTGTATGAAGAAAACAAGTAAATTTTCCAAATCATTCATGATATAGAGTTGTATGTCATTTAAAGGACATGGGGAGATGGCAATCATTACTTTATCAATCAATTCACATCTGTACATTGAAATGGATAATTTTTCCCGTTCTATTGATTGAAAATTGGTTGGGTGATGAAGTCCTTTTTCATAATACATCTTGTCTCAGAGCAAAAAGGATTAAAATTTTTTCTTTAGTAAAGATATATCAGCCCTTTCGCCAAGTGGGTAGAGTGTTCCCCAATGGCCCGAGACACTGGGGTTTGATCCTGAGTTGTCATACTGAAGACTCAAAGAAAAAAAAAAAAAAAAAAAAAAAAAAAGGTACTCGATACCTCCTTGCTTAACACTCAGCACAAAGTACACATGAAGGGTAAAGTGCACCAATCCAGGAAAAGGAGTAGTGCTCTCCCCTAGTGGGTGTAGAAGATATTAAAAAGGTAGCCTTCAGGTCACACTCAACTACAGTTGCCAACTTGTGTGTGTGTGTGTGTATATATATATATATATATATAAACGCACACACACACACTTTAAAATAAAAAGGTCCACAAAGGGGATTTGTTTTTAAGGTTTTTTTTCAACATGCATTTCTGATGTTTTATGCCGACTTCAGGAAGTAAATGGTTTGTATATTTTCAGGTTTTTCTTCTTGTTCTTTATCACTCCTTTCTCCCCAAATAATCTGACAACTGATAAGCCAAAGTTAGACCGATTACCAATCTTCTCTGAGTGATTATGTGTGTGAAAGAACAATATATTAAAAGGATATATTTTAAAACTTTGGGGGTTAAGTACATCCAACCTTTGTAAGGCATGTTGGAAAATTGCTAATCTCAAACATGTTCTAACTGGATGTCAGTATTCCCTAAGAAGGTACATGTGAAGACTATGAAATCTTAGGGATTATTGCTGATATTGCAAAAATGTGTTGTGAAACTGCCATTAAAAACAAGTATATAGTTTATTAAAGGAGAAAACATTTTGAAAACTCCACATAGAAATCGGCACAAACCAACATTGCTTGATGGTTGTATGGACAAGCACATTAGTGCAGACGTAGATCAGCAACTCACTTTTCTAACAGAAATAACATCAACTCGCCAGCATCCAGATCTCATCATTTGGTCAGTTAATTCAAAGAAAGTTATCATGGCTGAATTAACAATCCCTTTTGAGGTCAACATTGACTGGGCGCATCAGCATAAATTGGTTTGGTTTATTAGGTTTTATGGCATATCAACCTTTGTAGGTTATTTAACGCCAAATCCATTTTTATGGAAATAATCTGTTCAATTTAAAATAATTCAGTTTATCAAAAGTACAGTTTAATTGTCAAAACATTTCTATTTCAAACAGTTATATGTAACAATTCAGTTAAGTGTAAATACAGTTTTAATGTCGAAAAACAGTTCTATTTCAAATAATTCAGTTAAGCATAAGCACGCAGTTTAAATGCAAGTACGGTTTAATTGTCAAAAACATTTCTATTTCAAGCTATTCAGTTTGGTCAAACAATTCAGTTTAGCATAAGTATGCTGTTAGTTCTATTTAACCCATAGATAGGGCCCTATCAGGTGCTACCACTCCGGGCCAGAGTGGACCTGGGAGCGATGGCAACGAAGGGGTACTCCGCATTCCCCAAAACTCCAGCACTGCTGGAACCTCACCATCAGATTGTTTAGTGTCATATCCAGGACACTCATTGGGGGGGGGTCTTACCCCTCTGCAGAGGTGCAGTCAGTGTATTCTACAGCCCCAGCTAACTGGGCAAGCGTAAATTGGAAAAGTACAAAGACCTGCAGGAGCAGTGTGTTAAGAATGGCTGGTCAACAGACATTTCCTATTGAGATTGGTGGTTGAGGTTTTACTTTGAACTCAACCTCTACATTTTTAACCAACCTGACCTTCACCAGCAGAGAAGAAATATATATATATATATATATATATATATATATATATATATATATATATATATATATATATATATATATATATATATATAAAAAAAAATTAAAAAAAAAAAAAAAAAAAACAAGACTGTAACTGCATGAGTAGATATGGCATTTGTACAGAGCAAACACTATCCAATAAATTCTGGTAGTATTCTAAGATGCTACTGGGGTGCCCTGGGTTAGTGGTAATGATGCTTTGGCCTCAAAACCATGCCTGAACCCAGGGTCATCATCTGATGAAGACTTTATTGGAAGCAAAACTACTATCTATGTGGCAGTTTTTGTATATAATCTATATATAATTGATATATCAATGTTTATTTTATTTTTAAAGTATTTACTTTTTTCTCATTAGACCTACAAAAAGTTTTATATCAGACAGTCCCCGTCTAAATCCAATTAAAAACTTATAAAAATTTCTTTAAAAAATAATCAATGAAAAGTTTTCATCCACTTAAGATCCATTAACTAGCATTTGAGAAATTTTGAACCACTTTAAGAATATTGCTTTAAATGAGTGAAATCTATACCAGAAAGAATAACGGCTCTCATATAAACTCAAGGAGGGGCAACTAAGAATTAATTAGTTTTTGTCATTGAATTCCATAATTTTTTCCTCAATATTGAGTTATTCCATAATTTTCCCCTGCATGGGTTGAAAAACAATAAATAAGTACCATTAATTTAGATCATTTAATCTAATTTGTTGAAGATATTTTATGAAGCCAAAGAAAAATGTTTTGTGTCTTATCTGTTATTAGTTTATTTACTGCTAAATAATCACGCAAGATGAACATCCACTATGTGTGCTAATTCCATAATTTTATGGTATGGTAGACCTGTCATGCATCCTTTTGTTTTTAACATGACTCACAAGACCTTCAGCAACTAAATCCTTGTCAAATCAACCTACTTAAAAAAAAAAATAAAAAAATAAAAAACTATTTGTCTATTTACTAAGGAAAAAACGACGATAAACATTACTAATATGAAACTTATCTCTTAGTTAAAAATGTTTACATCTTATTTTTTTCATTAAAACTAATTTTTAAAATGCTGCTACAAAATAGATTTAAACTCGTATGAAAAAGGTTAATGATAGAAAAATTGATAGTGATAACAATAGTCAGATAAAATTAATAGTATCAGTATTACTATTGATATTATTGGTAATATAACAGTAACAATTATAATAATTGTAATAATAGTTACCTTTTATTATTAGTAATATAATTATTGATAATTATTATAATGATATTAATGATTTTAATCATAATTAGAATGGCAGTATTCAGAATAAAAAATATATTCAAATATTAAGAAATAATAAAACCTATAAAATCTTATAACTAAACAAGTTTGATGTTAGTAATAGTGTTTATCACCACGTTTTCCTTGATAAATAGATTTTTTTCTTAAAATAGGTTAATTTATTGACAAGATTTTAGTTGCTGAAGGTTTTGTAAGTCTTGTTAAATCTTTTTTAGATACATAAGGGTACATGACACCAGGAGATGACATAACATCCGGTTTTGACACCAACTTTTAGCCCATGTCTTTTTGTCCCCCCCACCAATTATCTTAATTCATTTACTTACGATAATTTTTTTTTAAACAAGTAATAATTTTTAAAAAAATTTTAAAAATAAATGAAAAAAAAAAAAAAAAGAAAAAAAGAAAAGGAATTAAAAAATTTGCTTTTCTTCTCTCCATTGTATGATGGCTATCTGAAGAGGTTGATATTTTTTTGTGGAGTGGTCACTTGAAATAAATTCATAATAGCCAAATGAAGGTTTGAGTTTTTTCCAATTATATAGATATTTTCACAAGATAAACCAATTCCATCTCTACCAACTGACCCCCCACCCCATATACAGGTTATAAAAAATGTCAAGTAGACAGTGATGACAAACATTTCACGAGTCATTAAAGAATTATTCCCACCATCAAGTAATAAAAGTAGGTGGAATGGCTTGAAATATTTTGGTTGGTATTTTATGGCATATCAACTCTTGTATGTTATTCAATGCCAAATTCTGTTCATACATATACTTAAATATACACAATTTGTAAACAAATAATCTGTAAGGTAACAATTTTAAAATGAGCCTGTTCTTACTTGAAACCATTTAACTGTGTACAAGCAGATATTGCTATCTAACACTAATAGTTTTATTTGAACACAATTAAATGGTTTCAAGTATTGCAATCTAACACTAATAATTCTAATTGCATACAGTTAAATGGTTTCAGGTATTAGTTTGGATAGTTCTTTGTTTAATGGCATATCAACTTTTGTAGGTTATTTAAGGCCAAAGCCATTCTTGTAGGAGAACAGTAGTGGTACTATTTAACCCATAGCTGGGGGGGGATAAGGAAGTTCCATACTTTTCCCAAGAGTATTTGTCCAAAAGTGAATGTAATAGTGCGACTGGAGTTTGAACTCACTTACTATGACTCCGCAGTAAAGCACTTTAACCATTGCTTTCAGTTATTGCTATGTAATGCTAATAATTCAATTTAATACTAATCATTTGCTCGCACATGGTTAAATGGTCTTAAGTCTAGTAAATGATTAAACAGTTCAATTTGAACCACAGATGGGACCCAATCAGGTACTACCACTCCAGCGGAACTGGGAGTAATGGCAATGAAAAGGAACTGCACATTTCCCAAAGCACCAGGACTGGAGCTTCACCATCAGATTGTTTAGTGTCAGTGAAATACTGGTGTGAATCAAATGTTTCACAATATTCTGGCAGCTGCAGATGCTTATGCTAAGGTCATGAAAGTGTTAAACAACACTGGATTATGAGATGCCAAGCATGCCTCATTCTCTGAGTATTACTCATCAGATTTGCCTCCATAGTTTGGAGCATTGCCTCAGAATCTAAACTTTTAGGCCTACCTAACTATGCCTGAGCTTTAAGGTTCTTGCAACCCAAGTGAAATTTCTTTGACCATTCGGTTACTGTACTATGATCAACTGTGCTTTCATCTTTTGTACAACAGATATTTTTGATTGTTTCTGTAGTGTGATAGTTTGAATTTGCAATGCCTAAGTTCCCAAGTTAGACAACATTACTTTTTCATTTGTGTGTCTTTCAAATCACATTGTGTAAAGCAATGCACAATGTGTTAGTACACTAACTACCACAATACTACCAACCACCATTGGTACATTCCATGGTTTTAACTGCTTTGGTCACATGATATACATGCTATAAACCAGCATATTCAAAAATATTGCAAAACTTGATTCATTCAAATAGGATACAGTTTATAAAAATTAATTTCTCTTTAGGTAGACATATCACATGAAATGAAGTGTCTTATTTTTAAAAACAGATTGGACTATGAGTAGGGATATTTGATGAGAGAGAGAACATAATATATGTCTAAGCAACCATCATGAAAAAGTAATTGAACTTTTGATTGTTGCGTTTCTTTAATGGTATATCAACCTTCATGGGTTATTTAAGCAAACGCCATCCTTATAAAAGAACAGCAGTGGTACTGTTTAACTCAAACCTGGAGGATTAAGAGGGTTCATACCTTTCCTAAGGGTATTAGTCCAAAAGTGAACATAATACCATGTCTGGAGTTTGAGCTTGATTACTATGATATCTCAGTCCAGTATTTTAGTCACAATGCCATAGGGACCCTTCTTTGAGCTTTACAGAGGTATGAAGAAGAGAAACAATTTCGTACAAAAAGAGAATGATTTAGTAGAAAAGAAAGAGAAAGATAGAGAAGCGGGGGGGGGAAAAAGAGAAGAGACAAAGTGAATTCTAAAAGAGATAAAGATAATAAATAGTAAGTGGTAAAAAAAGAAAAAAAGTAAAGAGTGATTATAGAGGGAGGGAGAAGAGACAATGAAGAGTTCATGAAAGAAAGAAAAAAAAAAAAAAACAGATAAGGAGTATGGAAAAAGATTTGTGTGTGAGAGAGAGTGATGATGAATAAGGTGTGGTTAAAGAAATAAAAAGAGATTAGTGAGAAGAATTTGTGAGGAAGAAAAAAAAAAAAAAAAAAAAAAACAACACCAACAGAGATAAAAAAAAGAAAATTCTTTGATTTGAGAGATGAAACCTAGACAAACAAAAGTAGCCATGAATATGAGAACATCACAATGCAAATTGTAATTGAAAGTCTGTTTTTGTTAATTTACAAAGAAGATTTAATAGGTTTTTCTTTGGTCACATGTCATGTACTTAATTTGCTTGTCCCCCCCCCCCAAAAAAAAGACTGTATAATACACATACATACTAAAGGATTTACCAAATCCACTGAAAGCAATGCCTAAAGACATACTATATATGGCATACAATTTTGTTTGTTTCAATAAAGTAAAAATGATAAAGTACAAGATTGGTTGAAATAACATTTATGCATAAAAAATTTGAAAAAATTTTTTTTAAATTAAAAAAAAAGGAGGAACACCTAAGAGTGATCATCATAGGAAATGAATAGTGATCAGTGTTCAAATCTTGGATGAGGCTGTTTGCGTTTCACATTGCACTAATGCTCTTGGATAATGCTTGAATCCATCTGATATCTCATCTATGGATCATTGGTAAAGCAGATGGTTCTTTAACTTTAGTTAGGAAATCAATCAAGGAGAAGGAAAACTGAATTCAAGCCAGCTTTACACAGCTTAAAAATTGACCTTGTGCCACACCTAACCCACAGTGGAGGGGACAGGTAAATACATACATTACTTCAAAAATAGTGAAAGATTATCATCAAACTGATAAAAAATTCTGTTTCATTTTAAACAAGTTTAGATTTCTAACAGAAGGTTGCTAAAAAAAAAAAAAAAAAAAAAAAAAAAAAAAAAAAATATCCTGAGCTGCCATTGTTCATGAAATCGCTTGGTTTGTCATACAACTGATGATTTTTCTAGATTTTTTTTTTCACTCACTTAAAAAAGGAACCTTCAGCATTCATTATGTTTAATTTCAAATTAAATCCTGTTCCTTGTATTTATATTATAATCAATTGCAAATAAATGAGAAGAATTCTACCCATAAAACAATTAATACTTATCTCTTAAGAAATTATGATTGAAAGCATGGCATTTTATGTTAGGAGTATTGTATACCAGGACTGAAAATGAAAACAAAAGCCACACACTATCATTAAGTTACAAACAGGATAAAAAAAAAAAAAAAAAAAAAAAAAAAAAAAAAATGCTTTATTTTCTAGGTTAGAACCTTTTAATAATCAGACTAGATCAATTCTAACAGCATGTCAACCCATCTAGGCTTATTTTATGCCTAGAGGTTAGAGAATTACATTTATTGTATATATTTTTGTGTAGTTGCTTCCAGGTTATTTTTTCCCCACACATTCTAATTGAACATGAATAATTTTTTGACGGATCAATCAGACTTTAAAATAGAACCCTAATAGGTACTACCACACCAGGTCAGAGGTGTCTTGGGAGTAAATGTAATATAATTGTAGAGGGATTTTTTTTTATATTATCATTTTTCGTTTTATATATATATATATCTTGCCTTTCGGGGAGTTGAGTTTCGGACTGAGACGGGGGCAAGTTGATTTTTGGGGCTCGCCGAGGCGAGACCAGTTTGGGTCTATGGGATGCCTGCGCGTTGGTAAAGTTGAGATTTAAATTCCAAACGAGAGTCGACTTTCGGAGCTCGCCGAGGCCAGACCAGTAGTTTGCGGCAGAGGCCATGCGTGGTGGGGTTCAGATGGAAAGGTCAGCATAGAAAGAAATTGTGTCTGTCTCTCTTTCTCCTCATGTCGAAAAACCTTAAACTCAAAAAGGTAATAAAAAGTTTCGTACCTGAACCAATTTCGAGTGTTTTTTGGATTCCCATGATTATGAACATTACGAACGTATGTATACGTACATTACTTGTATACATATCTTCGTTGTATTTTTGGACGTGGATATGTTACATAAAGGCAATGAAGGGATACATCACACTGTCCTGATTACTAGAACTGGAGCCTCACCATTAAATGCATTTTTCTGTCATACCCAAGACACCCAACCTGCAAGGGATACAGTCAGTGTATTCTAAGCCCTGGTGATATTTTAATGATATGCAAAGAAAATCTTGATACAAAAAAAAAAAAAAGGTGTCATTTTTGTTATGGTAACAAAAATTAGATCCTAAAATAAATAACATTTTCAAAAAAAGATTTAATAGAATTTTTAGCTTCTGCAAAGAAAGTTGAAAACAATATTTTTAATTGATGATAGAAAAAGTACAGAACATCAGAAATGAAATAAAATATGATCTTATGATTTTATATAAGTTTATATTAAAGCTTAACAATAGTCCAAACCAAAATAAAACATTTAAAAATAATACAGCCTCTATTCCTTAACACGTAAGAAAAAAAAAAAATTTCACAGATTTGGATGAATAAAAAAAGAAGTTACCACAAATTTAGATATTACTGAAATTTAAAAAAAAAAAAATAAAAAAAAATAAAAAAAAATAAAAAAAAAAATAATATATATATATATATATATATATATATATATATATATTTTAATTTACATTGTCTTTTTTTAATATATTATTTGTTATTCCATAAACTCTTGGCACTTTCATGAATAACTGGTTATAGAATCTCTAGGAAAATAAAAATAATTCCTATAATTCCACTTTTGCCAAAAGTTAAACTTTCTGGAGAGAAAGAAAAAAAAAAAAAAAAAAAAAAAAAAGGAAAATTACACACTCTTAGTGCTTTCCAGTCCATAGGACAGACATGTGCTTGCAGTCCTCTCAAAATGAACAGTCAATACAATTCAACATTTATGACATTACTTCATAAGATGAATAAAACAGACACCCATATTGTCTCTGGACAATCTAAAAAAATTTGGTTTCATTACATTTACAAGTAGAGTTTTCAGTTTAGAAAATCAAGTGAGCAGTCAGCCAAAACTATCAATGAAGATGTGAAGGCTGTTGGAAAATCATCCAATAACCACAAAATTTTCAAACTACAATAAAACAGAAGAAAAAAAATGCTTAATAAATGGGTTTGTTTGAGCTAAACAAACAAATTCAGATGTATAGAGATCTACATTAATCATGTTAATCAGTATAAAATTAATCTGTTTTGGGCATTAATATCTGTGATTAAAAATGGATTTTGTATAATTGAAGATCAACAAATTGGCAGCATACAAATAAGAAACTAGAATATCCATCAGAACTTCCCTATCATTCATTGAATGATATAGTGGATGAAACTCAAATGATTTTATACATCATAGCATCCTTTAAAGAGCAAATACAATAAATATTAGCAAACATTCAAAACTTGAATTACATTCTGTTTTATCATATTTACCCAACCCCTCCACTCGGGCAGGATATGACACAAGGTCAATTTTTAAGCAGAGTTTAACAGGTTTTAATTCAGAGTTTTCCTTCTCCTAGACTAGTTGTCTCACCAAGGCTTAAGAAATCAGTCTACCCTACTATTTACCCATAGCTGGAGGGAGAATAATTGAATTCATACCTTTCCCAAGGGTATTAGTGCTATGTGAAATGCGATCAGTCTCGTCCAGGATTTGAACTTGTGTTACCGTGTCCATTTCCTACGACAATAACCATAATACCACATTCTGTTTTATTAAGAGTGTCTGGTTTTCTTAGCATGCTTAGAGGGTGTTCACTTAAGTTTTCTATTCAGCAGTAAATAAAATAACGAGTAAGATGCAAAAAGATTTTCCCTAAATAACTGAACATTCTGATGATGTAAATTGTTCCTTAAACTAGATTAAATTATTTAAATTAAATGTTTTTATTTTCAAAGCTATATTAAGGAAGAAGTCAATGTTTAGAAAAAAAAATGGAATTATCTTGGATTTGCATTCCTAAAACAAATATCAGCAGAAGCCGAGATACGCAAATAGGTCTACAGTTAAAAAGGCAGACCTAGTTCTGACAGACCTCAACAAGTAGTTGGGTATGCCTAATTGAAATGAAACAAGGCTATAACCAAAGAACTGTTTGGTTTAGTTTTTTTTAATAATACATCAATATTTTTGGGTTATTTAATGCCAAAGCTGTCTCATAACAAAAAAAAACTACCCCCTCAAAAAAAAAAAAAAAAACAGTAATGATACGATTTAACTCATAGCAGGGGGGACAAGGGGCTTGTACCTTTTCCAAGAGTTATAGTCTGAAAGGAAACAATACTGCAACTGGAATTTAAAATATCGTAATATTCCATGTCTGTTGAAAGTTTAACCCTAATCCCCACAATTGACAAACAACGACAAAGGTTTACTCACTTACAGAGCTTGCCGCTCACAGGGCAGCTAAGATTTTGCAGCTCTCTCAACAACTGAGCCAGTGCATACCCTAACTACATAAATTCATAGTTAATACAAGAAAACACTCCAAGAAAAGCTTAATACCACCTCATTGGACCGCCAGTGAAAGTGAACCATACTAGACCAATCATTTACTAAGATGTTGTAGTCCAACATGTTAGCCATGATGTAATGGGGACTCCCTATAAAAAAAAGTCAATAGGAACAATTAAAAAAGATCATAAAACTCATTGAAGACAATCTACAATGGAGTGTAGGAAAAAAGGTTCGTTGTTGTACTAAAGTAAGCATATCTTAAAATAAAACAAGAGTTATTACAAACTAAGAAAAAATATTTTTTCTCTCATCTTATAGTGAGAACTTCTAAAAAAAATTAAAATCCATGAGAAGGCGGCACCTACCAAACAAGATCTATTAACTGCCATTTAGGAAAGTTAGAACCTCTTTGATAAAGAATTTTGCTTTAAGTTAGTGAAATGCATGCCTGTAAGAATTAAGGTTGTCACAAAAGCTTGAAGGGGCAGCTAAGTACTAAATTTTTTTATTTTTTTTTTAATCAATGAATACCACAATTTTTTTCCTCAGTAATTTCCTCTGGATGGTTTTGAAAAAATAAACTATTGATTTAAATAATTTAAACGAGTTTGTTTGAAAAGGTACATTTTATGAAGCCAGAATGTTCAGCTATTAAATAAAAAATGTTTTACATCTATCTGTTATTAGTTTATTTACTGCTAGATAAAATAAAAAAAAGACCAAGATGAACATCCTTTAAGTGTGCTAATTTCATATAACTTTTGCCAGAGGTAGTACTTACAATTTTAAGTTTTCACCTCTTTCCATGAACCCCATGAAAAATGTAAGCATCTGATTGATGAAACTTATTCTTACGCAAAAAGATTGAACTCATTTTTATATTTACTTTTCTTGTCATCAATCACCATCCTATAATCAATTGTCCCTTATAAACTTTCACCTGCACTACTGCAAAAATACAGAAATCACCAATGACATTGTTAAAAATGATAGTAACTTGTATAAAACTATTGATTCCCCCACTTCCACACTGGACATTACTGAGAGATTTTATTGTATATCTATATTCACTTTACCTCTTTCTACTCATTAACCTACATAGACAAAAAAAAAAAAAAAAAGAAAAAAAGTGAACTTCTAAAAAGACTAAACTAAAGAAATGTTCCAATTAATTGATGGGTTCTTTGCAGAAAAGGTTCTTTCAGAAGTAAGCTTGCTATCACCAAGCTCAACTTAGTTTGGCACAAGGTCAAGAGTATGCGAAGTGAGAATCAAATTTACTTATAAGTCTCCTAGCCTAGCTTGATAACCATTATTCTACAGGATGTGCTCAGCACATTTGCTAAGATTAGCTTATAATAGCACAAGGCCAAAAGTAAAGTGCACCCAGTGAGAGTCAAATTCGCAAACAATGGTGCGTTAACTAGACTTGACAACCTTTACATCATGCGATGGGTCCAAATAATCTATTGTTGAAGTGGAATGAAGTCATCACAACCAGAAATAAATATTTTGCTTGAATAAATGCATTTTTTTAAATTCGTATAGTTTAAATAATTTTAGATACATGACAAATAGAAGCAAGAGATGACAAAGCTTATTGTAAAAAAAAAAAAAAAAAAAAAAAGCTTTTTCAAATAATGTTTAAAAGCAGAACTACAACAGAAATGTTTTAAATAAAATAAAAAAAAAATAAAAAAAATAAAAAAAAGAGAAAAAAAAAGTAGTACACTTTACTCAAACATAAATAAAAAAAAGATCTTACTTATATTTGCATACTCCATCAATGTGTGTGTGTGTGTGTGCAAGATTATATACACACACAGAAAGATTGTTCAAAAAGTTAAGCTTCACCCAGAAAGAGGTAGCTAAACATTTTTGTTGTGGCATCACCACCACTTCTCATAACTAGAAAAACTAAAATAGATTTCTATCTTAATTTCTGCCCATTGAAAATCTAGGTGAGGCTTAGAACTTTTTGAACGACCATTATATATATATATATATATATATATATATATATATATATATATATATATATATATATATATATATATATATATATATATATATATATATATATATAAAAAATGAGGAGAGTGTTCGCCAATTAGATTTATTCAAAGTTGGCATTGGTTTCAACCACAGCCTTGACAACTTCAGATTCTCCTGCAAGTCTTTCTGACAATCTACTTATCTAAATTGGTAAATGCTGCCATTATTCTTGATTTTAGTTTATCTTTGGTTCGGCATGGAGTTTTATAAGTCTCTCTCACATTCACATCCCATACATAAATATCAAGGGGATAGCAATCGGGGGAGTTAGACAGCCAGATTTTAGGGGTGATGAGGTTGCGGAAATTTTCTTACAGCCAAGACTAGATTCTTCTGCTCACGTGGCATAAATGGAGGCATAACATCACTAATAATAGTGACCACTCCAAACACCATGATGTGGACAGCATGTTTGATTTTCATCACTGTCAGTACATCTTGTGAAGATGGAGCAAGACAACAGTTGTTCTGTGAGTTTACCATCTGATTGGAGGGGATGCTTGAGTTTGTTGAAAACCTTTGCCGTGTGGTCCTTCCTCTTGTCCTTCATAGGCTGTGATAAAAATTAGGCCTTTCTCATTTTGTAGGAGAAATACTGAATGTCTTCATGCACTATCTACCTGATAAGAAAGTCCAGACACTCCCATGTCCCTTGCTAGGGACCTGATTGACTTGTTGGGATCGTTGTCAATCATGGTTTGGATCTTACAAACAAATTTGGGAGTTCTTTTTTTTTTTTTTTTTTTTTTTTTAGAATGATCAGAGCGAGGCTTCTGAACCTTTGTTTAAAGTCTTTGGTATGACACGACCTAGGATCGAACCCAGGATATATATGGAGAGTGTGGACACAGTCAATGGTTCTTGGTGACTGTCAATCTCCCAACTATGATTTAATGATTACATGGTGAGAAACTGATAGTCACCAAAGAACATTCATTCTGCATCTAGATACTTGTAAAATCTTAGTTTCAGGTTTTCATGATCATCAGGTGACCAATAAAAGCTTTTAAATTAACAAATTCACTGTATCTATTACTTCCAATCCACCTCAAATCTTTTACACTGTTCTTAAAAAAATCTTTTTCATCCCTATATGTATTATAGATTTAAAAAAAAAAAATAACTCATTACAAAAGAGTAGAGAAATCCTACTTTTATATAAAGCACCTAACATTAGCAAAATTCCAAAACAACATTTAACCACCCACCAAAAAAAAAAAAAAAAAAAAAATCTGAAAATAAGGTCCCATATATTGGAAAAAGATAGATAGATATATATATATATATATATATATATATATATATATATATATATATATATATATATATATATATATATTATACACACACTTATATCCACATTATTAGTTTATATACACATCAGGTATGTGTAAAAGCTTTCAACAAAAAACTGGTTTCTCTACTTTTCAAGAAAAAGAGTTCTGGAAATTTTTGCACATAGTAAATAAATTTCATGATACATGTAAAATAGAATTAAAACCACAAAAATATAAAAATAAGTTTCACTCATTTCATTTCCTAATTAGAAGTTGTTAATCCTTAATTATGACGAATCAAGAAATGTCGGAAATAATTATACACCATTATTAAGACATTCCTTTCATCATCAAATGTGAAGAGAGGAAGAAGAGAGGAAAAAAAAAAAAAAAAAAAAAAATCAATGTCTTTGGGGTAAGTAATCATCCAAGGTTTTTATTCATTTAGTATCACCACTGGAAAAAAAAAAAAACAAACTTAAATTAAAAAAAGATAGTAAATCATTTTATAATTCATAACCTTTTTTTTTTTTAAAGGATTTGTGATTATTACTGTTTTGTCTTTTTATTACATACTTTGAAAATAGTCTGAACACTGTTTTAAATCAAAGTATAGAAAGTACGACTAAAATTAAAACACACACACACACATATATATATATATATATATATATATATATATATATATATATATATATAAATAAAATAACCAACCACAAGACCCACTAGTCCAATGGGCAGAGTGTTCACAAGCAGCCCAGGGTTCAATCCCAGGTTGAGTCATAAAGACACACACACACACAAAAATAAAAAAATAAAAATAAAAAATTGGTTGCTGATGCCGCCTTGCTTAACTCTCAGAATTATATGGTATGGATCAAGGGTAATGTGGAGCAATCCAGGAAAAGAAATATCACCCTCCTCTACATCTTAGTGCAGTAGCTACTGAAAAAGGGAGCCTTTGGATCACCCCTGACTACAGTCAGCAACTTTATATATATATATATATATATATATATATATATATATATATATATATATATATATACACACATACACACACACACGGTCTAAGGTTAACGTAGAGGTTATTGTCATAGAAAATGGAATCAGCAACAGAAGATCAAAACCTCAATGAGGCTGTTTGTGTTTCACTTCACACTCATGCCCTTGGGAAAGGCATGAATCCATCTCCTTTCTCTCTCTCCTCCCAGCTATGAGTAAATAGTGGAGCAAACCGAGTTCTTTAACCTCGGTTAAGTAAATCTTTTACGTTTGGATAAGGAAAAGACTAATTTCAGAGCAGCTTTACTTTACTTAAAAAAAATTGACTTTGCGTCAATTCCTCCCTGTAGAGAAGGGGTTGAGTAAATACATTTATAAAAAAAACTTATTAAGATGGTCCACCATTTTATATACCACTCATAACTAAGTTTTATATGTGGTATGTATGAAAATCAAGGGTCTACTACTATACATGAAACAGTCATTGGCAGTATATCAAATTGTAGACCCTCTTATAAATTCTTAAATTGCTCATAAGGGCATTGAAGACACTAAAAGATTTTTTTTCTTAATTGATTTTGGGCAACAAATTGCTTATGTATACATAAATCTCTTAAAAGTATGGAAAAATTTTGAATATCTTAAAAACTGTTTGCACAGCCTTGATGTAATTTGGCAATGAATCAGAGTATGAACAAACATTCTCCCATGGAGTTACTCACTCAGCTAAGAGACATTGACAACACACCTATCCATTCTTCATGTCTTGTACAGGGAAAACATCACATCACCTACGTCTTTCATAGAAATATCGAGCATAAAATGGAACATGATAGCACAACCGGAGTTCTAAAATCATTACTACAATGTCACACTTCAGCATGTTCTTCACGAAACCACAAAGATGGACTGCTCCCTCTCTCTCATATATATGAGATTAATAAATTTATAAAGTTTGAATAAAGATTAAAACAAATAAAATATCGCACCTTTTCCACGAAAAGTTAAACTTTGGGTGTCAAAAAAGGAGAACTGCCTTGGCATATAGATGGGACCCTAACATTGGACCTGGGAATAATGACAATGACTGTGTATTCCACACTTTTCAGATCTCTAGAACTGGACCCTCACCACCAAATGTAGTTTATTTTCATACCCAGGACACCCCTTTTTGAAGGGGGTCTTGCTCTTTTCAGGAGATGCAGTCAGCATGTTCTAAGGCAACATCAACAGAGCAGTTGTACACCAAAATGTACAAAGTATAAGTTTTTATTCCTAGAGTTGAACCATGAATTATCTTGGAGTGAAATTCTATTTCAAATTACAAAAAAATTTTATGGAGAATTTCTAATGATTAGGCTTTGATTGAAAACTTTTTTTTTTAATTTACTGGACTAATAAAATCCAGCAAGTTCAGTTTGAACCTTGTACAGTCCTCTTAAATGGAGGACATGTTGATAGAAAACTTGTTTCAATGAAAGCATATATCATGTTTTCTTAATTCATGTTTACAATGTCTGCTGTTTCTCATTGTTATATAAGTGGCGACCTGAATGAGTTGCAATAAAAAAAGCAATTAGAATTAAACAGATGAAAATTATTAATAATAGTGATTGACAGAGTTTTTATATAAGACCAGTACATTAGCATAATGATTAAAGTGTTTGCCAATGGTCCAGGAGACTAGGGTTCAATCCCAGGTTGAGTCATACAAAAGAAAAAATGTACTTGATGGTTCCTTGCTTAACACTCAGCATTATAAGGTATGGATCAAGGGTAAATAAAGCAATCCAGGAAAAGGAGTAGCACCCTCTCCGACACTTCGGTGTAATAGCTTTTTAAAAAGAGAGCCTTCAGGTTATCCTTAACTACGGACAGTCAATACTTATCTCCTTGTTGGCTTCATTACTTAAAGTTTCATGTATCAAAAATACAATGATCAGATGAATCATAAGAGACTAACAGTTTCTTTTCGGTTTTATCTTGCTCTACTGGCTAGTATTTGAGCACTTTTGGTTTAAGGAAAAAAGAAAAAAAAAAAAGACATTTTTAAACAACTTGTTTATTTTACACAGACGATATAATAAATATATACTAGTTTTTGTATATATTTAAAGTGGGTAGAGTGTTTGCTAATGGTCCGGGAGACCGGGGTTCAATCCCAGGTAGAGTCATACCAAAGACGAAAAAAAAATGGTACTTGATACCTCCTTGCTTAACACTCAGCATTATAAGTTAAGTATCAAGGGTAAAGTGGAGCAATCCAGGGAAAGGAGCAGCGCCCTCCCCTACACCATGGTGTAGTAACTATTGAAAAGAGAGCCTTCTGATCGCCATCAACTACAGTCGTCAATTTCACTTCTTTCATATATATTTAGTAGCATGAATGCTTATGATTGCCATGTAAAGAAAGAAATACATACATACATACATACATACATACATACATACACACATACATACATACACACACACACACATATATATAGTCTATGAGAGAAAGAAACGGCTCATTGGCCTGGTGGGTAGAGAGTTCACCAATGGTCTGGGAGACCTGGGTTCAATCCAAGGTCGCGTCATACCAAAGACTTTAAAAATGGTACTTGATACCTCCTTGCTTAACACTCAGCAATATAAGGGATGTATTAAAAGGTAAAATGGAGCAATCCTGGGTAAGGAGTAGCACTCTCCCCAACTAGCTATTGAAAAGGGAGCCTTCTGGTCACCATCAACTACAGTCGCCAACTTTGCTATATATATATATATATATATATATATATATATATATATATATATATATATATATATATACACACACAAAAGAGAGAGAGAGTTGTGATTCCATTGTTGTGCATTTAAGAAAATAACTTGTGTTTTAATTTTTATTGAAATAATAATCTATTTTGTTTTCTTTTTAAAATAACTTTGTTCAATTGTTTTTTTGATAAAAGAATCATACCACACACCAAAACAAGCCACTAGATTTAACACGTATGATATAAGGTTACTATGATTTTTAAGTAGTCATGATTTGTTTTTATGTAAGCAAGTAGAGAATGATTGGGTGGCTGATTATATAAAAATTGATAAAAATAGGATCACAATTTCTGACTGAATATGAAATACTTTGAAGTTACTTCTTAGGGAAAAAAGTTATGTGTATCTTAAACAAATATTTTTTATCTTCTGAAATAGTTTAAAATTTAGACGCTAAATTGTTTAATATACAGAGTTGTTCGTGGTTACAAAAGCTACACAAACTTAAATAAATCTAAATTAACGTCTGACTTTTTACTCAAACTGAAATTATTTTCAAGTAGAAAGTTGTAGGTTACACCTGCTTATCTCAATAAATGACAGCAACAGGTCACAAACAAAGAATATTTGCAAATCACAAAAACTTGAAAAAACATGGAGATGACATTGTACCCAAGTTATAAAATTATTGTGAAAATGAAAGATAAAATCCGTTCTAACACAGTAGCAAGTAAATTGAAAGAGTTAAAAACAAGTGGGAATTCGTGGATGCTTTTCAGGATACTAAAATATAGAATAAGAATAAATAAAATAAAATTTTGGAATATGCATGCGACAATGCAATTTTTAAAAAAATTCTAATTCATTGATAAAGGATATTTATTAGCTTTTCTTATGAAGACTGGTTTAACACCAAGTCAGTTTCATACATACATGAAAGTAATGACAAAAACAGCTCAGTTTTGTCAACATTCTTCTGCATGGAACCAAGTCTACAAACAATTATAGACTATAAAGATTTAATATCATACACCAAGCACCACCCTCACCTCTATTTAGATAAGTTGCCTGCAGGCCACATGTCACCCTTAAGGAACATCAGTGCAACCCTTCACTCAACTTTCAAAATTTCCTCTCCCCCATTTTGATGCCAACTCTGAAGAAGTACCATTACATCAGCAGATAGAACTCATTGATCTTCATTGTTCAGAAGATTTGAAGTCCAAGTTTCTTGCTTGCCACATCTTCGATTTCTGTAAGAACTATGTCCTTCTAGCTGGAGGATTCCTCACCTTATCACCCACATCCAGCAAATAAGCATGTTTGGCATTACAAACTGAACAGTTCTCTAATATGCATCATGCTTTGAGTATGAATGTTATAGATTGACCCTCGACCGAGTCGTCAATCAAGAGATGCACCCGTGTAAATAAGCAGAAGAACAGTGGAAGCGGTGGGCATTAAACAATAATATAACCAGGGCACAGACGGCTTGAGTCAGTTGGGGACAAGATGCCAGCGTGAGAGCTAGTGGCAGACAGAGGGCTTGCGGCCCTCACTGGCCCACAGTTGAGCAACCCCAGCCAAGATGAGGAAGAAGTGCTGCTATGGTCAAAAGAACTTGGGGTCAATATAGCAGTCTGTCCCCGTCTCCAGCTCATCCCTCACACACAAGAAACATCACCCTTTCGAGAATAAAGTGTGGGAGATATATTTTTATAAAGAAGTGTGTTCGTTCGTTCATTGAAGTCGTCATTGTGATTGATTATGTTCCGCATATATCTGTATATGTATGTGGCTATACAACATGAAGAGTTTGAAACTGTCAAATCATCATTTGTCTGATACACTCCTTCTGTCAATCTTTTCATTTATATTGTTTTTGAGATTGTAAGAAATATCAGATGTCTAATAAATAAATTATGATTGTCACCTTGTGAAGTTAGCCACTTTTTTTCTGTTCTTTCAATATCGTAACTCTGTACCCTATAGAGTTAAGTTTTGAGGCCTTTGCACTGAAAAGTTGAGAACCTTTGTTTATACAACCATCTATTTGTATAACATTGCACACAGCTTTTTGAAGTTAATTTGGTTGGGTTTTATGGCAAATCAACGATTGTAGATTATTTAAAGCCAAATCCAGTTTTCACATATAAATTAAATATATGATGTGTAAACATATTTTGTAGATACACATAGTTAAATGATTAAACAATTCTATTTCTAACAATTCTATTTAGCATAAGTTATTTGTTTGCACACAGTTTAAATGTCAAACTGTTCTATTTGACTTCTAGCCAGAGTGGACTTGGGAGCGATGGCAATGAATGGGCACTCTGTATTCCCAAAAGCTCCAGCATTACTGGAGCCTCTCTATCAGATTGTTTAACGTCGTATCTAGGACACTCGTTGGGACGTGGTTGGGGGTGACTTACCCTTCTGCAGAGAAGCAGTCGGCATATTCTACGGTCCTAGCCAACTGTGTTGTTTTTGAAGTTAACATTTTATTGTAATTAACAATAGATATATAATCAAACAAAAATTAGAACATTACATGATGCATTAGATCTGTTGTACTCCCGACATAATGGACTCATCCTCCTCCATAAATACACGTCAATAAGAGTGTCGGAAGGAGTTCACCAATCAGCGTGATTGGTGCGCCTCTCCAGTTGTTGGGTCACACTTCGGCCGGCTGTGTTGTGAGCTGCACGGTTCCAGTCGGGTTTGCCTCATCACTGGAGATACCTCTGGCCATAGGGGGCCGTCCCCCAAGACTTTAACCCTCTTTGGAGGGGTTGGGTTTATCACCTGAGGCGCCCCTCTTTAGAGGGATGCCGATGGCCCCCCCCCCGAGGCATTTTTGAAAATGCCGGGCGCATGTTGGCTACAGCCCTGTGCCTGGACCCACCTTAAAAAGGCCTTGTGCCATACTCGTCCAGTTGGTGGGCTTGAAGACAAATAACAGTTCACCAATCAGCGTGACAAAATCACGTGTGATAACATATGCAGAGTGGACGGATAGTCACTACCCCACTGGACTCCCAGCTTCCTATCAACTAATTACTGTTTAACCAGGTTCACTTGTATCTTGTTTCTGTTACTTGAATATATGTTTTTCTATCAACCCTTTTTATGTTCCCTATGTCTTTCTTTTGTCAGCATCACAATAAAATCAGAGAAAGAATCAAAATTATTTTAACAATGATGTAATTAATTTACTATTATTGTTAAAGTTAACACTACTGAAGTAAGTGAAGAGACTTGATGTCACTTAATCTCTAAGATTCATTTGGAGGGGAAAAATTCAGTAATCAAACCACTGATTCTTAGTTAACTGAATTAAGACGACCAAATTAAAACAAGATGGAAATAACAAAAAGATGATTGATTTTAATGGCATGTCCACCCATCTAGAATTATTTCATGCCCAGAGGTTAAGGTATTGCATTCATTGCATGTTCATATTAACATTTTTTATGTAGTTGTTTAAGAATTTTTCTTAGCAAATGGTCATATTAGATACAGTTTAATTTCATACCCAGAACACTCCTTAGGGGGAGTCTAACCCCTCTGGGGGACCAGTTTAACATTATACATAAATTATAAATCAAGTCCTCACTTGAGAGTTCTATCCCTCATTTTGACTTTTCAACTCAATTTTTCTTTTTCAACAACTTCCTAAAGAAATGATGGTATTTTTTATACAGAGCAAATAAAACTAAATTACAAAGAAATTAGATGTGCTTAACATAATGGTTAACATCATAGGAAATGGAACTGGTGACCAAAGTTCAAATCCTGGATGAGGCAGTTTGTATTTCACGTCATGCTAATGTCCTTGGGAAAGGCACGAATCCATCTTCAAGTTATGAGTAAATAGTAAGGCAGACTGGATTCTTTAAACTTGGTTAGGTGACCAGTCTTGGAGGAGGAGGAGGAGGAGGAGAACTCTAAATTCAAACCGCCTTTACTCTGCTTAAAAACCGACCTTGTGTAACATTCGGGTCATGGCAGAAGTGTTGGGTAAATAGATAACATTTTTATTGGCATATGAAGTAGATCCATTTTTTGGAAAAAAAAAAAAAAAAAAAAAAAAAAATACATGCATCAATAATTTTAGACAAATACAGTTTTAAAAACATTTTATGGGATTACAATTCTTGAAAGTTTGAAATTTGCCCCAAAATGGAGGAACCTCAGTGGTAGAAATAGTGAATTACAATAAGGAACACTAGCTTTGATTCCTGACTGACAATTCTCTCTTATGTTTAATACACAACATTAAATGATAAAACTTGATCAAAGAAAGCTTAGAAAAAATTGCAAAATTCAATCAAAGTCACTGCCAAAAATATTTGATTTGATAAGTACAGAAAAAGTCGAGGGTGAAGAGGAAGTGGTAAAATATGTATTTATCCAAACAATGTGACACTAAGTCAGTTTTTTCACTGGAGTACAACTGGTTTGAAATCAGAGTTTTCCTTCTATTAAATCAAGGCTAAAAAGCCCAGACCGTCAAAATATTTACCCAATAGTTGAAGAGATGGTTTCATGCCTTTTCTAAAGGTATTAGCGAGAAAGTAAACCACAAACACCCTCATTCAAGATTTGAACTCAGAACACCATATCCATTTCCTACGAAAATAACAGTTAGGCCACATGCATCTATGGAAGTAGCTGTAAAGAACGTGGATATAGTATTAAAAATTTTTTTGATAATCTTGCTTATCAGGTTCAAATGTTGCCGACATTTTTCTCCCTCTCGCTAGAAAAAAAAAAAAAAAAAAAAAAAATCAAAGTCTAGAAGTATTGGCTAAATTATTCTTGAAAAAGTTAAAGTGGCTAGCTAAAATATGAACCAAGGCATTGACAACCAAACAGAGTATCTTTTACAATTTTCAAAATTAAGGGAGGGGGGAATAATTTCATCGACTTTCTGGTCGTTTGACTTGTTCTTAACTTTCTTTCATTTTCTATGTATAAAAATGAATTTGTGCGCTTATCAAGAATATCCCGCTGAGAAAGTATCTGTGGTTATATATATATATATATATATATATATATATTACTTACACAAATGTAATACTGCACCATCCAGACAAGAGAAAATTAAAAAAATTTTTTTTTTACCTGAACATTTAAAAACTACGTTTTCAACTCCATATTCACATACATATTTCTTTAGTTTTTCCAAATTAGTAAGATGGCGACTTAAGGTTGATTGCTGATATACAATTTTGGGTAATAAAATGTTCAGTTTTAAAAAGGAAAGAAATAGGGGGGTACATATAAGTATTTTATTTATTTTAATAATTTGTTAGTATATTACCCCAGACATCTCCTTAGCGTGATATTCTGGACAAGTACCATCTACTGAGCTCCCGGATGTTTTTGTTGAAAATAAAATGAAAGCGGAACTGTCAAAGGGCTTGAATGAACTTCAGCTGTTTCATATATTGCTTAAAAGCATCCCACCCCAATACAAATTTCAAATTTATTTTCTGACACAAAAGTGGGTAGGAGATGGGATAGTGGCTTCAAGTGTTAAAAAAAAAAAAAAAATCAGTCATGGGAAAAAGACGGCCATCAAAACAATCCCATTTTCCTTCTATTTCTTTACAGCAAATTTTACTCTTTTTCTCTCTCTTATTTCTTAAGACGAAGAAAATCACAAACAGGATGAAAATAATATTGTGTTCAAAAATGGATAAACTTTTTTATGTGAAATACACGGAAGTATGTTAATTAAACAACTTGGGCGGGGGGGGGAAGCCGAATATTCAACGTAAAAGAGATAGAATCAAATTAATTTGTATATTGTTATTAAATATACATATTTACTTGTTAAACTTCACATTTAGAACTGGCATAATACTTAAAATTGAGATACTTAGAAACTTCTATTAAGAAAGAAAAAAAAGTTTTGTCTATTCTCGTCAAAAATCTCACCTGACAAAGAAAAAACCTATTTCACGAACATTAAAATTAATAGTAAAAAAGGAAAGACGAAAAAGACCTAAAAAAAGTTTTAAATGGAAGAATGACACTTGAGAATTAAAATATATACAAATAAACAGGTGTTTTATTTATTTTCATAAGGCGGATTTTATGACTAAAATGAGCTAAAAATCATCACATACACAAGAAAGTAATGTTTTTAGAAAAAAAATAAAAATAAATAAATTATCTACACGATTTTATCTATCTTTTTTAAAAACAAATAAAATACACATAGCATTTAGTTCATTCTCCTTTTATAAAGGAAAATTGCTAGCACTTACTGAATTTCAAAATATGTACTAGAGTTATATCTATCTTTGCAAAGGGAATTATCTCTAGTTGAAATAAAGAATACAAGATCATTTATGATCTTGTTTATATTTTAATTTAATATTTGCATGTTATTTACAAAGCTTTGCTAAGTTATGGCACAGAGCTAGATGTAAGCAGGTACATAGTGAGAGACGAACTCACAAGATATGGTTTGTCAGTCTAGCTTGCTAACCATTACACTACGCGAGGCGCCCATGTAATATTATCAAAATGAAATACAAAGAAGGGCAATTGATATAATAATGATTGGTACAACAAAAAAAAAAAAAAAATGGAATTAGCGAGTTGTGTTCTAATTCCATCAGAGACTGTGTTCATTTTTACAAATGCCCTTAACAAAAAAAAAAAAAAATGAATCCATTCTTCTTCCGCTTAGCTAGAAGTAAAATAGTAAGACTGGGTTCTCAAGCCCAGGTGAGGCAATAGTCTTAGAGAAGGAAACTACAAATTAAAAACCAGAAGTAAGGACAATGAAAGAAACCCTTTGTCAACCTGTAAGCCTAGTGCGAGAAGTATAGCAATATTTGTCAAAATAATGTCACAAATATCTGTTGGATAGGATGTACAAGTGCTCACTCCTTTGGGGAAAAATGACGTAGTTTTGTTGTTACCAATGCTTAGATAGAAGACTAGTAAGGAACAGCAGATACTATATATATATATATATATATATTATATACGTGTGTGTGTGTTATCTGCATGACTAAGCAAAGTTTAGTAAACAGTTTTATAGTAACTTTTTTTTTTTTTTTTTAGCAAGCACGTTAGTAATAACAGAATTGTTTTAGCGTATTAGAGTGTGTGCATAACTTCTCCGCGCCCTCAATGTAAACAATGAATGTCTCAATGACCGAAATTTGCAAACATTAAATAACTCAATATCTGTGTCATTGCAAGCAGTGAAATAACTGGTTTAAAAAGAGATGAATGAGTGCATATGATTTTTAGGAGGGGGTAACTTTTTAGCACAAAAGAAAAATAGAAAACTGTACTTACCGAAGCTCCAAGTATCACAAAAACATGAGAGACTGATGTCTCTTCCGAGGCATGCACATCTCCAAGAAAATCAGTGTAGAAATCATGTTTACAACTGAGTGAGTCTATTGAAGATTGCCTTTTATCCATCATTTCCAAAGTCGATAATTTATTAAAATGAAGACGGACAGGATCAATTTCTAACTTATTAAAAAAAAAAAAAAATGTTTCTAGGGACAGACAGAACTTAGAGATATGATAGATACCAAAAATCTAAACAAACAAACAAAAATTAAGTGAGAGGAAAAGTAACAGGAACTGATTATAGTGTTTAGTTTCAAATTTCAGATAAAATTAGTGATTTGTTTTTGCTTTTTTCTTTCGCTACTTTTTAAAGGAAAGAATAAAGAATAATATTCTTTGAAAAAGACTTTAAAGAAAGAAACAAGATATTCACGATAATAGATTAACTGAAATGTTAAACTAGTAGTTCGAAGAAATCAAAGATCAAAACTAAAACTAGAACTTTTAAACTCTGTTCTTAAACATTAAAATATTATTTATGTTACACCTGATTAAACTTTTAAGACAATTCACGTGCTTTGAGGGAGAGTATCAGTGTTGTTAACTGGTACCCGTTTTTTTTTTTTAACAAAAAATAAATTACGCTTAGTTCTTATAATTTACAATACTAGAACAAGACAAAGTATAGAATTGCTCTGTTTTTTTCCCTCTCGACGTGCAACCAGACGATAATAGAAGTGGGGGGAAAATAATAAACTCCCCGTGCTCGTCTGCTTTTTCGTTGCTTCACTTGTTTAATAACCAGAATGGGTTTTGTTTTATACTCAGCTCTGTTTCTTCCTCGCACCGCCCGGTGTCAGTAGTTTGTTAACTTGAAAAAAAAGTTCCGTCCGGACATTCTATACACAGCATTTGATATTAGGTAGTGTTGTGTGTGTGTGCGCGCGCGCATGCGCAGACTTACAGTTTTTTTTATTTTTATTTTGTGCATCCAACAATGGATGGGAAAAGGAAACCACTATCAATTTTAATTCAGGATTTCCGGGTATGACTTGGATTGTTTATAACCATCTTTTCTTTCTTTATTTTCTTTCTTTATTTCCTTTTCGTGAACCTATTAGATTGCTATGAGATTTTCTCAAATACAGGATACAAAGTAGAAATCAAACAAAACGAAGTACCGGCTGAATTATAACTGAAAAAAAAAAAATGAATAGAATAAAATAAAATGAATAAGAAATGAAAAAGAGAATAAAAAAGGGTAATTTTTGGTGAGAATAAAATTTTATTATTAGATATTTAGAAATTCAATTTTCTTTCTTTTTTTATTTCATTAAAACATATCTAAGCAATGTGAATTAAAATGGAATTTAAAAAAAGTTAAAATTCATGATAGTGTTAATATTTCAATGTAATATTTTCACAAGGAAAAATAAAAAAGTGTGATTGGTATAATGGTTATTAGTATGAAAGATGGGATGGACAAAATGAGTTTAAATCTCAACTAACTCTGCATTCATTTTGCACCAATGCACTCTTCAAGGGAGACAATGAATAATTATCTCCCTTAGAGAATGGGTGTGTCCCATGAGTGCCTCATGCAATGTCCAAGGGCAGTTCTGAAACCCATTCTTGACTTTCTTTTGCCTCAGTTCTTTGTACAGTGTCTTCTGTTTTTTGCCATGGAACAGGAAAAATACAATCATCATCATCATCATCATCGAGTAAATATTTTTTTCATTTTCATAACCCTTCCATGGACTGATTGTTTGTATAACAATAGATGCATATTTCTTGCTATTTGAACATCTTCATGTATTCTTCCAATACTACTTGTGTGTATATTTTAAGTGTTCCTGTATATGTAAATAAGCTTATTTTATCTTTCCTTTTGTTTATTCAGTATTAGTATATCACAGATATATTAATGCTATAATTGGTCCTTGGTGAATAGTGACATGACTAAATATTTTCCCTATCTTCAAGCATCCCAATACCCTTTAAAAAAGAACAAATCCATTTCTTCTCCTTTCTTCTAGCTAGAAGTAAAATAGTACGACTGGGTTCTTAAGCCCAGGTGAGACAACTAGTCTAAGAGATAGAAAATTCTAAATTAAATCCCAGAAGTGCTAAACCTTAGTTGAATGTACTCAACCAAAGTAGGGGTAATGTCAGAAACCTTTTGTTAACCTGCAGGCCAAGTGTGACAAGTATAGCAATATCATTTGTCAAAATGGTGTCACTAATATCTGTTGGATAGGATGTATGAGGGCTCACTCCTTTGGGAAAAAAATTACTTAACCCTGTTATGATACAAGCTGGTAGTAACAGTTTTATTGTCACCAATGCTTAGATGAAAGATCACTCTGGAACAGCAAGCACAATTAGCAACCTAAATCCTATATTAGGTTGATTAGTGCTAGCTAGGATCTTTAGTTGCATTCCCATCTCATCAAGATCTGATATTAGTATCAGTATATCCAATGATATACTATTACTGTTCAACAGATAGAGATAAAATAGCACATCTAACCCATTTAAAGAATGCGGGCGAAAGAGAATGAAAAAATTTTGTAACCAACATGGAGACACTTCTTATACAAGGGAGACAATTATTGTCTCTTCCTACCTATGTGCTAGATAGAGCATAGTTTGGTAAATAACAAGTTTTATTGTTACTTTCTTGGCAAATAAGTTAGTTTTGAAAGAGTAATTTTCTCAAGTGCTCATTTATTCTTTTTTATAATAACTACAGTGGCATGCCAGTGATGAGATATCTTAAGTAAAAGATCTAGTAAATAAAATGCTGGGAAAAATACAAATGAATATAACTTGACGAATCTAAATTAAAACTTAATTTATTGGTTGAGTTGTCTTTGTCACTGATACACAACAGGAAACATATATGTATTCATCATATAAACTATGTTATACATTATTTTATGAGTAAACATACAAGATTTGCTTCATTATTTTACAATATTATTTTTTATCCCATAGTTGATAAAGTGTTCGCCTATAACCTGGGAGACCGGGGTTCAATCCCAGGTTGAGTCATACCAAAGACTCAAAAATGGTACTTAATGCCTCCTTGCTTAACACTCAGCATTATAGGGTACATATCAAGGGTAAAGTGGAGCCATCCAAGGAAAGGAGTAGCGCCCTTCCCTACACCTCGGTGTAAGAGCTAATGGAAAGGAAGCCTTCGAATCACCCTCGACTATGGTTGCTAACTTTACTTACTTATATATAAAATATGAAGTGACTCTCTCTCTGTCTCTCTGTCTCTCTTTCTCTCTCTCTATATATATATATCTATATATATGTATGCTGTTGGTAGGGCTTAGAAAATGTCTTTGTATCCTTTGCAAAAGGGTAAGACTCCTACCAAAGTGGTGTCCTGGGTATTACACTAATCTATGGAATACCCATTTGTCACCATCACTCCCAGATCCACTCTGACCTGGAGTGGTAGTACTTAGGAGTCTAATAGATCTGGTAAGAATTATTTCTGTTGGATAGTAATACTTGATATCGTATAACTGTGTGCAAACAAATTATTTTAAAACTTGAATAGTTACTTTTAGGCTTATAATTATATATAAATAATTTGTATTCAATAAAAATACTTGAAACCATACCACTCTGCATAATTCTTTTCTGTTGGATAGTAATACTTTGATATCATATAACTGTGTGCAAACAAAACGATTAATAACAAATAAAGAAAAAAATGGAGTTAGAATAAAATGCAATGGAACATTGAAAATAGTTTTGATTGCAATCAAGCATTTACAAATCACAGCATTTATTAACCCATAAGGAGTTGATATAACAAACAAATAAACAAAAACATGCCTCTGTCTCTTTTTCTTTCTCTCTCACACACACACACACAAACACACACAAACTCATTCCCTTATCTGTCAACCTATCTGCCTAAGGGGTTATTCACTTTCTTTTTTTAACTCCTACTCTCTCTCTCTCTCTCCCCCCTCTCTCTCTCTCTCTATATATATATATATATATGTATGTATGTATGTAATAAGTTTGGGGTTTTCATAAAATCATGCCACAGTTTTAGAATTTAGTAAAAAGCTGATTAGAGTTACCTCAAAAACATATTTAATCAACACCCCTTAATTAAAAAAAAGTTTGAGTTATTCAATTCAAGCAATTTTAAATGCATCAATCAAATTGAATTATACTGAAAATTTATCGGTAAATCTGGCAGTCATGTTGAAAGGCGATTATCCAAATGTATCTCAAGAATAAAACTTCAAGAGTTGAACTTTCAAATGGATTTACTAAAAATTCTATCATTTAACAATGTGAATTATCAAATTTTTAATTCTAAAACTGCTACAGGACTTTATGAATCTCATATATATATATATATATATATATATATATATATATAGAGAGAGAGAGAGATAAAAATGTGATTCATTAAGTCTTGTAACAGTTATAGAATATATATATATATATATATATATATATATATATATATATATATATATATATATATATATAAATGGGATTCATTAAGTCCGGTAACAGTTTTAGAATTTATATATATATATATATATATGTGTGTGTGTGTGTGTGTGTGTGTGTGTGTGTGTGTGTGTGTGTGTGTGTGTGTGTGTGTGTGTGTGTGTGTGTCCAGGTCTGTAGTCTCCAGTTACTTTTGTTATTTTAATGGATCCAATTTTGGTATTTTTAGCTCTGATAATTATGTTAATGTATTTTTTTAAGTTGGTTGGTGTGGTTTTTGGTGTGTTTTTTAAATTTTGTTTTGTCATTGAGGATATTTTCAATCTTTTTGTTGTTGATTTTATTTAGTATAATGTAGATATTGATCTTGTCACCAGCACAGATGGTAATGTCCAGACTGTTAAACAGTTGGTTGGCTGCTTCTTTTAATGTTGGGGTTAGTAGTTTGTTTTGGTGTTTGGGGTTGAAACAGTTTTTAGTTCCTTCAGCATTTAGTAAGTCTTAAAGGTTTGGGTGTATAGTAATTTTACCATTATTTTGTAGGTCCTGTATTTGGTTTTGTTTTTTTTTTATATTAAGTTTGTATTTTCTTGAGAGGTGGCAGTCTGGGCTAACAGACTTACTAAATGCTGTAGGAATTAAAAACTGTTTCAACCCCAAACACCAAAACAAACTACTAACCCCAACATTAAAATAAGCAGCCAACCAACTGTTTAATAGCCTGGACATTACCATCGGTGCTGGTGACAAGATCAATATCTAAATTATACTAAATAAAACCGACAACAAAAAGATTGAAAATATCCTCAATGACAAAACAAAATTTTAAAAAACTCACCAAAAACCACACCAACCAACTTAAAAAATACATTAACATAATTATCATAGCTAATCATATTTACCAACCCCTCCGCTCGGGCAGGATATGACACAAGGTCAATTTTTAAGTGGAGTTTAACAGGTTTGAACTCAGAGTTTTTCTTCTCCTAGACTAGTTGCCTCACCAAGGCTGAAGAACCTAGTCTGTCCCACTATTTACCCATAGCTGGAGGGAGAAATAATTGGATTCATACCTTTCCCGAGAGTATTAGTGCTATGTGATATGCAATCAGTCTCGTCCAGGATTTGAACTCATGTCGCCATGTCCATTTCCAACGACAATAACCATTACACCACGGGCACCTCATCATAGCTAATAATACTGAAATTGGATCCATTAAACTAACAAAAATAACTGGAGACTACAAACCTGGATATGTATACAGTAAAATAAAATCCCACAAACAAGATAAACCAATTAGACCAATTATTTTATACTCTATATCACTTATCAAAAATCCTCAACAATATAATTGAACCATATATCCTAAATAAATACAGCATCAAATCAACACATGAATCCATTCAAATTTTAAACTCTACCCCACCCCCAACAAATGCATAATGGCATCATTTGAGGACAAAAACTTTTTTTACCTATGTTTCAGTTCATGAAACCATAAGAATAATCATAGAAAACATCTACAATCATCCCTTGATTTCTCCTCCAGCTATACAATCAAAAATCCTTGAAAAACTTCTCCTTACCTGTATTACAAAAGTCCCATTCTACGACCCCTCCAGCAACATATATATACAAACTTATGATATTTCAATAAAGTCGCCCTTGGTCTTACCATTTCTGAATTCTACATGTCTCACATCAAAAATAAAATATTCAAAACAATTATAACTAGACCCAAGATATATATCCGATACGTTGATGACATCTTCATCACAACACACTCCTCTGACAAAATTAACAAACTTACACAAACTCTAGAAAAAAAACTCTGTACTAAATTTCACTACTGAATTTGGCATTAATAAAAATTGATCCCTTTCCTTGATGTACTTACAGACTCCCACAATAATAACAAATTCACTACATCTCCATATAAAAAGCCTACCAGCTACAATTCCACCCTACTTAACTACCACAGTGAATGTCCACAAAAATATAAAATAACAATTATAAAAAACTTAATTTATAGAGCATTGCACATCTCGTCTAAGATAATATTTTACAAAGAACTTACTAACATAAAACAAACCCTTCTTAATAACAATTTCCCTATAAAGTATAGTTATCGACCTTAGTCAAGGGTGACCCGAAGGCACCCTTTTTTATAGCTACTACATCAAAGTGTTGAGGAGGGCACTACTCCATTCCCAGGATTGCTCCACTTTACCCTTGATCCTCGCCTTATAGTGCTGAATGTTAAGCTAGGCGGCATTAAGTACCATTTTTTGAGTCTTTGGTATGACTCAACCTGAGATTGAACCCCAGTCTCCTGGACCATTGGTGAACACTAAAACTATATCTTCATAACATTCACAAAAGTAACAACACTACCAACAATAACAACACTAACAGAATTAATTTATATTACAAAAGTCTGATGCACTATAGCTACAAAATAGACGAACGAGCAATAACCAACATTATAAAAAGACACATTAAACCTATCAAAAAACAAAAAAATTTAAAACTTATCATCTACTACTCTAAATTTAAAACATCAAATCTCATTGTTAAAAATAATACCAAACCAATGTAGTTTATAAATCTATATATCCATTTTGAGAGTGCCTCCCAAAAAACAAAAATAATACCTACATTGGTTATACAATAACAACACTATCACCTCACTTATCACCTTTCTGATTTGGCTTGGTTTGGTTTGGTTTGGTTTTATGGCATATCAACCATTGTAGGTTATTTAATGCCAAATCCATTTTTATACATAGAAACAGTACTATTTTTTAAAAAATTCAGTTTAGCATTAGTATACAGTTTCATTGTCAAAAAAACAGTTCCATTTAAAACAATTCAGTCCAGCAGAAGTATGCAGTCCAAATGTTAAAACAGTTCTATTTCAAGCAATTCAGTTTAGCATTAGTAAGTACAGTTTCAATGTCAAAAAACAGTTCGATTTCAAACAATTCAGTTTAGCATAAATACATGGTTTAAATGTTAAAACAGTTCTATTTCAAGCAACTCGGTTGGTTGGTTGGTTGGTTGGTTTGTTTTTATGGTGTATCAACTCTTTTTGGATCATTTAACCCGAAATTAAATTTTAAACAATTCAGTTTAGCATAAGTATAGTTTTTGTTTACAAACTGTTAAATGTCAAAACAGTTCTATTTCAAACAATTCAGTTTAGCATAAGCATGCTGTTTAAATGCCAAAACAATCCTATTTCAAGCAATTCAGTTTAAGAAAAGTTCAGTTGAGTTCTATTTGACCCATAAACAGGACCCTATCAGGTGCTACCACTCCAGGCCAGAGTGAACCTGGAAGTGATGGCAGTGAAGAGGTACTCCGCATTCCCCAAAGCTCCAGCATTACTGGAGCGTCACCATCAGATTGTTTAGTATCATATCCGGGACACTTGTTGAGTGGAGGTTCTTACCCCTCTGGAGAGATGCAATCAGTGTATTCTACAGTTCCAGCTGAATGGGCAAATTTTCTGAAAATAGTGCCATAAAACAACATCTAATCATAAATCTAAAATCCAATCCGACTGTGCTCTATTTCGATTTGAAAATTTTGGTTAATTAGAATAAAAAACAACACGTATACTAAACAAAAGTAAATTAAACTTAATCATACAATAACAAAAAAATAGCAAAAAGTATACTTGGATGAGAATATTGAAGATTCAGTTTTTTACTCAAATGATTTGAAAAGATTTCAGTTAACCGATTCTTACCAACATCATATAACATCATTAAACAAGTAGAATTGCTTACCTCTATTGAAATGTCATATAATGACCGAGGGATTTTGTTTTATATATCTTGCCTTTGTGTTTAGTTATGCTGAGAACCTTTCGGCTCAGCACATGGGTTAGTTAGGTTCAAACTTGAGCACAAGTCTTGATGTGCGAGCGGGGAGGATGTATTGTTCACAGATGACAAAATAAAAATTCCAGAGAGAGGTTGACTAGTGGATGTGAATGACATCATGCACCGGAAGCACACGCAGAGGATTTGGGGGATTTTGAAAAAGTCAGTTGAGTTGAGAACTAGACTCTGAACAGGAAGGGTTGACTTTCAGGTCTCGCTGAGGCCAGACAAATTTGTGCACTACGGGTGCGCACGTGTTGGGGAGAGGGGGGGAGATGGAATAGCCAGAATAGGAAGAATGTGTATCTCTCTTCCTTATGTCAAAACCTTTACCTCAAAGGTAATAAAAGGTTTCGTACCTGAACTAAGAAGTCGTAAGTGGTTTTCGTGTTTCGGGATTCCTATGGCCTATGTATATATGTTATGAACATTCTATATATGTTTCACACATATCCGGATCTGGCTATGGTACAATAATCCTATTATTCATTACAGGAACTATACCAGGGATTGGCAACCCCCGGCCCATGGGCCACATCCTCAACAATATTATATGATCAAGTGATCTTATATTCAATTAATATTACATTACAATTGACTTCTCTCTGACCTAACCGATAAAATGAAACGCAGTTTCTTCCAGGCAGCGGTCACATCGATACTGCTATATCGATGCACTACATGGACTCTAACAAGAGAAGAAGCTAGACGGCAATTACACAAGAATGCTGCGAGCAATCTTGAACAAGTCCTGGCGGCAACACCCCACAAGACACCAACTGTACGGCCACCTGCCTCCTATCATGAAAACTAACGAACCAGACATGCAGGACACTGCTGGAGAAGCAGGGATGAACTCATAAGTGATGTACTCTTGTGGACCCCCACACATGGCCGTGCAAAAGCAGGATGGCCAGCACGAACATACATTCAGCAACTACGTGAGGATATGGGATGTTGTCCAGAAGACCTGCCTGAGGCGATGAACGATAGGGAAAAGTGGTGAGAGAGGGTCAGGGATATCCGTGCTACCAGCACGACATGATGATGATGACAATTGACTTATAGAGCGATGAATCTTTGAAATCGAAATGTCAGTTCAAATCCACTGTTGACTTCTTCAACAAATATATATTCTCAAGTGGAAAATATAAAAACATCTTGACTAATGCAAAACTGATATCATTATTTTTGGAAGTACATACGCTTGTGAACAACTTTTTTTCAAAATGAAATATACTAAAAGTCATTTAAGAACAAGGTTGTGTGACGACCACCTAGATGATGTTTTGCTCCTGTCATCGACAAATATTTCACCTGATGTCGAGAAGTTATCACACAATAACCAGAAACAAGAATCTCATTAAATCATTTACCATTTCCAACTGTATTTTGTTTGTAGCAAAGAATTTGTTGGGTTTTTTTTTTTGTTGTTGTTGTTGATTGTGACAGTAGTTGTTTTTCCGTTATTCATGCAGTAAAATAAAAAATTTGCTTTTTTTTGTTGAATATGTTTGTAGTTTTTTCTTTTCTTATTTTTTCTTTTTTTGTTATTCCTGCAGTAAAATAAAGGACCTTGTTAAAATAAGATTATATTAAATTCCTTGTTTTGCTTTAAACCTTTAGAAAATTTATTTGCATATTTAATAACATGACCCTCCTCCATTACACGGCATCGCTATTTGGCCCTCTCTCTCCGAAAGGTTGCCAATCCCTGAACTATACAAAATGATATAATATATACAATATATATATGGTGTGATCAAAAAGTATCAAGACTAAAGCTTTAGATATTTAAAATTCTAAATTTAAATAAAGACGTCTATAACTAAACAACCTGTCTAATAAAGTGATGATGTCGAGATGTTTAGACTGCTGTGCCAATTTGAAAAATAATAATGAAGCTAATCTTGATACTTTTTAAACAGTATTTTATTGTGAAACCCAGGAATGCAAGGGCAGCATTCTTCATATTCACCGTATCTAGACCTGAGCAAATTTTTCTTGTTTCCTTAACAGAAAATTTGTTTCCTGGGCAAGATTTGAGGATGTGGAGTACATTAAAAAAATGTCATAAGAAAAGTTTAAAATGTAACTCAGCCAATGCAGACATTAGTGGAATAAATGTGTTGAATGCCAAGGGAACTATTTTCAAGAAAATTAATGTTTCAGTCATTGTTTACTGCAGTCATGGTAAATACAACTTCAGTCATGATACTTACTGAACACACCTTGTATTATTATAACTTATGTCATAAATTTTTTTTTATGTAACCTGTAATATCACAGACTGGATTTATTAAACAAATATATCAAAATATTTATTCTCTCTAATGAACATATTGTTGTATTCTCATATACAGATTCATGCACATATATACTTATATATGCTGGATACATACCGATGCAATGAATAACGACGACACAATGATAAAGGATGAGCGAAGACTTCTTTAGAAAAATATGTACCTCTCACTTTATTGTAAGGGTTCGAAAAGGGTTACTCAGAGTTTTACTGTGAGAGGGAGGTGGAGACTGAACAGAACTGCAATATATTGACCCCCACTCTTATGGCCGTCAGCGTTGTGTCTTTCTTGTTCTCCAGGGCTGCTCAACCGGAGGCCCAGGGGCTCAGCTCTCTGGTGGATGATGGCTTTCTTTACTGCATCTCATCAGCAACTGGTCTCCAAAACTCCATCAGAGGTCCAGAGGGCCCCTTCGGCCTGGTGTGGCTTTCCCTACCACATCTTGTCTCTGACGTCTCAGATCCCAAACTCAATCAGGAGCCCCGAGGGCCCCTTCAGCCTGGCGTGGCTTTCCCTACCACATCTTGTCTCTAACTCCAACTGTCTGACTTCTTGTCATGACTGAGTTATATAATAGTTCAACGCCCACTCAATCGCCCACTCAATCACCCACTCAATCTTTGGAATGGCATATTTGATCGTCATCAAGCGGAAATAACTGTCATGCAGTTTACAGGTCACTCTCTTCCGGTACATCAGTCTATGAGTGTACCATGGGATTTTTTACCTTGTCCCATTTCATCAGCCAAATCCGCCCACGCAATTTCTTTCGATTACTGGCCATTGGAATGTGTCACTTCCTTCCGGTGCATCACTTTGGAATGGCATGTTTGCCCGGGCTGAAGGTCAAAATACAACAATATTTGGTGATCCTACAAATTATGCTGGTAGAAAAATATAAACTAAAACTTTTGAACCTTGTGCATACAAACAAGATTTCATTTTTATTGATACTGCCCACTGTCTTTACAGATATCTTACTACTGCTCTGCTTTACTTTAATCATTTTCTACACAAAGAAATACTCTATATATTTCAAAATGAATAAGTCCACTAAGAGATTTACATATTTTTAAAATTATTTATTTTGTTTTACATGTGTATGTTTCCAGCTAGTTGCTTTCGTCAGAGAACATTTAGTAATTTATTAGGGTTTTCGCTTAGATCTGATATAAGGCCATATAAATGGGGCACCCAATGAGACTTGAACTCACTTGTGTAGGTTTGAGTTCGAGTCTCTTTGGATGCCCCATTCTTAGGGTCTTATGCCACATCTAGACGAAAAGCCTCATAAATTACTAATGTTCTCTGACGAAAGCAACAAGCTGGAAAGATACACATATGTAAGAATGAGATAAATAATTCTTTTAAAAAAATATAAATAGTGGACCTATTCATTTTGAAATATTTACTTTTTTCTCTCTTTGATCCAATAATAATAATAATAATAATAATGATGATGATGATGATGATGATGATGATAATAATAATAATAATAATAATAATAATAATAAGAAGAAGAAGAAGAAGAAGAAGAAGAAGAAGAAGAAAAGTTATATTAAAACATAGTTCAGTGATTATTGCAGACATAAAAATTAGGGGAAATAAATTTATGGTCAATTATGTAAATTGACCCTAAATTTGTCCCTTCTACAAGAATAAATTATTGATTTTTTTCCTGCATAGCTTCACTAAGGTGGGATATATTAAATACATAGGTAAAATCTATTATCTCTTTTTCTCGGGCAAGTTTTCAGCTAATTTGTGGAATTTTTCTCTGCTATTCAGGATTGGTTAACTTCTTCTTCTTCTTCTTCTTCTTCTTCTTCTTCTTCTTCTTCTTCTTCTTCTTCTTCTTCTTCTTCTTCTTCTTATTATTATTATTATTATTATTATTATTATTATTATAATAATAATAATAATAATAATAATAATAATAATAAAAATTTTTGTACTTTCTCCTTTATCCATAATATTATTATAGATAACATCAGGTTTATCGAAAAATAAACTAGAAATGCTGTAAATTATTGCTTTTGTTTGTTTTCTTGTGTTTAGTTTCTTATTTATCTGTTGTTTTTGTTTAGTTTTATTTTGTTTCGTTTTAATACAAAATGAATCATTTCTATTCATCAACTAAATAAAAAGCTGATATCAACAGCATTACTATACCAAGGGAAATAACTCAAATCAATTAATTCAAATTATTGACCCTGATTTATGACGGGAGACAACCATTTCCTAAATCTCAATTGCTGAAATAAGTCTCTTCTATATAAAATTGATTATTATAATTTTTATAAAATTGAGTTTTATATACCCTCCTACTTTCTAATCTTCCTTTGAATTTATTTATACATTATACTTCTTTATTCACACACACACACACACACACACACACACACACACACACACACACACACCCGTGTAATTTACACTATTTGAAAAATTCTCAACCAAATTAACGGTTGAGATATTGGCATGTAAAGATTTTTTATGAAATGATTAGGAGGGCGAGGAAAAAGTTTTTTTTTGTTCTATTGAAAGTTGTCCCAGATAGTAACGGGGGTGGACTTCCTGGAAATCAGTCGCATTCCCCCAGTGAATGTATTTGGGGCATTAATAGGACTTTCCGATAACAAATAGAATAGGTACAAACAATATTTCCCCCTTTTTTCCGCTAAAACGAATTAAAAATATAATCAGAAATATAATTCAAGTTAATATTTAAGGTTAAATTTTAGTTTTATTTGAAAGACGGTAACATCATAATTATTAGTATCAAAAGCAAAATGAAATTACAGATTTAATTATTTTGAAATATATTTTAAAGGTTTAAATTCGCCAAAAGTTGATGACTTTTCTCCAACTGGAGGTTTGCATAAATTTTTAAAAATGTTAAAATTTTAAGATACTTTTTAAAAGTCTTTTGAATGAAATTGGTTACAAAAATATCAATAAACCGATTGATGTAAAAATATTACTTAATGTTGATTACTAATTTCACTTACGATTGTATTCAAACCTAAGCAGTTGGTCAAAATTAAGGACAGCCATCTTCATCCATCACTTGTCCGTCAGCAATTAAGGCGCGTTTTAGTTTCCCGCCAAAAACTACTAATTCGGAAGGCTAAAACCTTAACTTTTTTAAGTATAGAAAATCGTATCAGCAATAGTTTACTTTTTGCATTTAGTTTTGAAAAAAGATAATAAGAACATTAAAATGATTTTTGAATGTACAATTAAGAAAACTCAGTGAAATATTTATTTTTAATTTATCAATTCATTATCAAAATAGTGAAATTAATTATACTTTTCAATTGCCTTTTTAGTATTTAATTTTTTTGCCTCTTGATAATCAACAAATCTTTAAGAGGCTTTAAAAAAACTAATTTTTATCCTTTTTAAAATTTTCCATTTTTATAACAAAATTTTGTTTTTTCTTCCATACAGTTTTACGGAAAAATTCAACCCGAATACAAAGGACAAAACTGAAAATTGCTTAAATGAATGTTACAGTAGATTTTCATGTTTTTTCGTTTTACATTTTTTGTATCTTAAAAAATAAACAAAAATATAAAAAAGAAAAGACAGCTCCCAGTTTCTTGTTTTAAACTTTATATTTGTTGATTAGTAAAACTATTTTTATTTAATGATATATTTAGATTTATCCTGTGATTGGAGAAAAGTGAGTCAAAATCTAGTCTGGGATCCCCATTTTAAGCAGAGCAAATATCAATATAGAATTATTTCCGAATAATCTAATAGAAAATGATATTTTCTATTAAGAACCTTTTTTTAAAAATTTAATATTCATATTTACAGTATTATTTTTTTCAACTGCTCCCAATTTATTTTTCTTTATTTCATGCACACCTTTAGACTTTTGTCGTTTTATTATATACAGAAAGTATATGCCATATCATATATCCTAAACAACTAAATAGCGCTACACACAGGGGAGATAAAATTAAGTAGTCAGAAAAGAACCTGCTATTTTTTTTTTTTTTTTTTTTTTTGCTAACTAAGACATTTTGAAATTTATTTATCAATAAATCTACACTGAAAATTTCATTTAAATCGAATAATTCCCTGATTTTTTTTTTTCATCAGGGTTAGTGATTTGTTATAGTACAAATAGTCCAGAGCGGCCATGTTGTTAGTAACTAAAATAGAAAAAGGAAGAAATAAATAAAGCAGGATAAAAACAAAGAAAATTATATAATTTGGAAATCAGGGCGCCAACAACCAACCTGACGTTACTTCAAAAAGCAAAAAATCTTTAAACGATTTCGTTGTCAAATTTCAAATTCGCGATACGTAATAAAAAAAATGTCTCCTACATTCTTTATACTCTTTTAGTGTTTTTTTTAGCCTAATAAAAAAATTGACAGATCTTTTAAAAGTACATTTGCTATTTTTCTTATAATAAAAACAGCCCCGTTAGTGTGGCTTAGAATATTCTGACTGTATTCCCTGCAGCGAGGGTAAAACCCCCACCAAAAATGGGTATGACACTAAACTGCATCTGATGGTAAGGCTCAAAGTCTGGAGGTCTGGGGAGCGTGGAGTCACCCGTTTATTTCCATTACTCCCAGGTCCACTCTAATTGTTTACCAAGTTACATCAAGGCTGTAAAAACAGTTTTCAAGATATCCCAAACTGCTAAATACTTTTCATGCATACACACACACATGTAGTAATATAAAGATATATTTTTAACAATGAATCAAACCGACCACGTGCGGCACTTGATTTGGCCAGAGTGGAAAAGGGTGACAATATGGTACCAGACAATATGGTACCAAAAAGCTACCTCCGACTATTTGTCGAAAAATACTATTGGCTCTCTGTACGAATTCGGGGACCAGACTGTTAAGGCAGGAAAAATAGCCAAAAGAAAGGTTTCATCACTTGCATCTTGAAAAGCTGATAAGTATTTCAAGCAGGCAAGAAGCTTCCTCAGAAATAAAAGTAAAATTGAACGAAAGTCGACTACTGAAATTATACCTAGTTAAACAACTGAAAGAAAATTCAAACCAAGAATTTTGCAGAAAAGATAGCTTTACAGAATACTCAAAATTAAATGAAAACTGAAACATTTCGACAAAACTGAAAAGAAAAAAAATGCTCAAATTCAAAGAACTTAGTTTTCTGGACATTCTCTCAGATAAGTTCCTGCAAATTACACTAAAATTTGCAACACTTTATCTTTTCTATCCCTTTCTTTCTGGTTTCTTTTGTAAAAAATTACTTTCTAAAAACTTTATTGTCTGTATTGTCTTTTTGAATCAGTATCCGAACTAGAAAGCTGCGGAAATTACCGTTTAAAATTACACGCTAAAGCCCCCTAAAACATTACCCAGTTAAATACTAAATTTGCGTCATTCTATTCATATTAGATTTTACTCTAAATTCTTTTATATTGCAAATTTTGTTCTCTTTAATTCCTTTATATTGCATATTTTATCTTTTAAATTCCTTCTAGTAATAAATAAAAGTTTTTTGGGCAATTTATTGCCCAGAATTGATAAAAATAAAGCATTTTTTAAGTGTCAGTGCCATTATTAGTAGAGCTAATTTAAAAATTTAAAATAGGTCCACAATTTGATATATTGTTTCATATAAATACTTGATCGTCCGACAAACTATACGTGAAACTTAGTTATGGGCAAATTTATGATCACTATTTTTACATCCTATATAGATATAGATGTATGTATTTACCCAACATTCCTGCCAGGATGCAACGCAGTGTCAATTTTTTAAAGCCGAGAACTGCTAGTTTAAATTCAGAATATTCCTTCTCCTAGACTGGTTGCCTTACAGAGGCTAAAGAGCCCAATCAGCCCCACTATTTATCCACAGCTGGGTAAGAAGAGATGGATTCATGACTTTTCCCGAGGATTTAGCGCTAAAGGGAAACGCAAGCGGCTTCGTCCAGGATTTGAACTCGGGTCACCGTATTCATGCCCGGAGACGATAACTGTTACGCTACGCGTCTCCAGAGATTTTAAAGATTTAAACTTTTTACGAATGTAACGTGAATGTCATAGCAAATTAACGTAACAAGTTCGCAACAAAACGTGACTTAATATTGAAGTAGAGGAGTCTTCCGAGTAATTGTGATAAAAGATTAATGCTGAAATAAATTTCAAATAAAACGAGCAAACAACAAAACAAGTAACAGGAAGTTGAGTTGAACAAACGATATTTTTATGCATCATTTTTAGCAATAAGCAATAATTTTAAAAATATGCTTTATAGTGTGAGTATTTGTACGACTACAGTTTATGTTTTTAGTTTATTTTTTTAATTGCTCGTATGCGTGTCAGTCCTGAATTTCTTTGAAGATAAAGTTTGGTTATCGTTGTGAAATTCTGGACTGATATTTTCGGTTCAGAGACTGGAATATCTAAGGTCACTCTTCTTTGACTAAAGGACTGCTATTGTCTTGGGAGAGGATAGCTGGTATTTAGACTCACTAGCATTTGTTGGCAAAAGGGGAAATTATTTTTGGAAATTATGTTATACGTGGGTCTGCTTTCTATTCTTAAATTGGATGAAACACTTGGGTTTGTAAACATTACAGTGCCTTATCTTAGCCGGCAAAAAATGCAATTGAAAGTTAAAAACAAATTAATGAAATACATCTTTGTGTTGTCGTTAAGTTTTCGTCTGAATAATAAAGTGCTTCTTTTTGGCTCCACCTACATGCAATAACCTGACAACTAACCTGTGATTGAGGTTAAGAAGCTATATAAATTAAGATCACGTGATAAACTTATTCGAATCCAAGTAATACCATTGAGAAGATGACGACAAGCGGTCAGCCGGTGAAGAATGACTCAACTATGAACATTAACATCATTGCATATCGCTTGACGCAATAAACATCCACATAAACACAGTATCACCTCTTCTGATGTCACAATACTCAGTCACCTACTGTGAACTTTAGAACTTGTCCGTGCCTACAAACTTTCACAGCATTTATTTTAACTTTATCTAATGCAGACTGCAACGTATGACAATTATTGATAGCAATAAATATATCATTTTTGGGGTGTTTATTACGAAGACTGCTAAAAGTATTTAATCCAAGCAAAAAGAGAATTTCTTTTTTTTTTCTTCCTTTATTTGTTGAAGGAATTGAAATGTTTGGTTGTAAAGGAGGACATTGAACACGACAGAAGAAAAGACCAGCTAATCTAATTTACATCTTGTCTGTCGACAGGACTTAGAAGACGCTGACTACATCTCCTACAGAGGAGTTCGACGCGCCCCTTAAAAAAGAAATCCTGGATATGACACTAAACTTAATCTGATGGTGAGGCTTCAGTTCTAGAGCTCTTGGGAGTGTGGTGTACTCCTTCATTGCTTTTACTCTTATATCCACTCTCACCCGGTGTGGTAATACCCCTTGCGATCCCATCTAAGGGTCAAATAGTGTAAAATTGTTTTGGAGAAAGTCTTGTTCCCTGAGTGAAGACCAACCATTTTCTATTCTAACTACAGGGTAGTGGATTGTAAAGTACTTTTTGGTTCACCCTCCTGGAGGGTGCAGAAAGGAACAGAGCTGTTCTTATTGAGATCGGATTGGCCGAAACGGTGAGTTTGCTGCTGCTATTGTGGTGGGGGTAGAGACAAGGATTCTTTTTTGGAAGTGGAAGAAGGAAGTAAAATTTTGTTCTCTTTCCTCGATAACCTATCGTAGGATGAAGATGTACTGGAGATGGCTCGTGGCAGAAGGTTTGTTGTTGTTGTTTTTTAGGCCTAGCAGAGAAAGGTAATTTCTGAGAAATGTAGGCCTGGAGATTTTAGAGTTGAAACGAGCTGACTAGAAGTTGCCAATTCGTTTAGTAGCTATCTCGAGGAAAAACAAACCGAAATAATTCAGGTGTAAAGGACCTGTAGATCCTGAACTAGCGAACGAACGAAAGAAAGAAAGAAAGAAAGAAAAAGGACAAGAAAGGAAAGAAAGAAAAAAGAATATGACATTGACAACTAGACTACAAACTTACCCCAGAAAGAAAGAAAGAAAAAGGACAACAAGAAAGGAAAGAAAGAAAAGAGTAAAGAAACGAAAGAAAAAAAGAATATGACATCGACAACTAGACTACAAACTTACCCCACAAAGAAAGAAAGAAAGAAAAAGAACAACAAGAAAGGTCAGAAAGAAAAAAGTAAAGAAACGAAAGAAAAAAAGAATATGACATCGACAACTAGACTACAAACTTACCCCACAAAGAAAGAAAGAAAGAAAAAGAACAACAAGAAAGGTCAGAAAGAAAAAAGTAAAGAAACGAAAGAAAAAAGAATATGATATCGACAACTAACCTACATGACAAAGAAAGAAAGAAAGAAAGAAAAGAATAAAGAAAGAAAAAAAAAGAGAAGTCTCTGAAAAAATAACTGATAACACAAACTAAGAAGATTTTAGTTTTCTCCTACGTGCAGAGAAAGAAAAAAAAAAGAAAGTAAAAAGGAAACCGGTTTCAGTCGCTTATTGGGAAGTAAAATACATGTAATTTTAGATACTATTATAAATGTTAACTTACTTTTATGTTTTGTTCATAAATGTAAGAGATATGTAATTTTTGCTCATGTTTTTAATATTGCTTTTGTTTTAGGTTTTGTTAATGAATCAATTCTTGTATAGGGACTTATATGTAACCCACTAACTGTAGTCTGTTTTTGTCCACTTTATAGAATAAAGCCTTTGTAACGTGTGTAATAAGTGACTCGTTTTTTTTGTGTTTTTTTTAACTGACTTATTTATTTTTAGCAATGTGACCTTCACGTCCAGTATTTTTTTTGTGTTAATTTGTTTTAAAGTTAGTTTTTAGTAACGACCCCCAAAATATCGACAATAGATCAGTTCGAAAATCATTGGTAATCTTAAGAAACAATTGCGAAAAAAATATAAATATAAATGTACTATGAACATATTTTCCAAAACTCTAGGCATAAAATAGCTCTAAACATGTTGACATGCCATTAAAATCAAGATCTCATTTACGCATACAAGAACATACTATGTTTATATACACAATATGCATATCAGTGGTATTAAAAGAAAGAGTACTAAATGCGTCCCAACAGATAAAGATATACACACATTGTTCCATGAATAAACAATATGTGGAAGGGTACAAAACAGCAAAAGGCTTATCTGATAAGAATAGACAAAAGATAACCCTGAGGCTTTACTGTTCTCTTGCAGGGTCAGAGACAACGTCTTCGTTGTTCAAAGAACAGAGGCAAAAACAGTGATTGCTTGATTGATTGATATTAAGGGAATGTCAACCTGTCAAGTGTTATTTTATGCCTGCAGGTTAGGGAATCGTGTTCATTTTACATTTACATTCCCATTTTTTGTGAAATTGCTTAAGAGTTATTTTTGACGGGGAGGCATACGCTTCTATTGAAAACGAATAATTTTTAAATAGATCTATTTGATCCAAAAAACTGGACCCTAAAATGTACTACCACTCCCATTCAGAGTAGACCTGGGACTAAAGGCAATAAAAGGATACGTCACACTTCCCAGATCTCCAGAACTGGAGCCTCATCATCAGATGCAATTAAGTGTCATACCCAGGAGACCGGGAGGCAAAAATAGGTCGAGATTGGATTTCTGAGACTGCCATGTGAAATCCAACTGGATTTGCAAATTATCTAAGGGAGATAATCACTTACTGTGTCCCTATAAAGAGTTAACGTAATTTGAAAACCAATATATCAAGTGGATTAACTTGTCAGATGAATATGTGAAATATCATATGACTGAGTTCAAGTCTCATTGAAAACCTCATTAATAGGACCTTGTGCCATATATGTTCTCTGACGAAAACAACAAGCTGGAAACACTCATGTATATAATTAGAACAAAATAAATAAATAAATAAATAAATAAAATCTAAATCTCTTCATGGGCTTACTCATTTTAATATATATATATATATATATATACTTGGATAAATAATGACTTGCTGCCAACATATATATATATATATACATATATATATATATTGGCAGCAGGTTACGAACACATGTTTGCTTAGAGCCCACAGAATTTTCCTTTTTTATTATCTTATGTATTTTTCTTGCTTTCTTATTATTTTCTTTGTATCGTGGTTTAATTGACAGAAAAGTTACCCTAACCCTAAGTGTATTGATTGATCGACAGGGCAAATTTATTTTTGTAGGTATATATATATATATATATATCTGTATGTGTGTGTGTGTGTGTGTTTACGTGATACAAAGTCAATTATTAGGCGGGGTTCAACAGGTTTGAGTTCAGAGTTTTCCTTCTTCTATACTCGTTGCCTAACCAGGGATTCTAAAAAAATTCAGACTGCCCTACTATTTACTGAAATCTGGAGGGAGAATAAAGATTCATACCTTTCTCAAGGGTATTAGTACTATGTGAGATACCATCAGCCTCGTCCAGGATTTGAACTCGTGTTGCTCTGTCCATTTTCTATTCCGATAACCATTAGTACAAACGCACCTCTCTCTCTCTCTATATATATATATATATATATAGTTTAGGTTCGATATTTATTTAGTTGGAAGGGTTTATTATTGGTGGGGATGCTTTGATTAGCATCTAAGTTGTTAAAGATATTTAGTATATTAATTGTTGAACGCTATTTTATTTATATTTGGTTGTTTCTTTTTATACTGATGTCTTCGAGAATTTGTACGTGGTTTTGTTGCTGTTGTTGTTGCTGTTGTTGTAGTTGTTCTTATTTATGATTTTGTTGTGATTGGTTAATATTTTTCGTATTTCAGCAAATGTGAATTTACCAGTGTCATTTCTATGTGTTGTAGTTATATGTTCGATGAAGCTGGTATCAGAGAAGTGATATTGCAACTTATATATATATATATATATATATATATATCTTATTTTGAGTGTTCGTTATCGACTGGACACTAACGAGGAAACTATTGTTATATCACATTTATTAACTATGGACAGGCATTGACATACAGCCCGATCAACTGCTGACTTCCTTGCTGATAAAAAGCGGATTCTCTTTTGATGTGTCATTCAAACGAACCAGTTATTTACGAAAGGGTAATATAGTAATATTATGGACAGATTACAACAGCGCTTAATGAAGAATTCGTTTTGAAACACACATACACACAAAAAATATAGTTTTTCTTCCTGTAAATTCAGATATTTCTTCATTTTGAATTCTTTAAACAAAAACTATTTTTCAACAAAAATTGGGGTTGGGTGTAATGGTTAAAACGCTGTACTACGATGTCTTTGAACACGAGTTTGAACTCCAGTCGCGCTTTTACGTTTCATCATCATGTCACGCCGCCAGCGCGGATATCCCTGACCCTCTCTCGCCATTTCTCCCTATCATTCATCGCCTCCGGCAGGTCTTCAGGGTTACATCCTGTGTCCTCACATAGTTGCTGTATGTAAGTTCGTGCTGGTCGTCCTACCTTTGCATATCCATAAGTGGGGGTCCACAGGAGTACATCGCTTATGAGCTCGTCCTTGCTTCTCCAGCAGTGTCCCGCGTGTCTGGTTCGTCTAACTTGTATAGTTTTCGTGATGGGGGGGGCAAGTGTCCGTATAGTTGAAGTCTCGTGGGGTGTTGTCGCCAGGACTTGTTTAATACTGCTCTCAACATTCTTGTGTAATTTCCGTCTAGTTTCCTCTCCAGCCGCTTCGTTAGCGTCCATGTGGTGCATCCATATAGTAGTATCGACACAACCGCTGCCTGGAAGAAACTGCGTTTCATTTTATCCGTTAGGTCCGACTTCCATATGATCGAGAGCCTATCGATAGCTGTCCATGCCTTCGTCAGTCGTGTGTCGATGTCTTTTTCGGTTGATGAGACGCTACTTCCTAGGTAGGAGAATTTGTCTACTAGGTTCAGAGAGGCTCCATCTAGTGTGGCAATGTTGCCCGTTTGGTTGTAACACATATATTCAGTTTTGTTTGCATTGACATGGAGGCCAATGCCAGCTGCGGCTCGTTCCAGACTATGCAGTAGTGTCTCTGCTTCATTAGGCGTATTCGCTAGTAACGCCAAGTCATCAGCGTAGTCGGCGTCCGTGATTGTTTTTGCGGGGTACCTTTTGCTTCTTCTCTTTGTCAGCTCGAAGCCATTTTCTCTGATTTTGTCGATCGAAGTCCTAAGCACATAGTCTAGACAGATGATAAAGAGATACGGGGCTAGTGTGTCTCCTTGTAGTACTCCTGCAACAATGTCGAAGTATTCCGTGTCTCCATCTGGTGAACGTACTTTCACTTTGGTGTTTCTGTAGAGTATCATTATCGCTGCTACGGTTTCTTTTGGTAGGCCGTATGCTAGTAGGATTTGCTCCATCTTCCCTCTGTGTATGGAATCGAAGGCCTTGGTAAAGTCGACAAATAGTAATGTCGCCTGTAAGTTTTTTGCCCGAACGCCTTCAAGGATACTACGGATGGTCAGTATTTGTGAGGTTGTGGTTCTATTTCTCTGGAAGCCATTTTGGTTTTTCCTAAGGATGTTGTCTATTTTGGGTTCTATGCGGTTTCGTAGTAGGGCATTGTATATTTTGGCTGCTGTGGATGTAAGTGTTATCCCTCGGTAGTTCTTGGCTAGTCCGAGGTCGCCTTTTTTAGGGAATGGAAGGATGCATCCCTTCGTCCATCTTTCTATCCTATTTTGACTATAGACTGCGTTGCATTGCTGGAGCAGTATATCGTCGAATTGTCTAGTCTTCCACACTTCTGGGGGGATCTCGTCTAGCCCTGCAGCTTTCCTATTTTTAATTCTTCTGAGAACCGAGTCGAGTTCTTCTTTGGTGAAAGGACCTAGTTTTACGTCTAATTGCTTACTAATAATTTTGGTGATCGGTTCATCCGTTATTTCCGGTGGGTTTCCTAGTAGATTTTTGAAATGCTGTTCCCACAGTTTTACTCTTTCTTGTTGGCTTGCAGTTTTCAATTTTGCTTTGGCTGTGCTCTTCCTTCTACTTACTTCGTTTATTGTTTGCCAGGCTATCCTGGATTGTCTATCTTCCACCGAGTCTCTAATCTTATCTATCTGATTTTGTATGTATTCTGCCTGTTCTTTTAGATATATTCCTGTTAATTGATGTTGTGCCTTTTCTAGTTCTCGTGCATTTGTGTTTGTTGGGTTCTTTTGATAGCTCTTGGAGGCAGTTTTCACAAGTGCACGTTTTTCTCTAACCGCTAGCGTTTCCCAGGGGGCTCTATATTTAGTTCTAGGTTTTGTTGGAATACACTTTGCTGCTGCCTCAAGGTGTGCTTCTACAAAATTTTCATATTCGTCATTTGGGGTACCTTTTTCTGCCTTCTCTTGTAGTGTTTCGAATCTGTTTCTTAATTCTAATGCATATTTATCTCTAATATCTCTGTTGTTGTGTAGGGCTTGGTTGTCGCTTTACGCGTGGCGTTTTTTTGTAGGCTTAGTCGTACTTTGGCCGTAACTATTCGATGATCGGAGGACACACCCTCGAAAGAGGAGTATGCCTCGCAATTTATCGCACTGTTTTTCCATTTCCTGTTTATAAGGACGTAGTCTATCTGTGCTTTACTCTTATTCGCGTATGTGTAGGTCCATAATTCCCCCTCCCTTTTTTGAAAGTTTGTATTGAGGCATGTTAATCTATTTTCTATCATGAAATCTATTAGATGCTGTCCATTCCTGTTTGACGCGTTGTGTAGGCTGAATTTGTTGTGTCTGTTTTTCCCGATTTGTGCATTCATATCTCCGCCAATGACTAGCAGGTTGTGTTTCGGAATGCTACGTACTAGGGAGGATAGATCTTCGTAGAATGTGACGATTTCGTTTTCTTCGCTAACATTGGTAGGGCTGTAGCAGGAGATAATTGTTGCTTTGGGGTTGCCATTAAACGTTGCGGCCATCATCCTAGGTTGTATTCTCTCAATGCTGTTCAGTGTTTGTAACGCTCTTGGTCCTAGAAGCATTCCCACCCCTCCTACCGATGCATTGACAGAGTTTTTCCATGCCGATACAGTCACCAGCATCCATCCATTACCAGTTTCGTGATACTTGATATCTTCGGTGTGCGTGTATCGGTGCTCTTGTATGCAAATTATGTCTATCTTATGTTCTACGGCTGATGCAGTTAGCTCTGATAGTTGACCTATTCTATTTAGGGTTCTCACGTTAAATGTCGCTATCTGTATTGTTTATTTGCATTTTAGTAGTTTTTATTTGTGTTTGAGCTCTGTAGCTGATTTTTCGAACACTGAGGCCAGGGCTCCAACCTCAGCAGGACGCGCCCCTTTTTTACCCGCGCGAAGAGCGATGCGGTTTATGTATCTGGTTTGAGTACGAGTCATGGTTATCTTTCGATGGCTGTTTTTATTCTCATCTATAGAAGCCACTCTTATAGATGAGCAGCAGTAGCTCCCCGAATGCACATTTGATTTAAAATAGTAATGTCTTAAATCTCAGCTGTATTCTGTGTTGTTTAAATGAAGAATGAAGACCTATGCGACTTAATTTTCAGGAAAAACTTTACTTTTGGAAGACGAACTTCTAAATTTGCTAAAGAAAACCCCAAAATTGCCCCCCCCCATGAAAAGAAAAAAAAAATCCAAAACACCTCAAATGTAGTCTAACACGTGCTAAAGACGAAAGCCATAAAAGAGTAGACTCCTCCTCTCTCTTTCTTTTCTCTCTGTCTGTCTGTCTGTCTGTCTCTCTCTCTCTCACTGTGTCTCTGTCCACCCCAGTAGATGACCATGATATAGGAGTGGAATCCTTTAATATAAATACTATTAAAATTAGTAATAATTCAATCCTTCATTTGTTGAAATAGTATGCATACGTTGGAAGTGATTCCGTTTCCAGAAGTTTTTTTCACAGAGGTCAGTAAATTTATTCTACTAAACTGTTCATTTAAAAATGAACATTTGATTTAAAATAGTAATGTCTTAAATCTCAGCTGTATTCTGTGTTGTTTAAATGAAGAATGAAGACCTATGCGACTTAATTTTCAGGAAAAACTTTACTTTTGGAAGACGAACTTCTAAATTTGCTAAAGAAAACCCCAAAATTGCCCCCCCCCTAAAAAAAAAAAGCAACCGAAGTCAAAATCGAATTCTCCCTATAAAATAAAAACCTGTCAGGGCCGGAATCGGATGATAGGATGAAATATACCCCAAAATTTCTTTGAATTTTAACATACAGCAGTCCTGGACTTTAACGAAGTTAAAACTTAAGGTAAAAAAAAAAAGCTTTTACGTTTACTTTCAGACAAATACTCTTGGGAAAGGTATAAACCCCCTTATCCTCCCATCTATGGGTTAAATAGTACCACTACTGTCCTTTTAAAGGGATAGATTTGGCTTTAAATAATCCGAGAAGGTTGATATGCCATTAAATGGGTTTATTGAATGAAGTGCCAACATTTGTGGTTCATTCTGAGTCTATTTTGTACTGATTTTTTTTTTATTGCTGGTTAGCCTTTTGTGTTCGGTAAAAATCTGTGTGGCAGGGGAGCTTGAATATCATTGGCTGGAGTTTCTGGAGGTGGGTGCTGTTGCCCCTGGCTTTTCCCGCCGAAATCAACCGTAGTCAGTTTAAAATAGAAGTCCTAAGAATTAGGCTGTATTTTTTTTACTCCTCAACTCAAATGGAGGTGAGTGAAATGAATTTAAATCCAACAGAGGGATTTTGTATTACATTCAAAATTCCAGAAGGGAATTCAAAGTTAGCACAAGCTAAAAAAGAGAAAAGAAAGAAAGAAACTGAAGAAACTAGGTTTCCACAACATTTTAGAGGAATTGTTC